>NW_019059677.1:715914-820557 GCF_000696155.1 Zootermopsis nevadensis | reverse complement strand
TGGATTTATTCATTTTTAACGTCGATTTCATTTGTTAAATTCACAGGTCTATAATGCAGAATGATAGGATACACTGGGCATGATCTGCCATAATTTACATTGGCATTGCCTGGGAGAGACGGAAGAAATCACGAAACACTTTAATTAATATAACCGCTCTATGAGCCAAAACATAAACATGGTACCTCCGGGCGACGAAACAGGAGTGGAATTTTTAGAAGTGCTAAACTTTTATTAGTGATGAAATGAAAGCACTGAAAACTGAAACACAAAATATCAGGTGACAGCGGTCGCCCCTTGCCATATAAAACACTTGGGTTTCTTTGTTGAAACTTTATTACACCTCTAAATAGCTGGACTATTGACCTTAAATGATCAATCAGTGCCCCGCCCTGTTGTTTTTAGCCCATATGAAATACAACAACCTTGGGCGTTTGGGTGGGAGGACTTAACAAAGCAGTCTTACCGAGGGTCATACTCGAGTTAAATCAGTTTTGCAGTGTTATAAGTATTTTCATGAGACAATAAATTTTCTGGTACTGTGATTTTATTCAAGACACACTTCAACATATTAGTTTCAAACTTCACAAAATGTTTTTCCTATCCAGTTCAAATAATTAAATTGTGTATAAATAAACTATGTCTATTCTTCTCCTATCACGAATTATACCGCCTTCACTTCTCCGATCTAATATTAACTATGAGAGAATGGATGAAGCTGTATGTGGCAGGACCTCTTGGATGAAGGATGACAAAACATAAGACGCCTGCCTTCACCTGACAACAAGAGAAACGTGCATGTCCAAAACCGGTTGGCCTATTTAAGTTGCAGACCCATTTTGATATATTATTATTATTTAGTGTTCTGTCTGACGACAGGTTCATTATTCTGCCCAAAAAGAGTTCGCCAGTTTTCCCTATTCTCAGCTTCTCGTTTTAAATCCTGAAACTTGATGTATGCGTATGTTTTGCTACTCTTGAGCCACTAAATAAGAGCGGAGAAAGTGTAAACCTGCAACATCATTTCGATTTGTCCCTGTCTATCTCAAACTTCACCTTTCATCCTCACTATTTCCAGACGAATAAACTGAGTAAGTCCCAAAAAGAATTACAAAGAGAAAATGGGGATCGTATGTCAGTTACAGGAGGTAAGAAGACCCTTCGACACAAACAGTCATTTAGGTTTCTCAAAACATCTAGTTAACAACATATGAGAGGTTTTGCTAGTACGGATGTACAGTTGTCTCTTGTCTAAAATGCTTCTGCAACCGAATCAATGGTCACGAGATCAGTTCTCCAGAGATTTTCAAATGTTTGTCATCACAACCTCACAAATGTCGTACGCATATTCTTGATACTACAAAAAAAATCTTGTTTATACAAAAGTATAAATCTATTACTTAAACAAAACTTTCATATCTGAAAAACGTTAAATTCTACACACCGAATTTTGTACTTTCTAATTTATTTAAATCCAAATCTTGCACTTCCTTTTCCAGTCACATACAACCTTAACAAATCACTCGTTTTTAAACTAACTGATATATCGCTCAGTGGAAGGAATTACGTTACATAATTACAAAACTGCATAAGCATGTACTCAGCTGTCGTCCTCTGGGCTGTCACGCTATATAATCCTGTAGGTGGTTATCGACGTTTCGAAGGAACGTATCGTCTCCACAGCCCTGAAGACTCAAGCGATACATTCCTCCGAAACGTTACGATCCACCAAAAGATCACAATCGCCATGTCATATAAACATTCAATATATTTCGTGGAACATCTAAAAGGTTTCAATCAACCAGCGGTGATACACGTGTCACAGTTTGAAAACGTCTGTTCTAGGTAACATTTAAATTTCTGTACTACTTCACGTTTTTGCATTCAGTGTTGAATAATTCTGTTCGATGTGCCTTAAAGCATTTGCACATAGAGAAGATAAGTGATCCACGGAAGCAAACTGAACAACAGCACAAACTGCGGAGGCAGAACCGCCTTGAACTTTACTGACTGGTCCTTGAGAATTTTCCCCGCGCTGTATTCAAAGTTATTACGAACATGTAATATTTTCATTGGGTCATGTTCATGTACGAAAGATAATTAGAAAACAGCTTGGCATCCTGATACCAGCCTCTGAATCTTCTGCTTATTCAAGGACAAGCCGCTATGATAAGGAACTGTAGCAGAAAAAACTTTGCAACTGTGAAGACAGGAGTGCAAAGAGAGGGCCACACCCCATGGCAGGAGCTTCTTCCCACAACAACAGGACCTGGACGATCGAGGTGGGGAGACGGAATGTTCAGAACCGAACAAGCAAATTATTCCTGAACTTGTCAAGGTTAACCCCACCCAGGGTTTTCGGAGTGGTATAAATACCTGTGTGATCCCTTGTTTAAGTATCAGAAGCTTATTAGCAGTCTCTAGCAGCTACAAAGTCGCTAAGTCTCAACTCAGACAACATGAAGGCCTTTGTAAGTATATGCAACATTTGCTTTCAAACTAAGAATATTTTCATACAGAAATTAAGAAGTTTGAACCTTCACAAATGCCTATTTTATTAGTTAACAAGTCTGTTTGTTATTTTGTCCAGTGGTTTTATCTGTTTGTGTCCTATTATAATAATAACACTTATACAGCTAAAACTGCATAATCCGTGTAAGAATTGGTCATATTTGCCTATCTTAGGCGCTATCTATGTCAAAACTGAAGTTGTAAAATTATATGTTTCATTTAAATGACTTTAAAACATAATATTTATATTACATTAGCATTCCACAGTTTCGTTGTGCTCAATGGCTTCAAGAGAGTTTCAATTTACCTAGCACTAGTACGTAAACTTGTAATACAATTTTTAACTTTTTTGAGTTGCAAACATTTTGTGTGAGCTCTAAAAACGATATCAATTTGAACAAACACAGAATAGTTCTCAGCTGAAAGTCTGCTTCTCTGTACTCATTTCAGACACCAAATACATTACAAAAATAACAAAATATCTTTCCTTTTCTACCCGAGTTAACATAAAAGACGATAAGTTTGTCGTCAAATTACAGGAAATTAAACACGTTCTTTAAAATTAGTCCGTGTAAAATATGACTTCAGCCAAAGTAATTAAGAAAATCTGGTCTAAACATAACTCATTAGCATACATAACGTACTTACTGCGCTACCTACATAACATTATATCTAAACATATGTGACACATAGCCTAGGCGAAATGAACTGTCGCAAGGCAAACTTCTATTAGTGTAACAAATTAACGAGATTCTAATTCTTCGTATTAGTAAGTAATAAGACGATTATCTCAAAAGATTAAATAAGATATCCACATATTCAAAAACACATTCGTACCTGAAAGCGAGACAAAACATGAAGCAAAAGCAACTTGATTACGTAAATCACTTGTCTTCTCCTACCTTTGCAGTAACAAACCGGAAATAAGCCGAGATCTGAAAACAGGAAAACAGGAGCGTTAATTTTATTATCCTTCAAAGATATTTAACTCCTCTTACTTGAAACAAGAGATGGTGTCAGTCTCATAACGAATTCCTGAAAGTAACAGAGTACTCTATAATTTACGAGTGTGTGCAGCTAATAGGCTTCCGTACATTTTACACTAGATGATTTAAATAATATTACAGTCGTTTGGGTCCATCAAAGTGTCGATCAGGAGTGCTTTGCATTTCTCCACAGAATATGGCACTCCTGGTACATTTCAATTTTTGAATTTGTAACAAGCACAAATTTACGTATGAAGTTACAATGAATTATCATTTACCACAATCACAACAAAATACTTCTCGCAGCAGAAATTCCATTAGTTTAAATTTTCATAAAACAATAAATTACAATAAAATTTGTATAGACTCTCTTCAAACATCTCACCATATTAATATTGAGATTCAGCACATTTGATCAATCAGTGTCGATTCTTCACTGATTCTTAATTTACTTCATATAAAATATCGATAAAAATCAGAACAGTCATAAATGATGGATTGGTATAAATGTGCAATGAAGCGATCATTGGTTATTTTAAGGCATTATTCCATTATTTTCACAAAGGGACCAGAACCAGAAAAAGAACATCAGTCATTTTAATTAAAATAATTATTATATCTCATCAGTCATTTTGTCGACAGTTGAATCAAGAATATTCTAAACCCGAATCTCTCGTTGGAAGCAACAGAACTAACCACGCAATCACCTCGATCGGTTGCTTATTATATGTTTAAGTTAAATTAGCAGCCAGACAGACGAACGGTGGATATAAACATAATATTCCAAAGAAAGAATACCGCTCGTTTGGAGCCTCAACAACAGACAAAAGGAACTTGGATGACATCTTGTGTCTACTGTTTCAGTTCGCCCTTTTCCTCGCCCTGTTTGTCGTCGTGGCCGCCGTCTCCGCCGCCGAACCTGAGGCCAAGAAGGACTTGAAGGGAGCCGAGCAGTTTTACTACGCCGCGCCCTACGCAGCCCTCGGCGGCTATCCCTACGGTTATGCCGCATACCCTGCCGCATACTACTACCGCTGATCGCCATAGCCCGCTTTAACGGAAGACATCTGGATGACGACACTGCCCATCTGATTGTTCAACTGACGGACTTTTTAACCGCGGTCCGTTTCTTCAACAATTGGAAACGATAACTTGAAAGCGTCAACTCCTAAAGTACTGGGAAGATACCGTTAAAAAAGCGGTAGAAGATACGTCAAAATTTAAGCAATAATTCTATTTGTTTCTATTTCTCTGTCTATGTTTCCTTGTGGCATTTATATTACTATGCGGTTTCGTAAGTAAATGTTATAAAAAGGATACTTCTTGTGTTTTCAGATTCAACCCCTTTATCCAGACATTATTCCTATCATCATTCACTCCATGGTGCAAAAAATTTGTTGAAAAGTAAACTGTATACTCGGTTTGTCAAAGAATAACCCACTTTCTTTATGGAACCTTAGGTTCATCACCGTGTCCACAAAAACCCACCACCGGACTCTACCCTGAGCCAACTGCATCCAGTTCCCTCCATCGATTTCAGTCTCCCTAAGGTCCATCTTAATGTTATCCTCCCACATACAATGGTCTCCTCCCTTCAGGCCTATCAGCCAATACCTTGTAAACACCCTCGCCGATGAGTTCCTCATGTCCTAACCACCTCATCCTCCTCGATTTAATCACCCTAACAACATCATTAGCTAACATGTCACTTGTTCATCAAGTAAAAGTAACACTGGAGAAAGTAGTCAGGCCTGTATTATGACGTCAGTGATGATTATGATAAGGACAATAATTCGATCCAGTTCAGTTACTTGAATGTTTGCAAACAACAAAGAGCCTATGGCAGGTAAAAACTAGTAATATATATTAAAATAATATTAAACTTAAATAAACAATCAAACCAGAAACTTGCCTCAAAGGAGATATTTTTCTGACAAAAATGTCACTTGCGGCGAGACAACAACAATTCTAAACACAAGTTATATCATATAGAAATTATATGTAACCCACTTTCTTAAAAAAAACATAAAACATGTAGTCTGATCACAAATATGCAACACCGCAACACCCATCATATGATATATACCAGTATCACACAGAGACCATAGTTTTTTAGCCTGAAAATCACAGTTTAGTTATTGAAGAGTAAGGTTCCACTATGGTGCATGATAAAATATGAATACGATGTAACATTGTCAAGTCCTGTATTTATATGCAGATTTCATATATTACAAGGCTCAATTTTGATATGAGAGTAATGTTTCAATATATCCAACTGCACAATGGCTGCAACACACACCACCTTCATCCTAAATCACATTTAAAAACAAGCCTAAATCCTTTCAATATTACAGAAATAATTTTTTGGAATATGGCCTACACTTTTCACAAGATACACAATGACCTTCCTTCAACACATAAATAACCTATCAGAATTCTTAAAATTTTGTGATGAAACACATGTCATAATTTCTAGTAAACACTTTGATTTCTGAGATTTCTGTTCAACACTGATCAGTTCTCTCTCATATGAGTAAATGGTTAATTGCAAACAAGCTATTCCTAAATTTAGACAAAACAATAATAAAATTTATAACAAATAATTGACCACAATTTGTTTTCAGTATTGGCTATAATGGCAAGTATATAGAACAGTCAGTAAATAGGAAATTCCTAGATTTTCAAATTGATAACCACCTAAATTTGACAAATCACTGTTATGCAGTTAGATCTATGTTGCATGTCAGTAAAACTGACACACTCAAATAATTTTATTTTGCCTATTTTCACTCCATTATGAAGAGTGGAATAATTTTAAGGATAATTCATCTAACAACAAAAACATACTTCGCAAAACAAATTTGTAAAAATTAATGGCTGGTGTCAAACCTAGAAATTCATGTAGAAGTCTATTTAAGAGATCAACTATTTTAGATCTTCCATGTGTAAACATATTCTCGTTATTGAACTTCACTTTAAATAGCTAAGAATATTTTCAAACTATTACTACTTACGCAGTGTTAACAAAAGTAGCTGCTCTGGCCAACTTCTCATGTTTTCTGAAGAATGCATATTATGCACTTATAAAAATTTTCAAGTCTACCATCTAGTCTCACAAGTCTTACAAATAAAAAATGCACAATTTAAAGTAGCAGCAAAAGATAATTAATTACTTCTAATACTCTGTTGATAAATTTCTAATGTTTATTATGGTTTTCTTGTCATTGTATATCGTAAATGGGCAGTGTAATTTATATTCTGTATAATAGTATGGGATACACGGAATGTAATTAATTATATATATATATATATATATTTATATATACGTACAAGTGCACTTATAGCACTGATGCTCTTAAATATTTATTTACTTATTTATAGTTTATTTAACGACGTTTTTCAGAAGCTCAGACTATACAGCATCGACTAACAGTCTACCATCTAGTCTCACAAGTCTTACAAATAAAAAATGCACAATTTAAAGTAGCAGCAAAAGATAATTAATTACTTCTAATACTCTGTTGATAAATTTCTAATGTTTATTATGGTTTTCTTGTCATTGTATATCGTAAATGGGCAGTGTAATTTATATTCTGTATAATAGTATGGGATACACGGAATGTAATTAATTATATATATATATATATATATTTATATATACGTACAAGTGCACTTATAGCACTGATGCTCTTAAATATTTATTTACTTATTTATAGTTTATTTAACGACGTTTTTCAGAAGCTCAGACTATACAGCATCGACTAACAGGATAATAGTGAATAATGAATTGGAAATGATGTGGAAGGAAGCGATCGTGATATCTTACTGTCTGCGCAACCTAATGAAGATGTCACCCATTGCTTGGTTCACTCAAGTAAAGTTTCCTGAACCCTACCTTCTATTACAAGGAAGACTATGTCCCGGTTTCTTCTTCTAACCCGACGAAAATTAAGTCGCACCGCCCTACATAGCCGTGGCTAATTAGATTGATGAACAGACGCAAGAGGGAAACACCGTGCAAGGGTCGTGTTACATACGTTGGAAGTCATCATTTTCTGAAGGTTAACCGGTATTTGTACTTACATTTGTTGAAAGATCAAGGTAACAGATTATCCAGCAACATAAAATAATGACACAATCACAAGTAAGAAGTCTAATTCACTTAAAATAAAACAATGAACGATCCACCTCAGAAAGGGCGCGCACTACGATGTAGTGGTTGACATCTAAAAATTATACTAACGTCGTGCCAACATTCAATCACTGAAAGAAATATGTTATCGATGAATACGAAAATTGCTGTCTTCTGGATTCTAACAGTCTGCACGACATAAGAGCTCAGAGGTCAGCCACATTCAGAAATATATGTTACATTACAAATCTATGAAACTGGCGTGATGTTTTCAACCTCAATTTATCATCCGTCGAGATGAGAAATATAGGGAATTTTCCTTACTGCTCACAGTGATTATCGGAAAGCAATTCCCTTCCATGAACGTATTAAACACGAGAAAAATCCCGAAATGATTTAAGTAAAACATCCCACTAAATTTCAAAATTCTCCATTCTGATCTTATTTAAATATTAGATTCCTATTTCACGACATTCCAGTGGCCATTAGAATTACTGTAGGTTCGAAAATTATAGAATGGAAGCTCTTGAAATATCCTTCCGTAATTAATCCATCTCGAGTTTTTTAACGACAATGTTTCAGCTAACTAGCGGCGAATGAAATGGGTAGATAATTATGAATAGTGAAAATGTAAGCATTTTGAAGGAGGTGATAGCAACCAATTTCAAGGTCGAAGACGGTTATATTCAGAGAAGTTGCACCGTGTAGTCTGGTAACTACTGACCGACGTTTCAGAAGAATTCGAGAATACAACCATTTTAACACTCGTCGTAAGAACCAAAAATCTCACCATTTCAAAGTCCCAACTCAGCATTCGACTGAAATACAGAATGGGCAGAGCATGAGACGAGACATGAATGTAAAATTTTGTACAGAATACCTCATGGGAAGATACTATTTTGGCAACCAAAGAGGATATGGTGGGAAGGTGTCGATGGGGTTCAGGACAGGGACCGCAGAAATCTTACGAAAACAGTACTCAACCTTCCAAAAGGAGAGTGGAGGGATTTATTGAGTAGCTGAACCACTATATCTTCCCAAGAACGTTTCTGGCCCACCATTAGCTATAGACTGCAACACATTAAAATACATTTTAAATTAAAGTTTTAATGAGACATATTTTTGCCATGCGTTAATTTTATGCGCTAAGCCGGTTTTGAGGTACTTAATAAAGTTCAGTTTGGGTCGCCGTCCTTAGTAATACCATAAATTGAAAATTTCAACACGTAACGCTACGTGTAACTGAAGGAGAAAGGCATTGTCGGTTCCAATTTACAACCATTAAGTAAAAATGCAGAACTCCTGATGTTTTTGCCAAAGAGACGGTTTTATGTGAGTTTCAGGCAACCTGCGACAATGAAAGTTGTACGAATATTTCACGCCTGAAAATTACGGAGTGTATAAGCAATATATGTCTGGATTTGAAATATATATTCGTATTTGCCATATTTATAATAGGGATAAATGTTCGTTGCCAAACAATAAACATGTTTCATATTGTAACATGAAAAACTGCCATTTCAACAGCCTGAATACAATTCTTTTAAAATGACTCATGGGTTCCCAGTCTGCGCCATTTATTTTGCGTTTTACATCCGTTATAAGTTTAAAACACGTTTTGAATCAAATGTTCTTACAAACATGATGATTTCTATCACAAAACTGGAATATAAAAGAAAATTATTATGACACTGTATAGGCTAACTTTCATACACATCCATTTATTATGTCAACTTTTCTGCTTCTTAAGCCAAAATCAATAATGTCTTCCGTTTTATTTTCCGTTTATTTGTTATTCATTAATCACACTTACTGACGTTGAAGGACATCATTTCATGTGGGAAACATACTGGAAAGACTGCATGGAAATTTGATTAATGGATTGTTTCTTTGGCTTCAATCCCGAAGACGTGGCAGCATGTCCCTCGGAAACGTTGGTATACAACCATAAAACCACACAACCAAACACTAAAATTCTTCTACCTTGAATCCTATACAGATTTAACTGCGTATTTAATTGTGTTTGGGGAGTTTTGCTACGGGCTGGTTACCCGCACACGAAAAAAAAAATCTCCATAGCTTAACAAATCAGGCGTCGAATTATAAATTTCAGGACCCAGAAACAATATTTTGCATCGAAATAATATTCCCAAAATGTATTTTAAAAAGTGCTGCAATTTTCAGAAAATCTGTTAAACATGTTTATACCTCAATTTTAGTGCTGCATAAAATGACATTTTCCAGTACCTAAAAGACCCTCGTGACTAGACTGCATTTTTTCATGCCATAGGTTGATAAAAGTATTCTTTCCGAAAGACCTGATAATTAACCAAAATTTAATCCTCTCAAGCTGAATTTTTCTTAATATTATTTAAGAATCCAGTCAATACCTCAAAGAAAATAAAGCACTTCTCTGTTTGTTAAAAAAGGTGACAACTACGCTTTAAAGAGTTATATGCAAAACATATCAGCCTAAATATCTGACACACTGTTTTTGTTAGACAGTCAGCAGTTATTCACCTATTTAAAACAATATCTCATGTATTCACACAAAATGTATATTGTTGTTACCACGTTCCTGAATACAAATCCTGCATATGGACACATTGACATTTGGAATGTCCTATCATAACTTTCTACTAGGTACCTGCTTCCTTCAGATTGTATATCTAGAGTCACTCTATTTATCACGCGAGATGTGGGCCTCTCTCGCAATCTCTGATTTAGTTCTCCGTAGTAACTATTTTATCATTTCACAGAGACAAAGAATGGATGAACCAATACAGATATGGGTAGGAGGTTTGATGGCATATGTGATGTAGGTGAAACAACTTCTGTGCAAGTCAGTATCTATGCAATTCTGTTTTCAGAATAACTGTCAAGGCTATATTAAACCCAGACTTCTACGAGGGTATAAATATCATCCAGAAACTTATTTCAACATCAGACACATCTTAGTCGCTCTCAGCGGTTCACATCAAGACGCAGCATACTCTCCTCACATCGATATGAAGGCCTTTGTAAGTATACAAAGAACTACCATTCTGAGATCAAAGTTAGTATTTTACATCACTAAACAACTGAAATTTTGGACTGTAAATTGTTCAAAACAATTTTGGTTAAGTGCAAATATTTAATAAACTCAGTATAGTACCTGACAATTGTCATCTCAAAAACACACAACATAAAGCAATTAATATGCCTGAGTGACTGGCTACAGGATAGATGGAATGGGAAATTCTCTTTGCACTACATTTGTACCAGCACTGGATCTACTCAGCCCTCCACGTATTTCCATCCAGTATTTAGGTTTAGAACACATCCATGCACTCTATATGCCTTCATAATATGGTGGTTAGACACAGGGGCTTCATATTTACTGTAATCTGTTATCTGAAGAAGGTATGCAGAACTTAAGATATTTTGTATAAGTCAATTTTTTATCCATACATCTCTAGTACTCAGCATGCATTGAAAACTACATAGTATAATTGCCTACCTTTGTATAAAATTTTAGATTATATAGTCCTATCTAAATGAAGATTAAAACAAAGCTACAGAATTTAATAAATACAAATTTAATCAAAATGCACTTATACTGCCAATAAGTGTTCTCTGCACTCAATATTTCTTATGATTCAAAATCACTTACAAAAACATGTAGACCAACAGTACATTACACCTTTGCCTCATTAACAAAATTAATTTATGTAATTATATGAAGTATTATCTTTAAGAGACCAACCTGACAAGAGAAAAGTCAATACCTTGTAGTACATAACAAATGATTTTGAAATTCATTAAACGATTTAAAAGTACATGAACACAGACCAAGCAAAGGATGATCATGGCCATTTCAAAGGAATTCTTCATTTCACTTATAGCCTTCACTGAGCACATGAAGACAAGATACAATTGCAGCTCATTCTTCACCAAACATTTAGAAGGAAACATACAAACTGGTATTAATATATTAAATATTTTTCTTCATGGTACATACAGCAACCAGTTTTTCAATATTCTCTCTCATATTTTAAAGTTTAATCCAATATCTGCCGCAAGTGAAATGTTTCCATTGAATCCCTGGGTGCCTTTTACACAACTCAGTTTGGAAATCATTCCTGTAGCTAACAATATTTTTATACTGAATGCAATTAATAAATCTGTTTACATGTTTCATGGGAGCTTGTAATTTTAATTTACAAAAATCACAAGTGTAAAGAGATAGTAACAGAATTTTTTGTTCCAAACATAAACAAAATTCAAAGCAAAAATAGTCAAAGACTAGGGAAACCTCCGAAAGGAGGCGGCGATGACTCACTACTGGGTTAAGCTACTAATAGATAGATACATAGAGCAAAAATAGCCAGAATTTATTAGCGAGAAATATTGTTCATGCAAAGGGTTATATCTGACTTTTGTCTCCTCCAGATTGCTGTTATCTTCACCATCTTGGCTATGGTTATTGTCTCGGCCCAAGAAGCCAAAAAGGAAAATCTCCACAGCTCTGAAGCTATCTACTTTGGCTCTCCCTATGGTGCCTATGGCACTTATGGTGCCTACCCATACGTCTCTGCTGCCGGTTACCCCGCTGTGGCTCCTGCTTATCCTCCTGTGGCAAATGGATATTCTGCTGCTTATCCTTTCTACCGTTAAAAAGCACTTCAGAAGAACTGAGCACCTTTATGATGACACTGCTAAGACACTCAAACACATCATTAATCTACTGATGTTATGAGAATTGGTAACAAATTCTCAACAACTAATTACTGATAGAAATAAACTTACAATTTAAACTGCTTCTGCACTTCACTGTATCACTTATAATTCTATATAATTAAATGCTCTAAATAATTACACTTGTTATAGTAATTTTATCCTGATATTTATTTCTTCCAAAATCCAGATGATTACCAGATATGCTAACCAGTTGTCTATGATGTTCAGTGAGTAATAAAAATGTTAGCAATTGTTTATTTATATTTATTTAGACACACCATGCCAAGAATATTTTCTTCATTTACTGCAAGTTTTACATCATTTTGAACATATTTTATTCTTAAAATTATATTTGTAATACAAAATAATTTTCCTTCAACTGAAGTGATTTAAAAAAATAATCAATACCCAAAGACCGTAGACCTCTGTATTAACACTTTAAAGCCCAGTGGTAACTATATGTACCAACTGCTTTAACAATCAATAACTTTGCACTCTGTACATTCATATTTCACATGATTTGCACTGGTAAATAGCAAATATTTCCTCAAACAGCTCCAACAAGTTTATATTTGTAATGATGAACTATTTTCTTTGAGCTGTGGACTAAATTCTTAAATGTTATTTAGATGAAGTTTGGTTTCAAAGCATTAAAAACTTATAAACTTAACTTTAAAATGGTTCATAGCATTGTTCTCTATGACAATCTGGTCTGCAAAGTCAAAGCCTTTGGGAGAAGCAGTTGAGACTTTAATTGTCTCCATAAATTGAAACCAACAAAAAACAAAAAGCAATACTGGCATATGGAACATCCTAAAAGCTACAAGAGTCAGCTCTCCAGTTTGAAGACTATCAAAAGCTCCTAAATCAAATGAGAGTTTGTGATGAGTATCACAGGTCATTTAATGGGTTTTAACTGCAGTGGTTATTTACTGCTTAAAATTCAAAGGTATAGAATGTGTCTTCCATGTTTGTTCTTTCCACTATAACTGACTATTGTGCCATTCACAAAGTAAAGTGTGTCCCTCTTAACATGGAACCTACCATGAGAGCGAGCCACCAAAGCAGCAGGTGAACCACAAGAAAATGAGTCAATCACAATATAAAACACAGCCACTGCATGCAAGCAGGTGGATTCCAAGCTACATGGGACTCTGTATTATGAAGTTCACAAAGAAAAGCCATTCATCCGTAAAGTCAGTCAGTCTCTGAGAAGGAGGAAGAGCAGGCACAAAAATCAGACAGGACTGCTGTCAATAAGTATGCAATTATCATATATTATCACCTGGCACTGCCATACATCATCTTGTACACCAAGGCTGAAGAAAAAAATGAGCAGCAGGCCAGCTTCAAGGCCACCATCTTGGTTATTTGTTTCACAACAGGTGGCTTGATAATCAATGGACGTGCCTACCCGGATATAATGGGAGGATCAAAGACTGGTGAGAAATATGTCAATTAAAACACTCGCAAAAACCAGTGCACACACATGAAACAGGTTTAAACAATGACATTAATACATCAACCACTGGAGTACTACATTAAAAAATTATAATACACACTGTAATAGCATTTTTGTTAGACTCGTTAAGGGGGAAACCACACACCCACAGATTCTTAAAAATAAGAATTCATTTATATCTGCCAATGCTTGACCTCAAGAAAACAATTAATGACCACAGAAAATACCCAAACACAAAGTTCAATGATACAAATTTCAATTTACATGACACAAACCATGAGAAAATCTTGAAAAACCAAGATGTCACAGCATTCAATAACATGATATAACCAATATAAAATATCTGGAACACTGATGTCATTAAGTCAGGAGTCTGGTAAGCTGTAGCCAAGGTCAGTCTCTCACAGACTCGTAACATACTAGGACAATCACCATACCCATCTCCTCAGACCTGAATTTTAAACTGTATTAATGTATGCCAATTTCAAGTAGTAAGTCCAAGTACACATTTCTTGCAGTCAATTTTAGATGCAATAAGAGTTAAATATTTCTAGGGTATTATCTTACTATTTTCCAACATGTTACACAAAATGGGAAAGCTGGAAGAGGTCAGTCAGTAAAGTAATTGATTGGTTAGAGACAGAATCATTGGTGGTACATGCATAAATATTTCTGTTGATTGTGGCCTTCTCCTATGTGATGCTATATAGTCTTGCATGCCACAATCAACTTTTCCAATGCAGTGAGAACCTCAGCTATCATAAAGCAAGCCTGAGGCCTAAATCATATTTCATACCATATACATATTGTATAATATTTTTAAAAATGCTACAATTTCTTGACATATGCATATTATGCAAACAAAAACTGTATGCATATTTATTTATTTTATTAATTTAAAATTGATTTGGAACTGACAAGTTATTCATCCAAGCCATCTCTTTCCTATTAATGGTAATCCATGGTTTGTTTTTGGAACATACAATTTTGCATGTAACAGAAGTGTTGGAACCAATTATTTTTATATGCACAGTCCTTCCCTGATGAACCCAGTTACAAGTCCTTGTAAAATTCCTTCAATTCATAGGAAGAATATGAATACTTGAGGTTACCTCTGATAATAATCACATCATAGGATCTATCAGAATAACAGAGATTGTAAATGCTTTCACAAAGATACTTCAACAAGACGCTATCATACAAGTGGAAGACCTCCCATTTCGGAAAGATGTGAAGCGGAAGGTTTGGAACAAAGGAAGAACAATAATTATACCAGTCTGGTCTACTTCCATTGAATTTCCTATTCTTTCTTGAGGGGGGGGGGGGGGGGGGGGGGGGATTATTTATAACTCTGGCCAGCCTGTGTAAAACTATGCAACCCTTTAAAGGAAAGTTGGTTTATAAGTTCTTTCCAGAATTTACTGTTTACAGCAGAATACATTTGAGGAAAAAGGGGAACTTAACATTTTCAATGTTTATACAAGCCAAAAATGTCTTTTATCTTCTTCTTCTTAACTGGAGAGAATAGATGCATGTAAAGAATTTAGTACAAAAGAATTAAAGTGTGCCTGATTACTATAGTCTATAAAAAGCACTGTCAATTTATACCATTCTATATATAAATCAAAATATTATTTTAACCAAGCATTTTTAATTTATATTTATATGGTGTCTACAAGCTTAAAAATATTTAAGACCATTTATTTATTTTCAGTGCCTTCAAACAAAAATATAAGGTTATGTTTGAGAAAAATATCAAGTCTTATCCACAAACAGAGAGCTTGAACAATTAAAAGTGGGCCAATTCATAAGGAGTGAAAATGGTGAATTTCATTACAGACACACACTACACTAACATAACATGTCATCTTGGTATTTCTCAATCATGTTAATGTTCCAATTATAGAAATAATATCTAGTGGAATAGGGCTTAAATACAAGACAAAAACATTTCACACAAACATAATACTTATTTTAAAGAGACACAATTCCATTTACAGCAGCAGTCTATTTCTCTTCAAGATGAAGATGCACCTACTGTGGCACAACCTCACCATGCTCCACTAAGGACCATTCCCCACACCCTTAAAATATCTGGGGCAAACACAAAAAATGTATTTTTTATGACAAAATTTTAGAAGAAAATAAATAAATATTACAGACGATAAACAGACCAACATCCATGCAAACAATAATCCTCATGATGATTTGCTTAAATTATAATGTTTATTGACTGACTTCTAACCCAACTGCTCTGTAGAATTAAATCCTAGATATGTTGCTGATCCTTGCTGAGAAATGGTATTGGTAAGCAATAGAGAACACGAACAATTGATGTACATCAAATGCTCACTGAATGGACACAAAAACATTTTCATTCATTCTTTCTGGCTTCTAAACCTATAATGAGATTAAGCTTTTGTAACATTCTCCACCATAAGGAGAGACACTATAATATTTCAGCTGAATTGTAAATGGATGCTTATTACTTGCACAAAAAGAGTCAAAATTAAGTATACAGCGGTGTTCGGCTAAAATGTATGAGCTTGTTCTTCTGCCTTAACTTGGGATCTTGCTGAATGTTGTTAAACCATCTTGAGAGATGTAGATATTGCTCCTTTTCCTGGTAAGTCAAATCAACCTACCAACAGAGTATTTAACACAATGAAACCTAGGTACTGATCTAAAAATAAAATATCACCACTTTTAGAAATGTATAGTCAGAAACCTGTAAACAGTTGTACAGTGGCCACAACACAAATCAAAGCTTGAATGACATGTAGAAGGAAGGGGAAGACTTCCTTGAATACTATCACATGTGAAATTATTATATTTAGACTGTAAAAGTACCACATATGGCTTAAGGCATGTGCATGTTTTGCTGCTGTTTTATAGTTCCTTCGGTTCAAAAAACATAATGTAGTGTACAAGTCAGTATATAAAAATGCCACTCAGTATGTTGAAATTAAAAGAGAAAAATATGTTTTCATTTACACTGTACATACTGTTACAGACTCTATGTTGTCACAGTTTTCCTGATCATTAAGAATTATTATATAACAAACCTTTGTTATGTGTAAATTCTGTGAAGGTAAAGGATATGTACACTTCATATATGTCTCTGCTTACTAATATATCACTGGTTGTAAATTTTCTCCATAATATCTATTAATGTAAATTACTCCAACCCACAGTGATTGACAGTAATTACTTACCATAACACCATGCAAAACATAATAAAGCACAATATCAGCTAATGTCTGAGAACTGCCTACAAAATATGATCGTGTTGAAAGCACTGCATTCAGCTCCTGAAATAAGCATAACAATATACAATTTTCTATGTCTGATACTTTCCTACAAATGCTATGATCTATTCAGTTTAACCAGCATGAACTACATATTCATAATTATCCAATTTAGTGCATACTTTCAAGAAGTACAAATTTCAAATGTTAATTTTCTCATAACCTCAAAGTTACACACTATTAACATGTTTTTAATTCTTAATGCACAAAAGTATGCATTCTTACTACATGAAAGTCATTTCACACAAAATCCATAGGCATGCTTTTGCCTGCACATAAAATTTAATATGGTTTCTAATGGTTCATTATTGTTCTATAAAATTAAATACTGATGGCAACAGTCAAGGTGCTAGATGCCATAAGGACATGGCATCAGTCATTTCTTCCAGTCATGCTCTATAAAGAAATACCATGCAATACCTTAAGGACCTGTCGAGCTGTTTGTGTCAAATCCACATAGTTTCCATAACAGACAGCATATTCAATCCACTGCCTCACAAGGGCTTCATCTTCCTGTGTCTTTCCAAACTGAGATTTCTTGCACTGTTTTGCCAAAGATATTACAATTGTCCCAAAACCAGAAATTGCTTCACTGTTGCCATCAAGTCCTGTCACAACAGGAACCTGTATCTAGAAAACTCTTTTGGTTAAGCCACATATGTTTTTCAAGATTTAAAAATCCTGACTGAAATTAAAATACAGAACACTGTAACCAACAACCAGGTTATAAACAAAGCCACAGGATGTGTTTCTAGAACTGTTTTACTTACATTAAAAATGTATAATAGTTTACACTGTTCCAATGTTTGGATCTTTTGCCATACAAAATAGGTAAACATTTTTACAATTTCCTATCATCCCAAAGTTCACTTCTCTGGCTATGATGTTCCATCTGTAACTACTAAAAAAATTTCAGTTGCTATCTTTCCACTGTGCATTGTTCCAAACTGCACAAGCATACACAGTAACACTAGTACTACACCCGCAATTCCTAATTATGAAAAGATAATAAGAAATGGATAAGAAACAACATTAAAAATGTTAATAATAGCTTAATTTTGTACTGGACTCTTAACAGTATAACAACCTTAAAAAAACAATTTAAAACTCAATAAAGAAGTATAAATGTCACAAAAATTACAAACGTGCTGTGACTGAAACAAGCAGTATATATTATATAACCTAAGAAGTGTCAATCTTGGTCTTAATACTTCCAACAGTTAAACAATACGATTGAAAAATGTGCAACATGATGGAAAAAACATAACACGGCACAATATCATCATCCTGACTTAAGAAGTAAACCAATCGAAATATTTTGCAGTGTTTAATTCAGTTTAAATAGATTATCTTCCTGGAAAAAGCTGGTTTCAATTGAGAACAAACGTTTTATTGATGAAAAGTATTAGAAAAATAAAGTAAAAGATTTATTCATAAAGAGTACATGTCATGAATAAGTAGACAAATAACGTATTTTACCAATTCGGACTCTCATCGGTTTATTTCATCTCGTAAATGAACACGTGGCTTTAAATATTGAAAACTACAATTACACTAATCTAGAAATGTTTTTAAAATGTTCTTATTAATACACATAAAACCCATTAAAACAACAAACGTAATAACGAACAGCCTTAAAATATATTTACCCTTTCACTTTCTTTAATGGACAATTTCCCGCATTTAATTTCTAAGAAATTTACAATTTGTTTAATACATTCGATGTCACACGCCACCATCTTTTTTGCTTTCATCAACCCACAGTTAATATTGCCATCATCTCAGAAACAAATATGCATGCTCAGCTGCGTCTTGGATGAGTCCGATGGGCGAAGCACCATCTGTTATGATTAGCATGTATTTTGTTAAAGTAACTCTACTCCGCTGCTGCTAGATGTCGGGATTGCTTGCTGTCCCCACCCCCTTTTTCAATACAAATCCGACGGAGGTGAGTTCTTGAGAAGATAACATCATGCTCATCAAGTCTTGAAATTCCCAGCCTATTATGGAACCCGAAGATACATTACCATGTTCCCTACCCTAAACCAGATGAATCCAATCCAAATCCGAAATAAACAATAAATAAATAAAGATCTATTTTAATATTATCGTGTATCCCCTGCAAGTTACATTTCCCATTCAAATCATGTTCCTTCATTTGATCAACTCAATAATATTTTATAAAGAATGTAGGTTCACCATAACAATTTCAAATCATATTTATGTAGACTATACATTCTACTTTATGACTTTAAATAGGTCTATATTTAATGTGATAAATTCAATTAAAGTTAAGTGCAGTGCCATTTTTACAGCATCAAAATTCATGTTGTAACATTAAATGCCAGGATCTGCAATGAAAAATACAAAGAACTAAAGTATGTGATACATACGTACTTACATTCATACATCTTTATTACATTTTATGAATCCGTAAGTTAGTCAGATGACAATGGATAAACAGACAGATATGGCAAGCATATAATATTTTCTTCTTTTTGCTTTACCAAATAAAATGTAAGAAGTAAACAAATAATTACTGGTAAAGGGTGCAGCTTGGATTAGTGGTTAAAATATAGGTCATACATGGGATATTCAAACCAAAGCAGTTTTTGCTCTAGCATAGCAATCACTTGGTATTTTCACCACAGAATTCAATTACCACCAGTGCCAGATATATTTGTGTCCTTTACAAACCCTTAAAAGCTCTTGTAATTACTCTAGCAGTTTATGCTAGATTAATAAAGAAATCCACCTCAAAACTGACAGCAATAAAGTTGTTTAACTTAGAAGCACTATTATTAGTTACTTAGTGTCATTATTAGATTTTCTTAGTTCTGTCAGTGATTATAATGCAAGTTAAATATTATTTTTTGCTTCTTATTGATCATCTCAAGATTGACATAGCTTAAGGCTCTAACATGTCAATATTATGCTCCCTGTCTTTAATTAAACATCTACTTAGCAAAATTAAACCCACTCAAGGACATATTCCTTGCACTGTATATATATACACACAAACACAGATACTGTTCAGCAGATGTAAACTTGCATAGTTAAAATATGTGCTACCAGAAATGTTATGCTTCAACTTTGAAATGATCTTGGTAAGTTAATTCATAGAATGAAAATAATGAATATTTTGTATTATCTCATAAGTAACTCCTAAAATATTTTCAAACATTTGTTTCTATGAAAGATAGCAATTTCCAATGACTTATACATGAGTCACAGGAAAATGCAATCTTTCATACTTACATCTTCAATTAACAAACTTCTTATAATTAAAGCATGATATGAAAATTTTATGATTTTAAATTGGAACCACATCACTTTTTAATATGGATGTACTGATGCATACACATGTGCACACAAACACAAGATGAAGTACCTGCTGATCATGTGTTCTCATGTTCTACTGTTATCAATGTGTAAAACAACAGAACATATTATAGGAGATTCAAGGTTCTTATGGTATGAAGGTGTCAGTCAATATTAGTCTTCTGGGAAGTTATACTGTGTGGAATTGTAGGGTGGTCTTCTAGGTAGTAATGTCATGTAGACTTGTAGCAACTACCCTCACATGACATTATTACCCAGAAGACCAACATTAACGAAATATTACAACTTTGTATATTTTACATTTCAGATTCTATTTGTAATGTGCCTATAAAACTTTTAAAACTTGAGATAACAGTTGTCAGTACACACACCAGCCATTTATTCACATGACATGAAGGGTTATAAGATTATTGAGACATTGTTTATATTTCATTTAATGTATTTCTGTTTACACTAGTACTATGACAAATCAATCAGAAAACTGACAGACTACAGGCTAAACCACTTTCTTGTTGTTATATTTAATGATGTTGCATCAGCTGTTTAGGTTACATAGCATAAAATGATAAATTGTAGAATAATAGTAAGTAGGGATCTGGAAAAGTCATCAGAAGAAGCAGCTGAGGCTTATTTTAGTTGTCTGAAAGAACACAGAAAATGCAAAGAAGCTCTCAATCATGTCACCAATTTCTGTCAGTCTGAGAGATATTCTGAATGTGAAAGATGAGAGCAGTCTATTTATATGGAACAAAGAAATTGAGAGGCTGGAATTCATATGGTTCTGTGTATTAAATGAAAGATCCACAACTGGATGCCCATAAGACAAGCTTCTTTCCATACTTAACCATGTTACACTGCCACTAATACGGAATGGTCAGGAATCCCATATATATTTTCCATATCAAATTCTTTTCTTTATAATTTCTTCTTTTAAAACCAGTGATGACTTGGTTATAAAACTATTAAAATGTTTGTAGGTGCTGTATATTTTACTAGTGGTGGTGGCTGGAAGTAACAATCAAACCATAAATGACAATGGGATTGCTATTGATATCAACCCAACACAACAGCCATCAACAACCAAAAACTTGCTTCAACAAACTTCAAGAACCAGTAATCTGTCACTACAGTATTCAACGACTGATAACCTGACACATCAATCAGCAACAAAAAATCTGTTACTACAATCATCAGCTTTTGATATTACATCACTAAAATCCTCAACAACTGATGACCCAACACACCGGTCCACAGCAGCTAATAACCTGTTATTAAAATTTTCAACAACCAACAGTCCGCAACTTCAATCCTCATATAAGGAAGCAACCAGAACTGAAGCAGAAAATATGAAGTCTTCAGAACAAGATGACCTACAAACAGCAAGTCAGATCCAAGTATATACAGTATGGAGATATGGCTGGCCAGTGACGGGTTGGGGGTATCTTAGACCTGGATGGGGGTATTTTAGACCTGGATGGGGATATCATAGACCTGGATGGGGATATCGTAGACCTCGATGGGGGTATGGTAGACCTGGTTGGGGTTATGGCAGACCTTATTGGTGAGATAAGAAATGCTTGTGGTATCTATATATTTTGAAATGATGCACCTCCTCCTACTCATTTTCTTCTGTCAGTTTGTGTGATGTCTGCTATGTGCGTCATTTGAAACATGCCTTTTGCACTTATGCTATTAAAATTTAGGAGAGACATGATGCTATAATTTTATTTTTATGTATAATTTCTAACATCAAATAAATGAATATATTATAATAATTATTTTATTTGAGATGTCTGAGATCATGACAATTAATTTCAAATGCTTTAGGAATTTCTGTGTTTAATATAATTATTAATGCTATAATGGAAATAATAAATACACAATTGCCCTAATTGTAAAATAACAATGAGATGGAAATGTTTATATATTTGTTTAATGCTGGATTAATACAATATATTGTGACTGCTGCATATTTTTTCAATGATGATAACACGAACACATCACATGGCCACAGCAGTTCATACAAGATAATATAATATTTTGGTTAGAAAACCTCTTTAAAGGCAGTCAAGTGGAAGATGAAAGCACAAATGATACAATAATAAACATCTGAGAATGTGAACTGAACAACAGATACAGGATAAGGTCAAATTATATATTTGCATGATGATAAAACTTCAGGTTCTATAACTGGGACATTTTTAAGTTTAATATTTATTAACTTTTACAAGGGAGTTCAGTCACATAACATTAGTTAGCAGAAATGATGAGACAGAGGGACTGAGTAATTCTTACAGCTGATATTGGCTAATAAAATGAAACACAATAAAAAGTGAAATTATATATAATTCTATATCACAGGGCAGTATATATGTAAAATTACACGAGTTTAAACATATATACTGATACAATATAAATGGAATGTATAGAATGACAATTGTATAGGGATGATCTATGAAGTATAATGGCTCTGGAAGCATAAACATTTTTAAGCATATATTAATCAATGGTTGTTTTACAAAAAATACAATTATTTCATATTTACATGTTTACAACAGAGCATATTGAAAAGCTTTAAAATTATAAATATGCACAATAATAGAATCTGCACTTATAACATATACTGGAGATTAAAATTTTTCACTTAGTAACTTGGAAGGCTTTAAGAGATGTGGCAGTAACTCAGGAAAGGTATTTTGACAAAGCAAAACCAAAATATATGGTATAAATCCTATAACTGCTCCATACTGAACACGGTAGTGAAGGGAAAACTACAGCTAGAAGGCCAAATCAAACCTGCAAGACAACAAACAATGGTTCACAATGAAACATTACATTTCAAAAACTTAGAGAATCAGATGTATACACATTTTCAGTGACTATCAATAGACACTATTTTATACCTCCAATACTGTCTGATAAATGGTGTATGAGCCACAATGCACATAGAATGGTGTCTATACATCCCCATAGCATTGGTACATACTTACTGTCCATATCTGTCCATTACAAAAGTGAAAGGAGGATGAGGGCAGTAAAAATTTAACAACAAATTACTTTTTCGTTTACTTCAAATATTTTGAATCACAAAACATATCTGCATGTTCTGTCAATAGAGATTAAATGACATGTCTGTAAACTTTCCCAAATACAGTGCATATTTACTTCCTATAAATACTTTCAAAACCACACTGTACATTATATTCATACAAATTAAACTGTTACTTTAACAGAAGCTAGCACAAAAACGTCATCACTGACCTAAAAATGTTGACATTTCCATGGAAGGTGTTTGGAGGGAAGAAAGTGCACTTTACAGTCAAGCAAATATGTAATCTACTCCTAAATAAATATGTGAAAGGGCAGAGGTTCAAAGAGTAAAATGGAGTGTGTACCACTCCAACCAATTTAAAATAAATTGGTAATAAATCATTCAAACAATTTAAATATTTGTAGAAAATTTACCATATTCTAATGTTATACGGAACATTTGACAAAATACATTGGGACAGGACCTGTTACAAAAACACTACTACAATAGAGATGATATCTAGCAGGAAGAAGATCAATTAAATAAATGAATCATGATATTCAATATAACTACAGAAGATACTTATTTTCTAATTATTACAATACATAACAGTAACATATTTATATAGGTAATTTTTTTAACAACATTATTTTCTTTATATTTAAATATCTCTAATTCGACTAGAACCGAGAGAATAATTTACAATCATGTAGACTGTATCAGACTTTGTGGCGATAACAGTATTAATGTGTCTCCTACTGCAAAAAGTAAAAAGTAAAGCTGTCCCACTATATGCCATGTAGGTGCCTGGTGGGGAGAGGTGGCATAGCTCCTGCTCATTCTTGACCTCAGTATTAGATGGGGGTGAGTGGCCATGCTTTACCCCTGGGAAAGGACCCTCATACCCATTGGATAGGAGGCTGGGTGGGCACCAAAACCAGTCTGGACGCAGAGGCTAGGGGGTAAATCTTCTGCCCCCATCAGGGATCAAACCACTGTTGTCCAGTCCATAGCCAGTCACTATACTGACTAAGATATGCCAGCTCCTATCTCCTACTGCATCCAGCTATAATTAATGTTCTTTCCAAACACCTGTTTGAAACCTTATGTACCTATGGCTGAATTTATATCAATATCTATAGTTTTACAAAAACCACTGCCACATGTTATAATTTAGATAAAGCAGAATATAATAAAACAGGCTAAACTAGGAGTTTCAAGAAAATTACTATTGCTACCTTATGAACAGAACAAACACCACATATCAAAGAAAACTCTGGGTTCCAGTAAATACAGAACAAAATATTAAGCACTTTATAACTTCACATAATCAAGTAAAATGTCTTTAGTTTCCCTAATTTCTTTTTGCAGTTTGTGTTTATGAGTACCTAGTTACTAGATGAAATCACTCTTTTAAATAATAAGACTTGAGGACAAAGTATGTTCCATTGTATCTTTCTCTGTCCTTATATCATTTTGTCTTTCTCTTTTTTTGTATTTTCATACCAAATCACTAATCTGGGATTGCCACTTAATCTGAAGGCAAGAACAAGTGACTGAATCCCAGAACAAAAATATTTAAAGTCTAGTGAGATACAACAATTTCTATTATGCATATTTGTAAATTTGTTTGATTCAAGTAGTCATCATTATTTAAAATGAACTCAGTATTTAACTTCTGCATTATCTAGTGGTCAAAATGCTAAATACATCATTCTTACTATATAAAAATAATGGAAAAGTCTTAAAACAGAAGCCCATTGTTAAGTTTAAGTAAAAAATGTGGGAATCCAAAAATCTATAGTTGTGTGCTTTTATGAAAAGTCTGCACAAGAATTATAGTTCTAATAACAATAATAGCAATAGATTGAAGGTGATCAAGCACATTCAAAGAAGCTTAAGTTTCATAAAAATTAAGGTTACTTTGAAAATGTAAACATTTTTTGGCAGTCCTAATACATACATTTTATCCAAGAAATCACAAGTTCCAATTAAGACTCTTCTATTGATATATATTTTAAAAAAATCACACATTGAAAAATAAGTGAATTTCCACAAATCAGAAACTTCCTATTTAGCATAGATGTTAAAATATTTGTAATTCCACGGTAGTGTCCACAAAACAATAATATATGTTTTGTGCTGCTGCAGAAAAAGTGCATTTCATCTAGACCTGTACAATAAACTGCATATGCAGTATGAATTTATGTATGTTTATTCTGCCAATCAGCACCACTCATTTCTTTGATACACTTAATTTTTCAGTTTCAGTGCCCATGAAAATGAACACAATACTTTACACTATCAGGAAACAAACTAAACTCAATAGAAATACTCATTATCTGAATATCTTCGCAGAACATTCTGATTATTTTAGCAACAAGAATGTGTTGCCTTTAACAAGAATTTAGAGACAGAAAATGCAAGCATCTGATTATTAAACACAAAATTCTTTCTAAAATGCTGAATATTAAAATAAATGCATATTCTCACTTCCATTCAGAATTATTAAAATGCTGTTGTAAAATTCCATACAGTATACATATATACCAAAAGAAAGTGTGCTCTTGCGCATTCATTTTTTCCAAGATTTTCATACTTACAAGTATACATATAAAAAATACATAGCTTTTATACTTTTTGTGCACTAAATGTATATTACCAATACCCCTTCTTCCACAATACTACTACTTTTAAAATTCTTGAATTGTTTGGATGGTTTGTGTGCTTATATTATCCATCAGAATCTTTATGAGAATTTGACACAGACAGGAACATAAGTTATTTTAGTATTGCAAGAAACAAGTGATTCAACTTCACATGTGTATCATTATTGGCCAGTGAAACTTCGCCCCTGCTACACTGACTAACACAGCAGTCTTGTCAAATGAGATCCACCTATGTTGCTAAAAATTAAATTACATAAAGCTTATACGGAGCATCTATCTTGTGCAGGGATGTCCAACTTAATGTTAATTCTCAGTGTGAGCCAGATAAATAATATCAATGACAGTATAACTTTCTATTTCTCATATAATTATGACTAATATACACTGAAGTATGTTCTTTGGGCAAGAGAATGTCATACCATTTTGATAGCAAATCAAATAAAATTAATAACGACAATTAAAAATGTCAGTAACAGCAGACTCTACAAGACTATAGAAGAAACAGGACAGAATGAGCTATAACATAACTCACTCTCATAAAAAAAAAAAATTGAATCTATGCAAAATATCAAGCTATTCCATGATGACATTATGAAAGACATCTGAATATATAGAAATATTGTTTTCTAATAAATGTGTTGGGACAAATATGCCCAGTAGGATCATTATGTACAGTGAACAGGAAAGTGTGGTAGAGAAAGCAGTCATGGTTAATTTCAATGTATGACTAAAACCATGAAAAATCTGGGGCAGCTTATAGGTGAGCCTTTTAACTACTACCTCTAAATACAGATCAGGTTTCTTACCAATAAATCAACATGCCAGGTCAATATATATGTGATTATATCTAAGCTGTGTGCTAACCACAAATAACAAACCCAGGCTCAAAATTGGGCATCCCTGCTTTAAAGCAACTGGTTAAAGGTAATAAAACAGATGATGTGCAACAGATACACACATGAGTGAATCATTATTCTCTGAACTACAGTATAATCTAGTTTATATTGAAAACCCTGGCAAACAGCAATAAAAATCAGTATGTAACTGCATGCCTATTTGTCTATTAAGTTCATTTATTCAAATACTTGAAAATACCTCCACTGCATCAAATTATCCAAACTGCTGAGTGATTTTCTTCTTATCTTGCAAACTTCTAAATATGAAATTCCATTATAACATTCATTACATATATCAGGGCAAATATCAGTCAAATATTCACTATAAATTGTTACAACACCTGACAATTTCCTGTCTCTTGATATCATTATGAGAAACCAAATGAGTTCACAGATCTGCTTCTTTATGTAACATGAACATGAAACACAACTAATTATGCTTCGTGGTCTCCAGAGTTGATTCCAATCAATGATTCGGTTTGCTCATCTTCACAATCAGAGATTCTGAAAGAAAGAAAAACAGTAATGCAATGACAATTTTGTGTCCCTTGATTTCTACACTTACAAAAATTCACTGTATTTCAGTTCTTCAATAATATATTTTTTGACTTCAATACTTTTCACATCACCTTACAGAGCCCGACAACTCAGAAATATATTCCTTCACAATTGCCAAAGCAGACAGAGCCCATGCAGGTGGAAGAGATCACAACTGGAAGAATTACCCAAAAGAATTTCTGATACTTAATAAGACAAGAGTATACAAGCTTTTCTTAAACAAGATATGGTTTAATGACCCTTAACTTGCAATGGTAAGGCCTGTGACACACAAAGTGCTTAATTACGTAATGCAACATGTGACCTGTGTAATAAATGAAATTAATACCCTTAAAAGAATGAATTTCCAATTTTGAAATACAAGGAAATATATTACCTGACTGGTCGATTTCTTCTAAACACAAAGATGTAGCACCTCCGAATACCTTCCATCACAGGGTCCCAGTTCTCATAATGGGCAAGCAATGTTACAGCAAAAAATGCAAGAAACATTGGTACAGAACCAATGTAGAACATGGATGGATAATTCACTCTTTTAAACACCACATCAGCAAACATTGACATTGGAATTGTGAGGCTTATGGCAACAGTAGCTATCAGTGATGATGTCAAGAAACAGCCCCTATTGGAAAATGGAGAACCAACAACTTTTAAGAACATTCAAACTTGTGTAAAGAATGCATAATAAAACCTTCCTTATACGCTACATATGAGGGAAACATTTAGAGATTTGTTGTATTATTTCTATATATTTTATGAAACATAGTAGTTACATTTTCAGATTTATACAGCATAATAACTCAGTTTATTCCTGGTAGGTGAACTTAACATTCAAAATGAAAGATACAGACACACATAGGTGTTTGTACTCAACAAGTGACAAACTGTAAAACACGTTGTCCTTTGTGTATATATAAATATTGGATTTCATTAACTTAGCTCGGTATTGGAAAAATATGAACTACAATCTGTCATGATAATAAACAAATTTTTATCATAAGAAACACACAAACAACACAGATAAAGAGTCAGTATTACATACCAGAGCCAAAGTACTTCTGATAGTACAGTTCCAACCAAGCCATTGAGTAAGAGGAATGTCCACTGATGCTGTGTAGGCCATTCAAACAATTCCCAATTACTGTAGTGGAAAAGGAAGAACAATGGCCACAACAGTAGCAGATTAAACAATCCAACAAATCCTGAAAATAGAGATCACAGTATAATATCATCATCCTTATCCATATATTCAAATTTATGTAATTATAACTTACTGGTTATACTCAATATCACACACCACAAATTCTGTAGGTTTAAATTTTATTAAAAAATTAATTAAGAAGGGGAGAGTTACAAACTGTTTATGTGCAACATATCATCATAAAATTCTATTGAATTCAGTATATGTTCAAAGTTTACAAAAGGTTAAATTTCTGGCTGGTAAATTAACCCACTGAAGCTGAAGCTCATCCATAAAATATCTAAAAATTCAGAACTCATCTCAAAGAAAACACAATTTATCACCATTACAAAGATAATGCAGTTAATGTTTTGAGAAATAGCCACTGTTTATTCTAAGAATCATATGAAAGCTATAAATACAGTGTTTGGGCAAAATGCAGTTACTGATTGTTAACCAGGTAGTATATAGTTACAATTGGGTCTGGAAGCAAACAGCATGATATTTAGACTGCAAGAAACATTACTAATTTGTTTGTTATGGACTTTATCCAATGTCATTTTCATCATCTTCAAGTCACAATATTTTGAAGACTGGATCTTTCTTTATATTCAGGAATCAAAGAGATGACATCCATTCTGTTGGATCTGGTAGACTGAGCTACTTTATCTGTGGAGATTCACAGATTGAGAGTAGCTATTATATTGAGATTAGATTCTCAAAATCCATTTCTCTACCATCTGCTTTAATATCATTCTCCCTTCATCATTGCAACCTCTAAGTAGTCTTTTTCCATGAGATTTCATAATCAAAATTTTGAATGCATATCTTATTCAACTGTGAACATAACACGTCCTGCTCATCTCAACTTCCTGGATTTCATTACAGAGTACAAAATACAAAGTTCCTCATTAAACAATTTTCCCCATGCTCTTGCTGGTTCTAGGAACACTTTTTCAATAATAATTCAGATAAACCTTCACATTTATTTAATGTGTGTTCTTCCCTTGAACAGACAGATCAAGTTTCACACCCATATGAAACCAGTAGACTCACAATTTTCAGGTATTCATTAATAAAGCAATAAGATAAAGGACAATGAAATCAATGACAGCACATTATTATCATTATATGATAACAATATGCTTTATTAAAATGACTGTCTTCTTCAATGTTGAAATATATAGTCTGACAAATACTGATTAATGTTTCCACAAAATGTTGGTAAATATCTACCAGACTATATGGTATAACAACCAGAATAAACCCTTTTTCATATTCATCACTGTGAAAACCTTATCTCACCAATATGCTCTATTCTTCTAAATCCTCTCATAAGCACTACCCTCATATCTGTATACAAGACAATCTAATTATGATGGCTGTCTTCTGGGTTGTTGAGCAGTGTAGTCTGGTAATCTGGCATACTTCTACCAGACTGTACAGCGCAACAACCCAGAAGACAGTCATCTTCGGACTCACTGCCATGAAAACCTCAAATTCTACAAGACAATCTAATTTTTATACCGGTTCTTCATTCACTGAACACAGAATTACCCCTAATTACAACACGTTTATCATAGACACCTACCAAAAAACATAGGAATGTCCATTTTATCTTCATGATCTACTTTCTTACGTAAGAAGACCAAGTATGCAGCATAGAAGAAAGCGCTAACTAGAGCCAAAATAGCTCCTGTTGGAACCTTCAATTCAACTTTGAGGTCTGACAGGCTGACCAGCACCTTTACACAAACAGAAATAATCAGGAAGCAACAACATGTCAAAATAAGTGTTCCAGAGTACTTTATGAAAGAATCATGTCTTCATTAATTATATTCTCTACCACATCAAGGAATTTCCTGTCTATCCACTAAGGAATTGTGGATCAGTATGTTATTATTGCTTAAAGAATGTAAATGGGGTCGAGTAATGAGATGTATTACTTGCAATTCCAATATCTCTTGGTCTGTCAAAGGAATATCTGGTTATTAATACAGAAAAGGTATATGAGAGTAGTAATTTACTTACAAGTCCACTGATGCTAATACAAACAGCTACCAATTTAGACAGAGTGAAGCGGTCACCAAGGTTCGATGGAAAAAGAGCAGCCAATATAAGCGTAAATAAACTGGATGTTGAAGACAGAACTGTGACAATGCCTGCTTCAGTATCAGCTAGAGCAATCTGATATGTATAGTTGGCAATAAACCACTGAAAAAAAAGTAACAGCTTAGTTTTTGACAAAATAGAATATTTACCACTGCTCTTACAAACAACTAATTATATTTCAGGCTAATCAATAATCTATCAGAAGCAGTTTCCAGTTTTAAGTTCAACTGGTTTGCTCTTTCAGTTTAAAAATCTACATTTTTGCTATGGAAATGTTGGAAAGATGAGGCAATGAAGATTGCAAATGGAAAGGTCGTGAAATTTAATATGTTCTCAAAATCTGTTACTTTAAACATGAAACAGTAACAATTTCAAACTCAGCAAATCAACTTAATGGATGGAAACAAGAAAATATGAAGATTCTCCAATAAATACAGATGGCCCTTGCAGTAACTTCAGAAGCCTTCTGAATGTAAATTATATCACTAAGCATGCTGAAAGATTGGAGAATTTTGAAACAGCATTCTAAAATATTCATGAATAGTTTGTAAAAATAATTACAGTATAGAGGCCCATAACTTGGTAGTTTCATGCAAGGAACAAACTGCATAAATTTTTCTTCAAATTTATATTAGACAAAAGAGAGGGAGAACTGTACAATGTTGTTCTTCTGGGTTGTAGTATTGTGTTGACAAGGAACTGTAAATTAAACATATTTATGAATTGTTTTTATTTTCATGGTACTTGTCAACATGTTACAAATGGTTATTAAATGCCTTACAGTTTTACTTTCACATTTCTTACTTTTGCCCTGTACTAGAACAGACTGCTGTTCCACTTGTCCTGTCCTAGCTTTACCTCTGTCATAAATGACTATAATTTTCCATACTTATGTAACTCACCAAAATGCAAAATATAAGAGCAATTTTTGCAACTTTCTGTATAGGGAATTTACTAGCTGCTCGTCTTGCAACTTCTCCCGCACGTACACTGGCTTGATATGACAGACGTGCCAAAAGTGCTTCAGTTGCATCAGTCTCTGACATGTGGCGAACCTGCAAAAATAAGTTGCATACACAAGACCAATTCCCTATATACAATATAATGCAGAACCCATAAAAGAGGAAGAATGTACTTATGAAACATGTGATATAAATTAAAATACAAAATTATCAAACTAACCTCAGCAAGTTTGCTGAAACGTACAGACTTTACAGATGAGTCATCACTCTCAGTTCCTGAGCTTCTGTCACTCAGATCTGGGAATTTTATTGGAACAAATGTAGGATCACTCTGCAAAAGAATTTACTCATCATGCTCAACTCACTGCTCATTGTTAAACAATAAAATGTAACATGTTTAGACAAGTTCCATAGGGAATAAAAATTATCCCTTTTACATTGTTTGATGTTTCTGCCTGTTAAGTTTTAACATTCCACTTACTTTTAAATGTTTTGTCACAGTCATAACTTTTGAACCATGACTGGCAATTAACAATTAGTATTATGTACATGTGAGTATACTTGCACACTATACAGTTAAAAACTGTCTTGAAACTTGTATTCAGTTTATGTAAGATGGATTGAAGTATTCTTCCTTTGAGCTGTCCAATACTGCACTTGGTAATTTGTTTATTAACATAACATATAAATATAAGCAAAAGTAAATTCAGATAAAATCTTACCAGACTTGTAGTTCCCTCTGTATAGAAGTTTTCATCTTCCACATTTGGGTCAATATACTGTAATAAGAAAATATTTTGCTCAGCCATTGTGTAAACTGTTATTGTCACTAACAATTGCTTTGAGACCTCCAACTGAAATCTTATGCCCAATTAACAAACATTTTTTGACTTCATCCAATATGAACAGCTTACTCATTAATGTACCGAGTTACTTTAGTCTCAAAGTGTTTAAATGTGAAACCAAACTCAAGGTGCTTTACTTATATATTTTGACCCAAAATTATGGCTGAAAATCTGCAACTTTTTCAGTAGTGCCAAAAGAAACCTTTGTCAAATAAGATATAGTTGTTTTATGGTAATTTCTATTTAACCAGCCATAGGAAGTATTCACCACTAGTTTCTTTTGACAATAGAAGTGTTTTTGCTTCTCCTGAAAAACAGCATTTTTTCTGATTCTCAGCTTCATCTATATAATTACCTTCATTTGAACAACACGTATTTTATAACCTTCAGTATTCCAACGGGAATCATAATTTTTAACCATTTATTATGTTATTTTCCCGGCTGTCTTCATTTCAAAATTTAAGACTTGAAAAACTAGTTAATAAATTAATCAGTCATCAATTTTATATCATACAAAGGCCTTCCTCTTGACATTACAGTGATATAGTCACTCAAAACCTAATTCTATGTACGATGACACACATTACTTATTGCAGAATATCATGTGCCAACTATGACATTCATATAGGTACAGTTCTGGTCTAATAAATGTATACAGTATAGCCTACCTAAATTAATGAAGATACGTACATTTGATGTGGTATAAATTGTAAACATACCATATATGTGGCAGGTTTGTTACACTGGTCCCTCCAAGGTGGCCAAAAGCACAGCCCCAGAAGATACAGAGTGAACATTGAAGTCTTCACATATGTGCTGAAGAAAGGTTTTTCAAAATCTTCATTGTGATATATATACTGAAAACAAATTATATTACATTAAGGTAACAGGAAACAGAATGAAGCAAATGTTCTAATATTTTCTTGTGCTACTTATCACCCACATTAACCATGTTGCCATCATGAAGGAGTGCCCAGCAATATACAAATTAATACAATTTTTGATGGGTTTTGACAATGGTGGATTACTCTTAAAATTATATGATATCTGGACAAAAACGCTGGAAAATTGCCAGATATCGAACAATTTTAAGTATATACAAATTAATTTTGAAGTTAACTAAATATGTGATAAAATCATCCACAGGACTGACATACACTGGTGTTCAAGATGTCAGCATCCAACCTACTGTACTGCCACCTTTGTAAATGTTGGATTCCAGGTTCTCACAACAAATATGCAGATGACTATCTTCTGGGTTGTAGCACCCTGATAACAGAGGCAGTAAATGCCTCCAAAATATTGGTAAACTTTTACCAGATTAAATTGTGCTATAACCCAAAAGATAGCAGCCTTCATTGTGAATTTTTTAAAACAAAACAGAATTTAATGTAGATTATGAACATAGCATTGGTAAACACCTGGGAAACAAGAGATGATGGGGATTTTAAGCCATACTGGCAGTCATTTTGGAGTGAAGAAAACTTTTCATACAGAGGCTTAACTTTCAAATATTTAAGTAATCCTGGGAAAGTTCCCTCAGTACATGATTCCACAGATAACTTAAAGGAACGCTAATATAGTGTGAGCAAGTTTTGTGAAATTTTGTCGGTATTCCATAATTATAGCTTACTTTTTTTAAAGAGAACTAATTACATTTATTTTTACTTCATTTGCTGCTGTATGCATAAGATCTATATCTGGGAAGGTCCTTGGTGTAATTTGTAATATAATTTGCGTACAATACCACAGTAGCAAACACTATACATATGCAACGGAAGAGTAACGTTCTCATCACCTTGGTCAACTCTGAGGAAGATACCCATATAACATCAACTAGCAGAAGGACGAAGAGCCCCAACAAGAGACGTTGTGACTTGTTTAACATTCCGCCCACAGACGATCCTACATTCACCACTTTTACAACCACTGTCATCGTGCTTTCATGGTGAACGAAATGATATTTATGTAGCTGAAAACATCTCAGTTGTATGACTAAATATATTACAGGAAATTTAAACAACTTCTTAAAAATACTGGGGGCGTTTGAATTTAGCCAGTCTTCCTATTCTGTACAGCAGCTTTTAATTTGACATCTCGTATCGGATCAACAGCCGTGAATTCATAAACACTTCATTAAATAATTAACTGAAGAATCACTCATATAAGTCTTTCCTTAAGATTTACATTACAATTAAGTCAGCACCATTATCTTCCCAACTATCATTGCAAACTGAACATATATTGACGTCACATGACTGATGCAGACGACATTAAATGTAAAGTGGCGCCCTGATACCGGAATACGGTGCAGTCACCTATTTTAACAGTATCGCCAACAACAACGAATTTTTGAAAACATATTAATTACTAATATGAGCGAAAAAGTTTACGATGTGTGCATAAATCCATTTAATGTGTTTGTGTATAATATTCCTTACAATTTCCCCGAAACTTTGTTGTATTTACTTACAAGCACGGAGTACAGATTATACCTATAGGTTCTAAAACATGTTGGTCGTACTGCTAATCATCGAACTTTATAAGGAGGTTAGACGAACACATTATGAATTGGTCTGCTTTACACATTCCTTTACAGACGCTTGAATGTCCTGGGGAGGAACGTGTAAATCGGGTCGTAGAGACCAAAGGGAGCATACACGATCATATTTCATTGTTCAGGAAAAATCGGACGATCGGCGGGGACCAAAATCTTGGTCTGAGAAAAAATCTGGATTGTTTTGAAACTTTACATGCACAGATAAATCTGTAAGTGAATAAAATAATATTTTCGACAATTAGGATTTGAGATTTACACGGTTGTGAGTCTTGTCTTGTGGATTGTCGCAACGTGCAGTCTGATGGAAGTTTACCGACGTTTCAGAGGTTCTTATTGCCTCCATCATCAGGGCGATTGAGACAGCAAGGAACTTTTGATAATGTTTCTTCGGGTTTGTGGCGCTGTGTAGAATCGTACGTAGATGCCAACATTTCAGAGAAATATTCTATTTCTATCTTTAAGGCCGAAGTGGCATCGACCCTTTTTATTGTCTATGTGACAAACAAGAAATTCTAATGGATTACCGTACAATGAAATACAATATATCTCTGTATTGGCGTGTGAATTCCATGCATAGAACGTTACAGGATCGAATTGTAGTCGAATGAAAGTCTCGCATTGCTTCCAATTATAAGTTTGTTATAAGCTATTATTCTTCTGTACAAATTTTGCCAATGTTATTTTTTGTGGACACAATTTCAACTATTCGCATCGCCATCATGTTTGTGATTATGACTTACAGACACTGTTCCACTTTATGTAGGATTTTTAGATATTTTTATGATCTGTCTTCACCCTAGTTTTCACCTTCCCATCTCCAACGACTCATTAATCAACGCCATCAAACTGAAAGTTAAATATAGAATGCTTGTAGCCGACATATTGCTGTTTTACATTTTGGGAGGAACAAGCTAAACAGAAGTAAAATATTTGTTGAAGACGAAGAACCATTCATCATTTCAGAACTTTATATGAAGTGGCGCGAATTTCGTTTCTCTTTCACAGTTGTGTGCATTTCACACATTATTACCGATTGTAGGAAATTGAAAGATACGAGGTTAAAGTGATCTCCACTGGCATAACATTACCATACAATTTCGGGGTCTAGTAGTTCAACAGCTGAAGGGGAAATACACATATACAAATACCTGGTGTTATAATTTAATGGAGGAAAGGAAGCTAAAAACGGACTATTTTGGAAACCCACTGTTAAGACCACTCGCCGCTTGCATGTAATTACATACTTTTCGAAGGAACTCGATGCATCCATTTTCAGGATCGAAGTAAAACCTTTCTACGTCCTAGCCCACGGATAACCTACATACGAAAACTACTCAATTCTACTCAAATAAGGAAGCAACAAATTCTTCCAATACTTTTGTAACCATCTACAGCGTCACATAATATCACAACCAAGAATATTTAATCCTGAATACAATTAAATAACTGTAAAAATTTTAAATCTCGTATTTTTCATCAAGTGTTCTAATTTTCTATATTTAACGGTATATGTAACTTAATGAAAATAAGCAAAATGTACTAAGCTGAAAATTGTGTTGTGTTGTGTGCTCGCGTGTGTGCGTGTATGTTTCCCTTTAGAGATAATTGCTCGATCATTCCATTATATATGGTTCATTTTGCAAGTAGTCTGCAACAAGTATTGGGTATACATTGCTCACAAAGATATTGTTTTTTAAAATGAATTCTATAGAAGTACATGCACCTATTGCAAATGGTGTGCCACAATCAGCTCATTTATCCAGGACAGTGACACGAACGAAGAAAGGTTCTTATTTTTAGTATGTTTCAGATGTAATTAAACTTTGAGGTTATATCCTGGATAAGAACTCAAAACTTGAAAATGTTAGTTAAAAACTATACTTGTGTTGTTAGTTCAGATTGGAAACAATTTCTGTGATAGTTTTGTGCTGACATGTCCTGGAGTAGTGGCATAAAATAGGACATGATCATTTATTTCCCTCTCCGTTCCATTTCATCATTCATTTATGATTATATGTCATTTGACCCCAGATGATATGTACAGTCAGTACAATGTTGTTGAATAATGCACCACTGATTTTATTTATTTTAGTTCCAGAATTACCTCTGCTGGAGAACCGTAACTGGCTGATCCATCTTCACTATTCTAGGAAGGAGTTTGTTATATGTAAAATTTTACTTCAAGAAGAGTTAGAAAAGAGCAATGGAATGTGTGAATATGCGAATTATGTACAGGTAGATAATAAAATTTTTTGTTGGCGGATCTAAGTGTTTATTAAGATCTGTTCAAGAGCAGTTGCATTAAAGTTGTCATCTGAGGTTATGGGTTCAAAGTCTTATCAAGAAATGGATTTTCCTTTATTATGTTGTTATGTCTTTACAGTAGGGCATGGTAATAAAGTTAGAATGGTTTGTGTTGGCGTTAGTAAATGTAAATTAAACCTTAATTCATTGAGAAGTTAGGAGTATTGAATAGGTTAGAATAGTTTTATGCCTATTCTGTTATTTTAAGAAGACTATTGTTTGCATTGTACCAAGTACTGTAATGTAGTAGAAGTTAAACTAATCACTGTCAATCAGTGTTCATGCCATTTGCCTTTTCTTGCAGCTTTTGCAACTTGATTTTTGTCATTTATTGATTTTCATCCATTAATTTTAATCAATTTTCATTATGTTTCTGACATGGGAGCATCTGAAAGCCCTTCCACTGCTGACACAGTATGTGGTTTGAAATTTCTAATATTCATGGGTAGGTATTTATGATTGGTGTAGTGTATTTGAAGAACATTGCTGGAAGCAGTGGCAGTGGAGCCCTGGGTGAGACTGATTAGTGAGGTCACTTAAAAAAAATGCATGTAAGGCAATTTACATGATTTAATTTATTATATCTTTAATGGTGTGAAAACTGCCTCTCTAGAACTGACTCATCCATTATAAGGAGAAAAGGCAATTTCACTTCGTTTAAGTGTGAGGCTTGTGACACCCTGGCCATTGCCCACTTCACCCACCCCCTTTGCCAACACTGACTTAAAGTGTTCCTGCTTCTTTATTTCTCTTTCAGGGTCTTATCTTGAGGCATGAAGGGAAGATTCAGGAATCTCTTGAATATTTTCAGACATGCCATACTCTCAACCCAAGAAATGTAAACAATATCAAAGAAGTGGCCCGCTCTCTGTAAGTAGAAATATTTAAGCATTTAATGGGCACAGAAATCATTGTATTTGTGTGGTTGTCAATTTAATCAGTATGATAACTGCAATGGTAAGGACCATGGCATCTATGTCTGAGACCCATAATATTGTTTTAATGCTTATCTTCTCTTAATTTTCTTTAACTTTTTGTCACAGCAGTAATTTAAGTGTAGTGGTGGAAGTGGAATCCAGACAGTATAAAGCTCATTTGAATTACTCTACTCTGCCAATAGATGGAACATATTGTGAGAATGGTTAATACAGAATTGGGTATGTTTAGGAGATTTTTATTTGTATATATTCACAGATGCTGTCAGTAGGTCAGACTGTAGTATTCAACAATGGGAGATTTAATGAGTATTGAATTGGAAAGGTTATAGAAGAAATTTAAGATACTCCTCATCATTTCTTTGAGATAATGCATATTTGTATTTGTATAATCAAAGTATTTATCTTGGACCCAGTTTCAAATGATAAAGTTGTTATTGTTATAACGTTGTCACTGATTTTATGTTGTGTATGTTTTTCTATCTACACATGTTGCTGGAAATGTGAAAATGCTATATATGTAAAAAGTGTGACTGGCACTTATACCAAATGTTTTGTAAATTCTGACATTGATACATGATCATTAACTTGTTATTCAACCAACCAGTTAATGAACACATGTTCTTAAGTTAAATATCAAAACAAAAAATTAAATAAATTTAAGATTTTTAGCAGTTTATGTTTTAGAGTATCTTCTGGTTTTAGGGTAAGACACTGGACTCTCATTCACAGTCCTAGGTTTTATCCCTCTTCAGATCTGTGTGAGGATTTTTCTGTTCATAAACTGTACCCTTCACCACTATCAAAGAAAAAAGACTTTTGGAAAGTGACGAATATCAGGCTTAACCCACACTATGGTTTGAAGAATACATTAAACTATTGTGTCCCTTTTCTGTCCTCATAATCATCCTACTGTCAAGAGTAACATAAGTACTATATGAGAGCTTCCATTTTAGAAATGGATTACAGATTTTCTTATGGTTGGCAGAGGCCACAAAAGTCACAAAGACCATCCCTTGGGATTATTAAAACCCCCCACCTACCAATTTATAGTTTTTGTTACTTTCCTTTTCTTGCTAAAATTGTTAATGCATCAATGCATCTTCCAGTTATCTCCTTGGACGACATGGATTGGCCATAGAAGCCTACCTGGAAGCAGAGAATGTATCCAACAAACCAGACTGGGATATTTATCACAACTTGGGTATGGATTGAGTTTATGTTTTTACAACATATTGATCATTCAGTAATGGATGGAAATGCTTGAACTTACTGCATCAGACCCCAGAACCAGTGTGGGCATGGTGACTGTGAGAGATATCCATTTCCCTGCTGGGAATTAAACCCCAGTTATTGAGCCCATTGCTTGTCACTTTTCTGACTGAGCTGTGTAGATCCTCTTCTTCCAGCATAATTTTGTGAAGAGTTTAGAGATGACTGGTGTGGATCTTTTTGTACAGTGGTATTGTCTTGTCTGCAGGTACTTGTTTGGTTCATGTCAATGAGCACAGAAAAGCCAAAGAATATTTACTGACTGCCATTCAACTGAGCCATCAAGAGGCCTCTTATGTGGAGCTTGCCAAGATCCATCTTCTTGAAAATGACATTGAAGGAGCAATTGGAATTTATAATGCAGCTTTAGAGTAAGTGCAATAGATGTTATGTCTGTTTTTGGAAATGAAACATTTTGAGCATGGATAGTTTCATCTTCTGTTGCTAGATGTTTTTTCCACTTCTTGTGATTCTTTCAGCATATTAAAAAATTGCCATTAATTTCTTTACCATGTTTTCTGCTAAACATTAGTGTGCTGTTAAAAATGGCTCGCTTAAGCAGTAAGCCAGTGGCAGAGTAGCTGGGAGTGAATACATTAATTGGCACAAAATTATTAATGTTAATTACTTTAATTATGTTTATCAGGTGGTATCCAGACAGCTCTAAGCTGGCAACCTCATTGGGATTGTTATACATGACAACTGGACACCACCAACGTGCATTTGAGAAGCTTGGCTCTGCTCTTGCACATGACCCAATGTGTACCAAGGCCTTATTGGCTGCTGGTTTTGTTATGCAGGTATAGTGAAACATTGAGGTGGATGGAGGGTCTCATAGGTTATTAATGGTGCTAAATTAAATTTGAATATATATGAGTTGAGAGAATAGTTTCATATGTAGACTGTGAAGGGTTGTGGAGGAACCAGTTGTAACTTATTTCAAGTTATACTCCATGTTTATCTGGATGGACGTAGAAAAATAATGAAAAATCAAGCCTTAGTCAGTAGGGAGTCAGTGAATACCCTGAGTGAGACTTGATTCAAGTATCTCTTGAATACAAATAAGAAGCATTACTGCTTGAGCTAAACTTTCATTCTTTGTTTGGCATAGTATTTGTCTTTTAGAAGCAGTCAGCCTCAAAATTTGAAGAACAACAAAAGAACAAATTGCCTGAATTATTATACTCATTATGATTGAGCAAGAGATACTTTCTGAAGATAAAATTAAGTAGTGATGGAACATTTGGGACAATAAAGCAGCAGCAACATGATTGTGTTAAGACTTTTAAATAATTTACATATGAACATTATGGTGTATTGTTTAAATTTTTATGTCTGAAACCAATTTAAATAATCAAATATAATTTTATGTATGAAATAAATCTTATTAATATCAGAATTTAATTATTTGTGATGATAATCACACTTATTGGTATGGGATTGCAGATTTCTTAAGTACACAGAATTAATTTTAAATGTGTTTTGTCCAGCTATGCATCAAATGTTTGATCATGGAATGGCAACACTTTATATTAAACTACACTTGGTTGGTTAGTTGTAGGTTTGTTTGTTTCTTAACATATTTAATTATGTTTCTTTAACTGTGTAGGCTATAGAGTGATTTTAATTTATGATTTTATAAGGCTGTCAGAGGAAGTACCTGCTATAAGGTACTATGCTGGCATTTCCCAAGTTGGTTATTCTGTGGGTTGTAATCAACTACAGACCCTACAGAATATGAAACAGAAGTTATGACTGCCCAACCCTGATGTTCAGTAAAGAAACGTGGTAGACACACCAAAAATATCAGTAATTTTCCTTTGCTTGTAGAATATGTGTACTACCGTGTGATTGTCTCTGGGTTTTTTTTCAGAATTATCAGGATTTTGACATTGCTCTATCCAAGTATAAAATAGCTGCACAGTTCCTACCTGAGTCAATTTCCCTTTGGAACAATATTGGAATGTGTTTCTTTGAAAAGAAGAAATATGTAGCTGTAAGTTACTTAGTTTTTATAACAGAATAGTAGTATAACACTAACATTTAAGTTTTACATAAATTATAGTCAGTATTTAATACATTTGGCAAGTATCACATGGAAATTCTGCTAGGAGATTTCAATACAAAAATTGGGAGGGAGGATATTTTCAAACCCACAATAGGCAATGAGAGTCTGCATGTACTTAGTAATGACAATGGTGTTAGAGCAATAAACTTCACTATGTTGAAGGATTTAATTATAAAGAGTACAAAACTTCAACACTGTGATATTCATAAGTACTTCTCCAGATGGCAGCATACACAATTAGGTAGATCATGTTTTAGTAGATAATAAGAGGCAGACAAGTTTAACTGAATAAGAGAATGTTTGAAAGGTAAAATCATTGAGCTTGAGACAAATAAATAGTAAGGACAAAAATATCACAGATCTGTACAGAGGCATAAATGATTTTAAAAAGGGATATCAACCTCAGACTAATTTGGTAAAGGATGATAATGGCAATTTGCTTGCAGATCCAATCAAAATTTTGAATAGGTGGAAACATTTCTTTAACCAGCTCTTAAATCTACATGGGACTGATGATGTTAGACAGATTACAATACATATGGCTGAACTGTTAGTGCCAGAACCTAGTTTAGATGAAGTTGAATTAGTCATTGGAAAGTTGAAAAGTTATAAATCTCCAGGTATTGATAAAATTCCAGCAGAATTAATTAAAGCAGGTGGCAAAAGGTTGCATTTGAGGATCCATAAGCTTATTCAGTTAATTTGGGATAAGGAAATGATGCCACAACAATGAGCACTTCAGCCACTTCATTCAGTCATGTCCAGGATGGATCTGTGTTTCAGTGTGTGCTGACCCCAACTTCTGTAATAATGCCATCTGTCAGTCTCTGAGAGAGCAACCATAGTTAATATAAATCTGTAACTTTGCTAATAATTTGATTTTACACATTTCTACACTACATTCAGATTGATGTTTTGTAATTGCAGGCTATTAGCTGCCTTAAAAGAGCAAACTACTTATCACCATTAGACTGGAAGACTTTGTATAACCTGGGACTTGTTCACCTGACAACAAAACAGTATGCATCTGCTTTCCATTATCTGTCAGCAGCAATCAACCTGCAGCCAACTTCTGCAAAGACCTACATGTTGCTTGCTTGTATGTATTGAGGGGTATTTCTGTTTACCATGCTACTTCGAGTCGAGTTTTTAAAAACACTTAGCTCGACTCAAACTCTTAAAAATGTTCGAAAAAATCGAGTTTCGACACTTGTGTCGTCATTTCCAGTATCGCGCCTAGGATCCATTTTCTTCGCAATCGATAAAGCGACCATCGACTTTCAGCTCGCAGCGTTTATCGATAGTGCGTAGTGAGCGTCGATCTCTCACTCTGCGTGTATTTCGGTTGGATATATCTGCGCGCAGGAGGCGGGAATGTGTTTGGTGTATCGGCTTATAATGTGCAGTGCGCGTAACCGACGAAAGTTGATTTCAGTCGATATCATATTAGTAGTTATAAAATCAGTCTTTAAATGAAACAAAAATGTACGTAATCGAGAACAATGAATTACTTTGTAGAAATAAGAATTCAAACATGCCTTAAAACTGATTTTATAACCTTTTATTTTTTTTTGACAGTGGCATTGAAGAACCTTGATGATCCTGATAATGCCCATCATGCATTTGAACAGGCAGCAAAGCTTGACCCTAATGACGCAGCTGTGGCTTTGAATTATGGAGTACTTTTGAATTCAGTTGGAGAAAGAGAAAAGGCATCAGCCCAGTTGCGGCAATTTCAGGAACTTGCAGAGAGAGGTTCAGGACTTGACCAAGAGGTATGGAGGAAAGTTAATTAGGTAGTGACCATTGTCATTTAAAGGTGTATTAAAAGTTTACTTCTTTGCATTGCGTTTAGTGAAATTCCATTTCATAGGTAAAGTTCTAATTGAGGACTGAATTTATAATAATATGCTCTCTGGTTAGGGCTGTATCTCAGTAATGGTGATATGTAAGTTAATATAGAGCATTTGTGGATTGATGATGAGAAAAACAAAGTACTTAGAGAAAAGTGAACAAGTTCACTATTCATCACAAATTAAATACATACTGTCCTGGGATTGAACCTGGGTCTCTGATGAGAAACTAGAATCTAGTTATGTGTTCTGTGTCAAGACTGTGTGCCTGTAATAATTTGTTTTCAACATTGACCATTCATAATTGCAGTTAATGTTACTGTTACAGTTTTGTCTGTTTTATAGTATTGTATTGGATTATATTACATTTCCCTGTATCTGTATCTTTTTTTTGAGTTCTGAAACCAAACCATAGAAACTCTACTGTGAAAATTCATTAGTAGATTAAAAAAATGTGTGTTGTTTGCAAATGAAGAACTAATTTACAAAATTGACTCGTTTTGTAAAACTTTCAACCTCAGTTGTCATTTGTAGTTGACTACACATCTTTGGAGATTGAATACGCTTATGAATGCTGGTGGTTTTATTGGATAAAATATCTGGTGCTTAGCATGTCAAGTGCCTGTCATTTGATTTTGGTATATTGTATTTTCAGTTGTTAGAGGCAGCACAAAACTTGAGCTTGAGCTTGACAAAAGTGAATAAAAATTATCTGGAGACAGATGCTAATGAAAAGTGCAAAGAGGATGAGACAAATGATGCTGATAAGGTGAAGAATGATGGTGAAGGTTCAGTGGATACACATGAGATGGATCCTGATGAAGTGTGAAGGTACATTCACATGTTGATATTATCTGTAAACATTGTTATTGGTGCATTTTTTGTTCATTAACCATTCTCCTTGAGGGAATTTACATTCCAGAATATCCTGCTCCAGGTAAAGTATCCACAATCCTGTCATTTAAAATCAACAGATTTCCACATTTCCTTAATCACTGACAAATAAATAAATCTAGTTGACACATATACCAAACAACTGCCTGGACTTTCATCCTGCAGGCAGTGCAAGTAGAAGAAAATTATTGCAACATTCTAGAAGACAGCCATCATCTTGTTGCTGTGAGAACCTGAAATTTCACCAAGAAGATTAATGTTAATGCACTTTGTTTCTGAAGATCATCAGTTGCTTCTCTGACTGATGGCATAGCAGCAGCTTACAAATAACAAAGACCACACTAATTTCTGGTGACCATAACAGTCATACACATGGTTGCATATGTTAAAAGATGGCAAAGCATTTACAGTCTGGTTTTGGTTATATATATGTTATTGAAAATAAATATAAACATAACAAACTGAGGTGATATGGTAAACTAGCCATAGATTTACACTGCATGGTAGTGAAAAGGTTGAATACAATTTGCATTATGAGAACTTAACTAATCTGTGGTTTGTTGTAAGTTAGAGAGTGGTCTCAAACAAGTTTTAGCAGCTGTCACAAAGTAGTAGGACAGTATTATAACTTTCTAGTCATAATTTTATATACATGTTATTTTTTCTCTTTTTCTTTATATTAATTTGATAAAATGTATCTTGTAAAAAGTATCAGTAAAAACTGAAACAACATGTGTCATAAATCAGGTGAAGTGTAGAGATTTAAATAATTTAGTGAATACCACAACATTATCTGTTCTTGAGAAGCTAACAGTTATGCCTCAAGTCAAATATTCCATATTGTATGGAACCTGAGGACTCATTACTGTGACATTAACCATTTGACAAGTATGAACATACCAATATGAATGTAGAAGTACATTTTTCATGTCCTTATAGACTGTGATTGTGCAGCTGATCTTTACTTTGTTTTGAACTGTAAGCTCCTGACATCTGCTGGAGACTAATTACACTAAGATCTCTGTTGGTTTCTTTGTGTCTGTATTGCAAACATAAAGGTGTAAAACATGCTGTTTCTGGGTGAACAGTGTTATTTGGAGGCCTCATCAAATTGTGACTCTTGTGTATAACACAAAATTATTTGATCTTCTGATGGAAAAGTGGCATAAGTTATGTGAATTTATTATGAGAGGAAAGAAACTCATTTTAGCAGTGGTTTCAGATCCTTTAAACATCACACCTCAAAGGGTAAATGCATTCTACACCTGCACCCAATTCCAAATTCCTTTATACATACAGACATCATAATGTAACCTTCAAAATAGATGTTACTATTAGCATCATGGTTAGGGTCACAACCTTTCCCTCTCCATCCTGTAATTTTTGTCCTTTCAGTGTCTTCACAGTGATCATCTTTGGAAACAGGTTTATGGAATTGCAGTTTTATGTCGGACCTCTTCACATTGCCCAACCTGGAAGCCCAGACTTTATATAGTCCGTTCAGGCCAGTGATTGATGGTTCTGTGACTACTACAGCAGTCCTGGTGCAAGTGAGTTCCTGACATTTTTTATTTTTTACATTAACCTGTTATTTGTTGCTCATATTCCCTGACAAGAATTGCAGACCTATCTGTTGATTGTCTTTTGGATATAATCACATAATTTTGAGTCATTGAGAGTTTATAAACATTTTCTTGAATTAATCTTTATCATATGGGAATGGGAGATTTGAATCCCATATTCTGTAAGTCCCTGTAAGGTTTTATCTTCAAGGTTAACAGTTTAGCAATATGCTAGTGAGATGCCAAATGGGTCATGCATAAAGTTTTGCACAAATAATGAAAGTTAATTGGATTTTTTTGCATTCTCAAAGTATTTTGTAATTTTAATTTGACTTTCTGTAGCTGCATTTCTGTCAGAACAATCTTCAGAAAGGACTGTAGGCATTTATTATTGATATTGGTAACTACAGTGAAACCTCTATCCATCGTTCTCCGAACTATCGTTTTCCCGGATGCATCGTCTGTTTTGTTCGGTCCCTGATACGTCCCATATAAAATAATGTTATACTTTCTCGCTTATATCGTTCCTCGAACTGTCGTTTTATCGCAACAATCGTTCAAAAAAATCTCAGCCCTGGCCCACAATTTTCCCGCACTGATCGTTTCTGAGAAATTATAACGAAATTTACGCAATGTTTTTAGAATTTAAAATGATAGTTTTAGAGATAAATTAATATCGAAAGACGCACATGCACGGCTGACACCATCGATGAGTGGTGTGTCGATACCTAAAGGGCGGGGAAACAGGGAGGAGGGGGAGACGACGAATACAAGCCCGAAGCTGTGTCGCATTGGTGAAAAAGTGAATTCGTTCTTTTATGCGCACAATATTTTTTAAGGTGATGAGGAAAACGTTTTGAACATGGAAAGGGCTTTGTTTCGCCTAAAACGTAAAGTTATCCATTAAAGACTTTTTTTAGTAAAAACAAGTAACTTTGAAACAGGTTTTATGTGTATTGTTTTGTGTATGCAAAAGAGAAAAAACTCACAATTTAATTTTTCTCATTTTTAATGCTTTCCCGCAACTGTCGTTTTTCTGTATTCATCGTTTTTATTTCTCTCCCCCGTCAAAAACGATGCATTGAGGTTTCACTGTAGTTTTAAGAAGCAGAGCAGTGATTGTATTTTATTTGTCTTACAGTTGCAATGTTTATTTACATATGTCATAAGAGACGTATTTCTGCTAATAAGAGATAAAGACATAGATATTGTTACTGAGCTAGAATGCTTAGGGGGTTCTGAACTATTAAACTAGCTGAGAAAGCCTGTAGAAGGTTGGAATGTGTAAAACTATACTATGTTCGTTCATGTGGGTTTGAAATTTGGTAGCTTCTTCTGAGGGAGCAACAGTGGCTGTGGGTGTTCAGGATGAGGATGGTGAGGAGAATATTTGATCATGTGATGTGGTATAAGTAGGACTAATTTGGGTTTGGTAGAAATACAAAGAAGAGGCCATGTGGTAAACATAGGTGTGGATTAACTGATAATACTAAAATGCGTCTACCTCAAATAGACTGAAGATCTGAAGTAGCTCGGGATATGGTCAAGTGGAAGACTTTTGTGTTGATAGATTTTGTTTTCATTTGGGCAAGGTCTTTTATAATCGACCGATTAACTATAAACTGCTCAAGGAAGACCTTGCACCGTGAAATAGGCCGAAAGTTTTCAGTGTTTATATTAAGCCTCGGCCTGCTTCCGCTGATATATGGAGGCGATAATTAATTTGTTCCAAGTTGCTGTAAGGGGGCGGCGTTACATGCAACGAGTCTTGCTCTGCCAGATTCTGCCTCGTTTCTTCTCTGCGGATTGATTAATGAGAATCAGGAATTGTCCTGCACAGCTCGGTTCGTTCTCAGGTATTAGTCTGACGTCAGTAATTGCGCGGAGACATGCAACAAGATTTTGTTTCTTAATTGGATGAATACACGATCATTTGCCTGTCTGTTTTACGAGCCAGCCTTAAGCACGTAATGAGGACGATTGTCGAAACTGTTCATTAGTTTCCCTGCTGGAATTACGTCAAATACAGTACTGTGTAGGAAAATTGAAGAAATGGAACACCCACACAACGAAACGTAGTCCGCGAAGGAGGAATACTTTCGCTTGTCTGCAGAATCATGAGCCGAGATAGTTCAATCAATAAAATGGTTCTCCGTCCGCGACGTGGATGACTGGGCTTTGCTTTCCGGCAGTGGAAACGAACTTTTACTCCGTACTGGGTTCGTGTCGGCTCAGGCGGCTGCACGCAGTCTCGTATTCAACGAGCCACGGGGGTTTTATTACAATGTTAAGCCAACCGCAGCTTGAAGCTAAACACTCACCTACATCCACGCCCCGATACGTCTCCACAACGTGGTCATTAGACACAGGGACAATGTTACCTTTATCCTTATCATCGTGTAGGTTACATTAAGCGTGTAGGTTAAAACTTGAAATAATTATGAAGGTTAGAGCGCAGTGTCTTACCCTCTGTCGGGGTTCGAATTTCGTCCGGTAAGTCCATGGCCAGTCATTCAGACTAACATAAATCATCTTTTAACTCATTGCTTAGTGCAGGATGTTTTTGGGAAGTTTATATATTTCTAAATTAGGGCGGGAAATTTCCTGTTTTATGATCACAAGGGTTAATCACCTTGTTCATAAGTTCCCGCAACTGGGTTCTGACATTTGCCTACTAACTCCAGTCAAGAACCTCGTGTCCTATTTAAAATCAGTTTCAATATTATCCTCTCATGTATGCTTACGTCTACTGAATGGTTCGCGTATTGCTGAGTTTATTATCTGTGTGTATTTGAAATTGCGTAGTTTGTTAGAATGACTGATAAATTTTAAAGTTTCTGGTATACACTTGAGTTTTCTTTGAAAGTTATAGCAGTACGAAAGATTTAAAACCGAATGTACGAGCATACACAGAATGTAGAGGGAACGGAGACCGAAATGCCAGAATTTTTACTAGTTTATTTAATTGCTCCAGGGTTTGGGCATCTTCGAACTGAAAACTTGGAGTGATTGTGCCTGGTGAATTAGGAGGGTTGTTGAAGGAATCGGTAGTAGCCTGTTGTTAATGCACTGTCCCAGTACTTGTCCACAGAGACCAGGAAAGCTGTTCAGAGCATAGTCGAAGTTAGTCAGTCCTCTGGCCGGAATTCGAACACGACGCCTTCCAATAGCAAGGCAAATGCTCTTCGTCTTCCGACCAATGATAGATAATTTAAACTACATTTTTAAACTTCAGAGGCTGTGTAACGTCGAGTGAGATGCTATAATGTCTTTGATTGTCAGCAGATGGGGATTTTGAAGGTAGCAGTTGTGGCCTATTTGAGTACACCGTTCTTACATTTAGTTGGAGAACCCGAGTTAATCCACCATGGGTATAACCGTTAACCGGGCCTAGATTCGAATTGGATACTTCTTTGAAAACAAGCCTGAAGCGTTGCTCGCTCCGAAGTGTCGATGCATTGGGGATGGTCTCAGTGATGAATGAGGAAAAGACGTCTTACAAGCCATCGAATGGCTGTCCATCCATTTTCCGACATTAGACGAACCTTTGAAGCTATATATTATCTTACAGCATCAGATTAAATCGAACTGTGAGGATTGCAACTAAATTGCACTACATGTAGTTATTACAAGCTTAGTTGCATAGATCCGAGCCTCAAAAACCTTAAGAACACTTTGCTTTAGAGCTGCGAATTTATTTACCTAGATATTTGAAGCTACATTTGTGTGACATGGTTAAAGAGACCTATTTGTTAATTTAATACATCGATTCTCATATTTTTTATCGAACCTCGCTGTCGAGTGGCTGGAATTCTTGCTTCCTATTCGGGAGGTAATGGGTTATAATCTCGGTGTGTAGATTTCTGAGATCGTGAGTTTCCTTAGTTCCTAGAGAATGGTGGGATAGTATATTAAACCAGGCCACAACTGACTCCATATAGATTCTTTACAGTTAATTAATTTAATAATTTCACCATTCGGCACCATGTAATACGTAAAACGGATCTGAGAAACACAGGGTGTGAAGATGTAGGCTGAATTTAAGTTTCTAGGTATAGGGTAAAGTGATGGGATTCTGTGAATACGATGGTGAACATTCGGATTAATTTGAGACAGGAAATTTTCTCACGGTCTTAGTAACCGTAAAGTGTTAAGGAGCTTTGTAGCTTTGTGTACCGTGGAGTTCATAGCAAAGAGACACTGCTGTGCTCATAAACAGAGATTTCAACTGACAAGGTGCGTTTTAGGTATCGACAGCCCCCCCCTCCCCCGATTAAACGGTGTTTTTGTGTATATATGTGCACTCTTGTAGTGCTTGAATGGTTTTCGTAATATTTACTATTAGTGTGTTTTGTGTTTGCAGCCTACACTGCAGAAAAATACTTTTGTTTAGAGTATTTTTAATTTGGCATATGTTTAATGTCATAAATATATCTAAATATACATGTTTAATCACGGGCCCTAATGTCACATTTAATCAACATTTTTCGTTCGGGTAAGAATAGTTGGATATGGACGAAGTGCGCTCACACGTTGCTAAATGCTTTTAAAATGTATGAAGTAGAGTGTGTTGTGGTTTATTGTGTGGGTGGGAAATGTTGACAGATTTGTTTATTGACGGGCTCGACACAACACAAAAGGTAGAAAAGAAACACGCGTGAAATTATCGAATTTACCGATACTTTTGAATAACTGTGTTTATTTCAGGAAACAAAGTTTGCGTTCACATGTCATCTACTGTGTTTGGCGAATCCTGTCAGAGGCGTTTGTGTGTATAATTCTTCGTTATTTGATTTTAATCTGGCAGCGTATGTGTTTGTTTTGTTAGTGTGCAGTCAGAACTAATCTCCGTTCGGAAATCAGCTACAAATACGCTTTATGAATATTTCATTTCCAATATTTTTTGTCAAGAATGGTAACCGAATGTATCGGACACACCATGCAATATGAAGATTGAACTCGAATCCAATTTTGGTATGAGCTGTTCTAATTATAATAAAATTCTCATTTTTGGGGTGGGGGGTAATAGACCGTGGGTTTACCATTCAAAACCTCCCATCAACCCATTCGTCTGTTCGGACATCAACAATCAGTCATGCAATAAGTCAATCAGTCTTGGCACCCATCCTTCCATCTTTTCTGTTTTAACCTTATTCATTAATTCAGGGCTGATAAATAATAAATTTTTGATAATAACATATTTATAAAGTTTCTTACGAGTTATAGCAAAGGAACATGTGCCATGTCGCCAAGTTTCTTGACTCTGCATCTGTATGTTTGTTTTGTGAAATTTTAAATTAAAATTCCCACATTCAGCGGTTATAACCTGCCGGTTTTTGAAACGTATGAGGTGCGAGCAAGACGAAACGTCTTGGATATTTACATTGTGATAGGAGTCACAGGATACTGCAACGTTTGTAAGGTCTGTCTAAAGTTTAAATAAGGAAGCGATTGGTTTTTTGTCTAATGGCAGTAACACATTAAGTGTTGCACCTAGGGACCTGAAACTTGTTACAGCATATTTTACTTTCGGCTCTACGTATTTATACTGTAAAATTTCTTTTACGCTTTTATATGAGAAATTTAAGTTATTACAACGGGGATATTATATGACGGCAGTCTCTCGTTGTTAGCGTGAAGTTTCGTTTGTATAGGTTACATCGTTTTTTTGCACAGTGCATGAAATTCAACATTCTATTTTAGTCGTGGACCGTAGTTCATAACTCGCTTTTGTGTAAGATTTTCCTTTATTTTTTTAACAGGCTTACAATTTTTCTCTGTGACCTGAAATTCTGTCACGAGTTTGTTCATTATTCAGTTCACATGCCTGAAGTATGGTCAGAAAGTACGAGAAGAAAACACAGAACATCTTCATGATAAACACATGATATCTTATAGGCCCAATATAAATCAGAAAAAATATCACTTCTGATATCCAAGTGTTGAGTTTAACTGTAATATAAAATACACCACACTTCAACAAACATTTTATAAGTTATGTTACTACGTCAGCAATTTTAGCGTTGTATAATTATGTAATAAGTTTTGGTTAAGACTTAAAGTGTGCCCTGCGTTTCGTCTGTTCATATAAGTTATTTATATCACTTGCTCTGAACAGAGACCAGTGATGGACTGTGCGGAACAAAGTCTTCTGGGATGTTGCCTCGTGTAATCTTGTAGAAGTTTACCGACGTTTCAGAGCTGCTTACTGCCTCCATAACCAGGGCAATGGGAAAGCTAAGCGCGAGGAATTAGTTTGAGATATGGAACGGGGGCGGAGAGACAGGTGTAGCTCAGACATGTAAGGGAGGGAAGTAGGAAAGTCCCTAATCAGTACCGACCTCATTGGAAGACCTTAACCTGGTTTAGTTTTAGACTATTGTTACATCTCCTACCTTCCTTAATTTCCACTATTGTAGATGCTTGCAAAGACAAACTTATTCGTTCATCAGCTACCAGCTGTTGCACAGTTGTTCGATCATTCAGGCTTTTGTCTTTTGTTAAAAAAGAAGGCGCAAACCGGAAGAACAGCAGATTTTGCTGCATAGACAGAGCCGTTTATTCCTTTTGTGCCTGAATACAAAACTTTAATAGCTTGTCTGTTTTCACAGTAATGGGATTATGTACGTAATGTCGGGCTTCTCACTCCCAAATTGTTTATTAATTGGTTTAGAAATTGAGCTGTTCTGATGACCGAGTAAATCTCTTCGGACTTTCAGGATGAATCAGATTACAGCATGGGAACTCGTAACTTTATTTGGATTCAGCGCCTGATAATTAAAATGTGTAGGAGCATCAGAAGGAGATTTAGCTAGATTTTTAATCCCTCCGAAAGAATAACTGATATCAAAATTGGTTGAACGACTAAATGCAGTTAGAAAAAAGAAGGTTATATATGTGCCGTTGTTGGCGAACATTCAAGGCATATTTTCGGATGCCGTATTTTGTGCTGGGTGATGTTTCATTCATCAGTTCATTTCAGTTGTAAATAAAATGAAAGTAAATCCAAATCTAATTAATTATTTTTATGTTATAAATTGAAAGTCAAGTAAACGAGAGCTCATATTTTCGAATGAATGTGTTTAATATGTCTTTCTCCTTATGAAATAATGTGTCAAATCTGGACTCAGAAATTCTGGAGTAGGCCTGCAAGATGGAAAACAAGTAGAAAGTTCGGAAAGAAGTAAAAGTTTGTTGGTACAGTTGTACGTAGGAAACATTGATGTTAAGTGCATTCGGCAAAACTTTCTAATTTCAGAGGTTGACATTTATAAGATGTGCATCGATAGTTAATAGACCTGTTTCATGACAGGTGTCGTAATTTTGAAAAGATTGTTCTTAAATTATATGTACATTTATTTTGCGTTATGAGAGTATTACATATGGAGATAGAATTTACATTAATAGACAGAAGGCTTGATATTTGATAGAAGTGTCGGTGTCAAGGTGCCTGTGTGATATTAAATTTTAATTGTATTTTTGTCGTCTTGGACTTTCTTGAGTTTTCGTTATAGGTAAGAGCTTCGACTTTTGAAACAAACCACACTGCATGAACCTTAACCCAGACTGCGCAAAGCTTTTTGTGAAGTAAATCCATTTGCATAATAAGAATTTGTCTGGTACCAAATGAACTATCTTACTGTGACCATTCATTCGCCATCTCGTAAAATATCAGAGAAACCTCTTTCGTACTCAGATTATACGAATCACGCTATTACGATGCATATAGGCCTATACTTATGTATTTAGGTACTGTTATAACCACTGGTATGTGAAAAAACAGTTCTTCTAACTTGGGGACAATCCTTACACGCGCTTTGGTAATAATTCATCTTATTTATGCGATATTCTTCTACACTGCGCTTACAAGAGTAGCAGCATTCTCATCAGTGCTTTCTCCATTTGTCTGAAGCCCACTATTGCATTAAATCATGTAGCCCTGAAAACATACAAATTTCCATCAGCTCTCACTGCTTTAGAAGCGATAACATTCGCACATGATGGACACTCATTTCACCGTCAGAGCTCTATTAAACCTGCTGATATATTTGTTTAGCTGCTTGCATTATGAGTTTAGAATGCCATAGCATGAGCCCTGGCCAGTTGCGTCAACGTACTGTAATTAATATCCTTAATCTTGCTAATAAAGTGTTTCAGCGCGTGTTTAGAACCCGGGATGGGGCGGTAGCGATGTTTCAGTTAATCTGAATTTCGAAATTGTTGAGTCACATAATAAGAAAGCATAAAATTTTAAAACTCTTACGTTTACAATAAAAATCTGAAACGTTCATAACGGTGGAGGAAATCAGGGTATTAGAATCCATCTTCTCCGGAAAACCTCGAGGAAAAAACCCGGAAGTCATAGACGGAGTTAGAAAGAAGACATTGAAATGGGTATTAGAGTGTGGATTGAATTAAAATGGACCAGGATAGGATTCAGTAGAATCAGTGATAAACATTTGGATTCCATAAAATGAGGAATTTGGTGCCTAGAGAGTTGTAGAATTGACAAGGACTTTGTGGTCGAAAAACATAGATTGGGGGTGTTTGAGGTCAGGGTGTTCAGGAGATATTTCAACCTAAGAGAGATGAAGTAACAGGAGGGTTAGGATCAAATAGAGGATTAGATGGATGGGTCATGTATCGCTCATTGGGCCGATGAAATATGTATACAGAAATTTATTTGAAAACTCTGAAGGAAAGACCTGGTAGTAGATGGAAGAATAATAGTAATATGGATCTCATGGAAGTAGACTGGGACGGTTTGGACTGAATTGGTGTGGCTAATGATACGATCCTAGATCGGACTGTTTGTAATAGCTTCAGGTTCCGTAAAAGACTGGGAATGTTTTGTCTAGAAGAACGACTGTCACCTTATCAAGGACTCTGCTCCGTGTAGTCAGTTAGTTATTCAGTTTGCACATGTCAGGATGGATGGGAGGATAGTATGGTATTTGAAGATGCTCTACCAACTGCATCTTCCATAATTTAACGATTTTAACTCCATGGAGTTGAGCCCCTGAGAAGGTGATAGGCTTTCCAATCAATCTTTTGTAGGCTTTTTTCATGGCCTCCATGCCCACTCATCTCATTCTGTTTGATTTGATGATACTGATAATATATGATGAAGAATACATAACATAGAGATCCACCCTCCCGTCACTTTATCCATGTTAGGTCCTAATATTATCCTGAGCTCCCTGTTCTCAAACATCCCCGATTTAATCAGTCTAACGATATTAAATTAAGTGTGCATATTATTATAAAAATTTTCATTTTGCAATTTTCTTCTGCCATTTGTTACTTTATTTCTTATAGGACCTCTGTCAGAATTTTGCTTTTAAACATAAAACTGTAACGGAACACATTAGATTTTTTTGGTTTCAGTTTTAGCTTCTTAGTATCCTTACACAAAGGTAGTTAGGTCTGATTGTCGCTGGCAGTGGTGACTTGCATTTATACAGAATAAAGCTTACGTAGGCATGCATATGGGCATAATGAATGGAAAATTCGGTTGTTCTGAACACTTTTCTAATTGTGGAGATTAAATCCTGTGTGGGCTTCAAAGAGAGGCAATGTGGTAATAATCCATACGTCCTGTCTAGAAGCTTATTGCTCCACAAATTAATGGTGGTGTTTATTCTTGGAGATTGGAATCTCTAATTGTTTTGTTTCAATATTAACGTAACATATGGACAAGGCGCATGGGAATCGGCTTCTGTCGTATTTGTGCAAGGAGAACTGTTGTTTTGAAGAGTGACAGGGCAGTCTGTGTGGTTTGTGGTTGTATGTCCGTAAATTCTACAAATAAGCAGGGTCTGTTCTACCCAAGCCGTGAATATTTGTTACAAGAAAGAGAAGTATAAATAGATTGCTTTCCTCTTTGGTGTGAAAGGGATATAAATGAAGGCTTCAGTACGCACTATAATTAATTTTAAGTTACAATTAAGAAACATTGATCCTGTATGAAAAACATAGTTAAGGAGTTCCGAAGTTGGATTGTTCCTAACATAAACTCAGATTATTATTACGCCTTCACTCCTACCCTCTGGTACTAATGAAGGTGAGGTTTGTCTGGAATGGTTTTGACTTTCTCTACTCGCAGTCCTTATTAATGATTCATGAGAAGGGGGGGAGGTGTTAGGTGCATTCACTCCTTAATCCGAAATATACTCGAGCCATTCAGTGTGAGTGAATAAGTTACTTGCTTCCTCTCTCCTTAAGCTCCATCGCCTTGGCGTTTGTAAGTGTACCTTACTCACAGTATGACTACTTGGACGCCGTTGTCATGCGTTTAATAGACTTAATTCACACGCCTTGAGAAGCTTCATCTATCAGTGTGACACGTAGCGTACTCAACTTTAATTGATGAGCAAAATTAGAATAATGATACAAGAAGAACAATTTTCCATTTCTCTTCCTTGCATCAATTTATCGCACAGTGAACCACCTCTGAGAAATTATATAAAATATTAGTTGAGATTGTTGTAAAGTAAGAGTTGCACAGTATTTCACCGATATAAACAAAAAGTAAGTTCTCCTGGCAATTCTTAGTAGAGACTCCTAATGTTAAATGTTGCCAATACGAAACACGTGGAAGGAAGGTCAACCGAGCATCACCTCCCCATTAAGTGTTAATTCATTATCCTCGTTGCAGAAGAACACCTGAAACAGAATAGTTGTTTAACATTATATGTTTCATAAATTAAAATACATATGGAGTCTGTAATGTATCGTTACCAAAACGTTGACAAAAGCGAGGAGTAAACTACCCGTGGAACATATACGAGTAGTTAACACGTGGCTGAAGTTAAACACATATAGGAGACGTAAAACTCATATCAAATTGGGCAGGGAAATGAATACAGAGAGACTAATTTAAGTGCTGTGGTTTGAGTAGAACAATGGGGTTTGATCAGCTCGAGCCGAAGTAAAGTATTTCATGAAGACGATTCAATAATACTAGGGAAGGAGTTTATGGATTTGTATATCTGTAAATACTTAACCGACTAACTTCATGGAACAATCTGTCTTAAGAAGCTCATAGTCGATCATCCAGTCAATAAATTGCCCGCTCCATTGTCTTTACAAGAGCCCGCCACTGGTTTCTTTCTGGATCCAAATGAATGCAATCAGTCTTCTGCGTGTTCTCCGCTACTCAGGTCGTTCTATAAAATCCGTCCACATGTAAGTTTGCTTCCCGCGATAAGGGACTTTTAACACCTCTCCGAATCCCAGTGCTGGAAGAAGGATATTCTGTGCTAATTATTCTCGTTTATTATTGCGACATATTGTCTGTTGGCACAACAAAGACATAATTATGTAATACAGGCCTTGTAAATGGGATATTTATTATCTTTTGAAATATATTAGGAAGCGATGATAATTCAATCACAAATATTTTTACATATTTTAATACTCTGTTAATGTACAATATTATTACATACATATTTTGAAAACTACTTCAATTTTTTACCAACAGACTTATCTTATCAATAAGCACCTTGGCAACTTATGAGTTAGCTTATTTCAAGAACCGTGAATTCACGCCGGGCTCATTTCAAAGTGAATTCAAACATTTCTTCAATAATATAACACACCGTTTTAATAATATTTCTCCATCTTTGTATATGAACTAAACACAGACTTGACAGATGCCATTATATATATGACAGAGTTACGAACGAAAGTGAGCGGCTTACAGTGTGTCTCAAAATCGCAGGTGACATATTTAATGACACTGCGAACGGTGTGCCTATATCAGTTAAAACAGAAGTACAATTGTAAAGTTTAAGGTTTTCACAGCGGTGAGTATGAAGATTTCTGTCTTCTGGGTTGTTGCGCCGTGTAGTCTGGCCGATGTTAACAAACAAGACAGAAATCTTCAGAATTTATACTCAGGCTGTATTCGTACTTTGAAAAATCTTGTTTGTGTAATGCACATGCTGTGGGAAGACAAGACCATACCACGTACCGGTACATACGCTGATTAATGTATGTTGTAAACCAGTTAGTGTGACTGAAGACAGGAGATAACATTTTCTCAGTTCCGTGGAACCACTGCAGTTAAGAACTGTAATTAAAACAAATATTTTTGTTGTGCATAAGTCTGTTCCGTAGAAAGGCTAAATACAAGGAAGAAAAATTGAACATAAAACTCATATATTGTACAGTAGTACTGTATGTTCTAAAGTAGGTAAAACTGGGGAAACCTATAAACTTTTGCACAGAAAAGAAACTTTTGACACGTGTTACAGTCTTATACATAAGGTAATACGAATCAGAACACCGACGTAAGAATTATGTTGTTAGTATCAGTGAGGAGAAAGTTTGGTTGTTTTCTTGACTCTCTAATAATCATTTAAAATTTATCCATTGTAATCAAAAATGTTTAAAGTACTCTGAAACTCATCAAGTCCGAGGAGGTATGATCATGACGTGTCCATGCACTCAGTAGTAGCAAAATTTTACTTTGTCATAATGGCTCGCTACCACAATAACGGTTGTAATAGTTCTCATGCAAGACACTATTAATGCTTGTTTTGCTCAGGTTAGAAGAGAGAGAGAGAGAGAATGATTTTGTTCCGGAAAAAATATTCTGGATTTTACATGATTTTGTGTTATACCTGACACTACAGCTTCTACTTAATAATTCCACAATCTTTACAGCTGTCTGAATCCAACAAAAAGTTCCATACACTTTCTTAGGGCGTAAAGCATTTAATTCTGCAATAATTTGACTGAAAATTAAGTGAATTCTATATAAAAAGTTCCATTCACTTTCTTATGAAGTAAAGCATTGAATTCCTTTGGAAGTAAATTATTGTGAAACCACACATTGGGTATTTGATATTTTGTGTTTTGAATTTTAAAGGACGGTGGTTACTAATGGAGCTTTATAATGGGGAATTGTTTGTTTTCCTTGAGGTACTGAATGAATTTTTTTAAATATTATTTTTGATGAGCTTGCTTGAAAGGATTACCGCCGAATTGTTTCGTGTACAAATACAACATTTAATTTTATATTATCGCATGTCTTCAGTGTCGTTGTTATGAGCCAAGCTGCTTCAGGTACTTTCAAATTCATCGCGATCAAGATCACGATTAAATTTCTACACTAGTTCATTTTGAAAACTAACATGACTAGTATCGTATTCGACACTACCCAGTCTCAGAACTTGAAAGTCGAATTGGAATATGAAATAAATGTGGTTAGCATTAAGGTTTAAATAAATTCATATATATTTGCCGTTCACCACAAAATTTGAGTTTAATTGCACAAATATTTACAAAAAATAACCAGTTTCTCATCATATTCCAACTGATTTAGAAGCCTGATATTAAGTATTTTTAAATTACGCATTGTGTGTATTGTATTCTATTTCGTTTATAGTAGTTTATTCCCGATCTGTTTACTGTAGCTATATTAAAGAAAACATGTCATTTAGCTATTGAATATGCTATCTACGTTTCAATCACATTTCATAAATTTACCGCTCTGCGTTCTTGAGCACAGACGCCGTAATGCATAAAACACTGTGAGAGTTCTTATTTAGTGTGGAACGTTTTGTAGCAATTAAGGACGCTAGAAAGTGGTTTACTTATAAAAATGCCAGTAGTGTGTTTTGTCAAAAAACACTTTATCGAAGCACCAGTAACAGCGAGATAATTTGATAAATCTATCAAAGTTTGCATTTTAACAACAGTAACGGTTTAAGCCCTGTTTTAAGTCAATGGATTTTTTAATACATTTACGTTGCAGAAAACATAAGACAAATTATGAAGAATGTTTTCTACAGAAATGTGGCCGACATAACTTACTCGTACTTTTTTAACGTTTAAATAAACACTGTTCTTAAAATACGCTTACGAATACATATCTTTAACACAACTTTAAAATACACAGAGTACAACGAATCACATCATGCACTTATGTTTATAAAATTGAATTTGTAATGTTTATTTATTTGTGCGGGATATTAAATTACTCGTCTATATAATAGTAATCAAAATTCTACCATTATTTACTAGGGCTGTCAAATGTTAAACTTAGTCTAACATCGTATTTATTGTTGTAAAAGAGGACGGAGGGAAGGGGAGTTAATTATTTATATTCTTGACTATTTGATCACAATATATAAAAATCGAACACCGTTATTATTAATGAATACCCTGTAGTTTAGTCTAATAACATATACAAACATCCAAGTCTTACTATTACTTTCAAAATGCTGAACTTTCAGAGAAATTAGTTATATACGATGTGTCGTCTTCGTGCTATAAATAACATTGTGGTTAAAATACAGCAGTTACATCGTAACAGTTTTATTTTCTGTTATAAATGCACATTCACACATTACGGCGACTAATATCCTCAACACAATAAAAATATATTTGTCTATTTACAATAAAATACATTCATACTAACTATAGTTTGTGTGCAGTTATTAGGAAGGATGTTTTCTTATGCTCACGTTAGACGTACTGAGATAGACACACTGCATTTACTCCTTAATATTTCGTCCAAGCTGTGTAACAAGCATTTGAATTTGGTGCTGATTGGTTGTGCACAGTTTTGCTCGAGTAGTCAATGAACAAAAATACAAAAGGTGGTACAACAGTATCCTACCCTATGGCAGAGATGTGTTTGGTGCTGTCCCAAAATTCACAATAGGAAATCAAAACTCATTTGTACTCCTTCACATATATTGACTGATAAATGCTACAAATTGATATATTTAGTTCAATCACTTCACTGGGTTCTGAATTTTCCAAGTCAAGTTTGCTGTTACAGTGTTAGTAGGATTGTGCAATTATGTACAGGCCAAAATTCTTTCTGATTTGCTGAGATGTTGCGTGGAAGGAACGTCGCTGCGTAAGATTAACCTAAGGTCAGCTCTGTTGATCCGTCTATTGTCGAATTACTGGCATGAGCTGTGCCGTTTATCACAAATAGCTCCTATTCGCTTTTTGCCCGTGGCATGATATAACTTGTAATCAGAGGCGGAGCCTTCATGTTAACCCTGTTAGCCCGGCTAACACGGCCGCCGCTGTTAATACGAACGCTTCGCCCCCGCTTGTAACGCGCAAGTATTCAGGGTTGAATTAAACTCCAGCATTTCGACAGCACATGTATATTTTATACATTTTCCTAACAAAAATTATGTGTTTAATTATTAGTCAAATTGATTAGAGCATTCAACATATCGATATTTTCTGTTTTAGACAGAAAGATTCGAGGAGAATATTCGGGTTTAGGAAAGAGGAATTGAAAAGACGAGAAAAAGTTGCGTTATTAAATGAGGCCTACCCTCTTATCATAATATTAGTAGGGGTGCTGATCAGATCGGGTGAAGTGGGCGGGAGATGTATTTATTGCCCGAATGGGGATATAAGAAGTGCTCATAGGCGTAGATGGGATGATAATATTAAAATGGGTGTTATAGAAGTAATGAAAGACTGAAATTTTTATCAGCTAAGTAAAGCATTTCAAGAGAATAATAATAATAATAATAATAATAATAATACGGATTCAATCGGTTTATTAGTCAAACACAATTGACTGTGAATTTATTTATTTATGGTGTATTTAACTACGCTGTGGGGACTGAGTTTGAGACCTCAGTTTAATCTGAAAATACTTCTTAAAAAGTAGATGAAGAGGCGGACGGGCTGTAGCCTGTACAATGGAGCCCTATTAATCTGCGGACTGGAGAATGCTAAAATTGATACCTGTCGCAGCTGTTACATTTACAGGCAGATGTTGATGGCTGATAACTACCCGTACCCCTTAGCATGACAGAGTGACTGACGCTGTCAGTATCAGCTAACCGTGAATAGCTGCATGTGAATTTAATGCCTATTTATTATAAGGGAATAGTCCGCTGTGGTCATAATTTTCACGGCTGTGAGTCTTAAGATGGCTGTATTCTGGCTTGTTGCGCCGTGTATTCTGGCAGAAGGCGATGAAGGAGGTAACAAAGACCTCTGAAACGTCAGTAAACTTCTACCAGACTACACGGTGCAACAACCCAGAAGACAACCATCTTCATTTATAATTCCTTCTGCCGAACGCGCTTGTTAAGTTTATCTATCGCATCAAGAAGACTGAGATGGGCAGGGCGTGCAGAATACATTGGGATAATGAAGTATACTACAGTGGAGTTTATACAAAACTATGTATATATATGACTGTGAAATAGGGCCTGAAATATTAATATTTATAAAAACTTCTAAGTTTGCTGCTGGGTTTATTGAATATTGATGATGAAATTAATTATGGATAATGAAACAAATCTGGGCAAATAAATAACTGATAGGTCTCTCTCTGACAATAAATTTGTACAAGTCTTGTCATAATCGGACTTTAAGCATTAAAATAAAAATCGTTTATTAAATTATCTCGTGTAACCAGGGACTTTGAACCGGTGTAACTGGGCGAATAAGAATGTAATTCCATGTGAATAACACTATTGGTTTTCGCATTTTGAAAGATTTGCATTTTGTTTTATGCACCTCACAGGCCTATATAAATATATGTGATCGCTGACAGTTTGCACACGTAACACGTTTGTGACATGCAATATGTAAAATTTATGTTTTTCTACATATAATACATTGAGCTAATATCTTATTATCTGAACACTGATACTAATATTGGACCAATATTGCCTGGGATTATAATATTATATACAAATATTAGTAATACTACCGAGTTGTCTTTAATGTATAATCCAAGGTAACACATAAACTAATACGCATATTTAGGAGAGACTCGGGCATATTGTAAGTTTATCTACGCAGAATATTTACTAAAATATATAATAAATTGAGAACACTTATTTTATAGAGGAATCGACCGTATTCAAGATCCAGGTTCTGAAACCGAGTTGATTATAAAAGATGTCATGTAACTTCCATGAAACAGGGATTGAGTATGAATGTCTTTGTTTGCATATTAAATGCTCACTAAAACAAGAAATATTCTATAGTATCCACGAAATAGATCTGTTCTTTTACGTATTGTTTGCTGTGACAGTATTTTTTTTAGTAATTTTCGTAAAAACTGTGTTTTATTTCACACGATGGATTTGGGAAGATAAGGAAAAGAGAAATTACTATATTTTTGTTTTATTGTAATGCAGTTCATTATTCCCTATGTCTAAGAACTTTTGAGACATGCTGTATAATGCATTCACGATGTGTAAGTCAGTAATTGACAAATAATTAACTATACACAATCCTGAGACACTGTAGGAATCTTTCTCTGACTCGAAAGTGTTAGGAAACTTCGCAAAGTGATTGCACCGTTAGGTCTGTATCAGACATACGTACTCTGAACATCTGTCTGTGAAGCAGGTGTTGACCACTTTGTCAACATTCTAGGCTTAAACAACAGCGCAAAAGTTGTTCGGAACTGGCGACTCATTGAACAGTACAAGATAAAATTTATGGCACCGTTTAGAAGTGCCAATATGTCCATTACTTCACCGAACAAATAATAACATGTCCTGAAGAAACATCTTCCCAGCGCCACGCTGAGGAGCCCGAGTATTCCTTGTGGGAACTCTGTGATGAGGAACAGCATGAGGACGGCCACCAACATCTTTGTGGTCCTGTCTGTTCGCCTCTCAGATTTGGATACGATTCGTTTCTCGGAAGACAACAGGCTTGCAGAATTGCAGTTGTTGAGCCCTGCGAAAAGAGTAAAGCAATGACAACAACTTTTGTGCAGCACCTCTGCGTAGGCGCAATGCAGAGCCGTCTTGAATCCCAAATTTACATCCACGTTTGTTTCAGAAGGGTGAATGCTCCTTGCTGTAACGGTGAACCGCTGGTTACGACCGAAATTCGATTTCCGGTGGGGGGAAATTAATTTTTAATTGCTGCGGAGACGACTTGTGGTCCTGGTGGCTTACGTCAGTGGAGTCGTACAGGCACTCTTTTCGTGAACGACGACATGTTGTACGTCCTTGTTTGTCAGTCCCTGGGGCATGTTCAAACTTACGGATCAGTTTTATAATCTGACTTCTGATCCGGAGCACACTTTCACGAGAAGGAAAAACGCGTATAATAGGGCACGGTATTCAGCATTTAGAATGATTACGTAAGCATTATGCAGTGAATTGTAGCTGTTGTGACGATGTTAGTCTTATGGGAGGTGACGCCTTGTGGACTTGTAAGTAGATCCCAACATTTCGGATAAAAAGCTTCCATCATCAGGGATGAAATTAAGAGCTTTTGGAAGTTGGTGGTTTGTATAGGGTTAGAAGAAGAACCAGAATTACTTTAGGAATTTTGATTTCTTTTATATATATATATATACATAACTGATCGGACAAAAGCCAAAACACAGAAAATGCGGACATTGGTCTTATATGGTGTGGCATTCGAAATTGAAGTCCAAATTTTCGAATGACCAAAGACAGTGCGCACTGTAAAATATTCTGTACAAAAATGTCGAATGGATTTATCTGACTCAGGATAGATCCAAGCGCCTAGTGCTTCATGCAGTTAGTTATTATTTCAACACTAGCAATAACTATAGCGGGAGGACTCCAAACTCATTTTGTCATCTGGTATTTAAACTGTTTCTTTAGAAGTTATAAAAGTCCTGTAATTTTCGATAGTCGAATGTTTCGATGTAAGGGCCGCGTAAAATAATATTTTACTTTTGTAAGTGGACCACGTGAAAGAGCGTGTTGATTAGAGAGACAACTTGCCTTTGAGGGCCTGTTTCCTGCGGTTGGCCTTGTAGAGAGCCTTGATGAGCCAGCAGCTGATGACTGTAAGAATCGCACACGGCAGTAACTTGATAATTATGCCGTAGATCCAGAAGTTTATACAAAACAGCAGTTCGTCGTCCTCCTTGGCGACCCCACTCAATCCCACGTGGTACAAAACGATCAACTGATCGTTCTCCAGCACTACTGTCGCCTGTATCTTAAACATAAAGTATGAGGGGATGCAGACCAGCAGGGGTAGCGTGTAGCCGATCCCAATCGCCATGTTACACCGTTTGTCGGAACACAGGATGTGGCTTCGCTGTGGGAACCTGCAATCATTCGGGGAACATGACATCTCGGGACCAGACTGAATGAATAGGTGTCGCTTTGGAAGTACAGGGTCATAATTTCAATGTACTACACCGGAATTCATTTTTATGACTGAAGAAAATTAAGAAAAACCTTTCAGGATTGTCTGTAACCGGGTAGACGTTCAAACTGTGCAACTCCCAAATACAAATATAGAACGCCACCTGCTAGTTGGTATTTCGTATGGTCTTACGCAACCTTACCTTGGGTTAAATAAGTTTATTTATAATCCTCAGATATACATACAAATATGTTGAACGAGGGGTAGCGGATTGCCGAAAAGCGGTGGTCAGTCATTTTCGAGGTTATGCGCCCAAAGTTTAGTCGAACACCTTCGTAAGCGGACCGAATGGAACGTAGACTCGTTCGTTGTGATTGAAATTTGCTGTCCGGGACTAAATAATTATGAGTTTTCTTGTTGAGGGCTATGATTATTCGGGACGCACATTAACAAGTGACTTTTGAACAGCCGATCTATTCAAAGATGAAACCGCATCGCATAATTAGTCATTTTGCATAATGCTGCTTGTACCCGTTGTGAATACGTTGCCAAATCTTTTGGTTTCTCAGATTGAAGACAGGGCATCGTTGGTCTATATGTATTTGATTTCCAGCGGTACAGTATCTGAGTTTTGAGACAGATGCATAATGGCTTTGTGTTAAGCTCATAGAAGTGTGTTGTAAGACTCTCTTAATCTTAACTAGTAACAGGCTGGAAGATTAATTACAGCGAAAGTCACTAAGATACATTATCATGTTAATTCTGTGTGAAATATTCAGTTTCTGAGTAAGCGGTGGCTTAAAACAGAGCCCTTCGCATTCTCATTGTTTTACAGTGAGAGCAACAGAGGTACGGTTTAAATGTAAAAGACCAGGCATATATGTTAATCCACAGTTGCGTTACTACTCTTCCGCAAGTATAGATTATGAAGAGGAAATATTTACATACGAGCATGTGTGCCACGTAATGTGACATTTTATTAAATATATTTGCTTATACCGTCAACAAAGTATGTCAACTCGAGCCAAAAAAAATCTAACTTCGCGCAACGATCCAGAATAATGAATATTTAAGCAACTAAATTTTGTGAAGTAGCGTCACAAATATATTTACTCTTCGCGAAACGCGTAAAATTAATGAGATGAATCAACAGAAGCCAGGACCAATGGTGTTTTTCACACCTTTGTCTTGTTCTGAGAAAAGCAGCATTGAACTCTGCAACATAACGAAACGGGATAGGAAATTCGCAATTTCTGCTCTTAAATAAAATAACGTGTAGAAACGACTGTGAAAGCGATCCCAAACAGCGACCTCCAATTGAATAACTTGCATTAAGCAGGTATCCGGTTTAGATTGGGTTTATGGCAGCGGCTAACTTTTTTCAGGATTGTCTTAGTTTCCGTTATAATTCCTAGAAATAAGCCTCTGCTGCTTCCTTCCAAATCCTTTCAAAATCATCTTGGTTATTATCCTCTCATCTCATTGACACTAAACAGCCTTTGCGGTTGATACCTCAACATTTAATAACCTTACCTGATGGCGATGTACCTCCAGATAGCCAACACGAGCGTCAGACCTATGGAGATAGTGTGTAGCACCTGTGTGAAATGAGAGTGGAAGAGCACGAACACTGCCCACTTGTAGGGCATGTTGAGTTCCCCAGGTAGCACCAGGTATGCGTAGCATGCATAGGGGATGTACTCCAGCATGACGAGCATGTCCGCAATGGCAAGAGCAGTCAGGATCCTGTTGATGGGGGCGCTGGCCATGTCCTTTCTTGTGAGCACTGCCACGTTCAGTGCGTTGGCCACGGTGCCAAATATGCATACGATCAGGCTCAAATAGCCGTGTACTGACTTATACGACACCAACACTTCCCGCATAGGACCGCTGCAGTAACACTGGGTCATGACAGAGACAGGCCTTGACGACATGTTCAGAATCTTCTCGATGTCAGTGATGTTGAACTGTTCCAATAGAGACTGAGTTTCAGGCAGCGTTGATGATAAGAGGTCTTCTTCCAAATCATTCAAATCTGCCAGTGAGTTGTTGAACGCAGAGTTCCCAGATAATCTATCCATAATGAAAAGTATCCTTAGTAAATGCGCTAAACTGTAGCGTGAATGTTTCAATAGTGGTCTTGAAGTTGCATTCATATTCGCTTTATTGGAATTTCTCCATGACCAAATTTTCCTCTTAAATAGGTAGTATGAAACAACGAGAATCAATCGAAATTGAATAGTTCGGCCAAAAGCTGTTGCTCAAATACCTGTCCTTTCATGTTTGCTTCAGCTATTAGTTTCCACTACATAAAGACAATATGTAATAAACGTACATCGTAACACAGCACAACTTTATGTAATTTTCTTCTTAGCAATGATATTCTGTCACAAGATGTCTTATTAAATTTGGAGGGCAAGGAAACCCTGTTTGGAATGACTTTTAGATAGGGTTCAAAATTATGTATAAATTTTATCCTACACTTATAGTTTACAAGGAATTTCAAACACCCACGAGTTAAAAATCTTTTAAAGGTTTACATGGCCATAGAAACACACAGTTGTAGCATCAGATTAAAGTCTTTGGAAGATAATACGCTCTAGAAGTGATTTATAAAATTTGAAATGTGACGATAATTTGTGTACATGTCATACGTATGTCATCCACAGTTGATAATTTATAGACGTTATAACAACTGAAGTAACACGACACTGAAATTTGCACATAAACAAAAAATTTATGTTATTGAAAAAATGGAACCGTGTCTTGCTTTCATTGATTTGGAAGGTAAAAACTGTTTTAAATAGATAGAAGTTTAGAAAATGTTGTTTCATTTGGCTTTTGTATTCAGTAAGGTTTGTGCACATAAAATTTGGCTGAAAGTTTTCTGACCGAATTTCCGAGATTAATAGTATTCAGAAGCAAAGTTCTTAGAAACTTCCAAATTACAATGCAGAATCATATACATATTCATGAATGAAACATTTTACACTTCCATTTCACTAATATTCCTTCTAGATTTTTAATAGGCGCCGTTCTTTTAATTTCAAGTTTGTTTCTATTCCTTTATTGTGTATAAACCAAATTCACACATTTTGCCTGAAGCGCCAGTAAATTTTAATATACCACTTAACACTCAGAATTCACTTTTCAAGCAATTTAATATTCTCTGAAGAATATCACAATATCTCAAGCAATTAAAGAGTTCGGGCACACACTTCATTGTCTTCTTCAAAAATTATTTGTTACCGCATTGGCCTCCAGTATTTCATTCACTTCAGGAACACCTGTAAAGGCACAAAGAAAAATATTATTAGTATGACGCGACGTTTAACCCTTTGATGTTCGTAGCCTATATGGTGGTAAGGGGAATGAAATATTGTTACCAGCAGAACGACAGAAGTTATGTCCAATTCCGGCATCTTCCTTTATCGCGGAAACAAAATACCTGATACACATGATCTTAAACTAACGTCCCGTGACCCCTTGTCATCCTCTGTCGCAGTCTCATGGGTACACATCAAGACCGTTGTCCCGAAACAAGTCATATTCTTCCCATTAGACTGATAAAACATCTTTGTGATAAGTGCGTTTCAGAATTTAATTAACAGTTTGTAAATTAAGTAATCTGATAACAATAAATTGAAGTAACTTGCAAGTCACCGGAATATTAAATTTAATCAACATTCATTCACGAGACATTCTTGAAATACAGTGCACCATTACACAACTAAACTAATCATCTTGGTTAGTCGCAAGATTATTACGTTGATGTACATTGTGTAGTATGTTTGCTTGTTCAAACAATATGAATCAATAAATGGGGCACGTGATACATACGTCAGATCCGGTGTAGCATTACCAATGTCGAGGGCGAGAAATTGTGGACAACACAGGGTTCATCAGATTGTAGTGAGACATTTAATAATTAATACATAAGTTGTATTGGAAGACATAGGTTTGATACCGGTAACACCAAAGCCCATGTCCTGAGCATTTGCAATTCAGTAGTCGTAATCGATTATTGCAGTCTATTTTTATTCCGTAGAAATATCTGGAAAGAATGGTATCAGATCAAAGTTGTATTTAAGAAGTGCTTTGGGGCAGATTATATTCAGAGAATACTTGAATTTCGGAATTTATTGTCATTTAGTATGTCACTTAAAATGTACAAAAGTACAATTTTACCTGTTGTTTCATGTGACTTCTAATAATGAGGGAAGAACACAGATCGTGGGTGTTTGAGAAAGGGTTGCTGAGGAGTATATTTGAAAATAAGGGGGCTGAAGTGAAAAGAGGTTGGAGGAAATTACATAATGTGAAGCTCAATAATTTGTTCTGTCCTCCAGATATTACTGGGATGATCAAACCAAGGAAGGTGCGGTGGACGGGGCATGTAGCATGAGCGATGATGAGAAATGCGTACAAAATTTTGTTGAAGTGTCTGAAGGAAACAGAGCACTCGGAAGCCCTAGACTTAGATGGGAGGATACTATTAAAATTGGTTTTAAGAAACTGGAGTGGAACAGTGTAGTCTGGACTTTTCTGGCCCGATAGTGGGCTCCAGTGAACACGGTGATAAACCTTCTGGAGCCATAAAGGCGCGGAATTTCTTCACTACCTGAGCTAGAGTTATCTTCTCGAAAAGGACCTTCAGTGCAGCTGTTCAGCTCATGTTATTACCTGTCAGCTCTTTGAGAAGCCTGATTATAAAAACTGCCTGGAATTTGGGTCAATAATCTTTATCTGTTTCTGTGGGGTGGAGACGAAAGAAACTGCGTTGAACACATTTGCATACATATTTATTCGTACTGCAGCACAGTAAACTATCTTAATTATTTAATTAGCTGCTACTAAACGAGGACGGGAATCAACGCACAGTGAACAGTGGTGTTGCACTGTGGCAAAAAGGCATTAGGTCCGCAACAAGCGTTGTACGTATCGATATTCAAATTAGATTATTTATAAACTGTTAATTCGCGTATCGGGTTTCGAGAATGGACACTGACTTTTGACCTTTCATCAAATTTTTCCTGAATTATTGAAATGTTTCAGATGGGTTTGTTGGTGAAATATTTGATGCATCAGATTCGATCCCTGGTTAGTGCGTTGGTATTTTTCTTATCTTTGTTCAGATTGTGCATAGCGTCGAATGAAAGATATGGCGGGATATGGAAGGAAACTGTCATGGCCTATTTTAAGGTATTTTCCAGATGTTTCTTGGTGATACTGACAATGAAACGAAAACTCTTAGCCAAGTTTGCCGAAATCCGAGCCGAGAACCAGCCTTTAGAACACAAAGTTCGAATTCTTATCACTGAACCTGTTTTGTACCGTTATAAAAACCGAGGGGCCTTCTTTGTCATTGGACTCAATGCTGAGGAGGTAAAGTCCACAGCCTCACAGTTTTATTTCTTGAGAAGCATTTTAATATTTTCCTTCCGCCCATGTCTCGGCCTCCTAAATGATACTTTTTCGAGATGTTATCTAATTAATAGTACGTATGCATGTCTTGTTTCCATATCCTTTTTACAATACCATGCATGTAAATATAATTGATTTAACAGATGTAACAATTCTGGTCGAACACACAATATATTCAATTAAACCTGCAACATTTTCCTTCTCTCCCCGCCCCTTACGAAAGGAATGCATTTTTCTTCGCTTTTTATATTGCATGCTGCGCACAATTCTGCTTTGTTTTGTTTATTACGTAGGTATGGTCATTTGATTGTCTGAGAGTGTGAAATATTACAGGGAAATACTTAAAGCAGAATATAGGTAGTGTTTTGTTTGTCTGCGAATATATAAATCAACAAAGTGAAAGATAATATTTGCTCCAACTTGACGGTCTCAATATCCCTGGTAGTTTTCCGTGTACCTTATCCACAGTCCCTCGGGGTCTTAATCGGAACCACAAAGAAACCCTCGAAAGAGGACTGCTATGACGAAATAATGAAAGAGCTTGGGAGTTGTCTGTATCAGCGAGTTGTATTCCTTCTCTAAGGGTGGACTCTGAAGCCCTAAGGGGCCAGTTCACTTATCTGAGAGGAAGATTGGGTCGTATCTGCGATCATGAGGGGTCAAGTATAGGTCGTAGCGGTCGACGTGGGTGTCGTGACCTATGTTATAAATAGTAAACTTGTGGTCCGGAGGCCACAGAGGCATGTCAGAAAACTATCATACTAAACGCAAACAAAGGGCAAGATCCAACATGTTTTATAGAGATCTAATAAAACTGCCACGCGATCTGCCACCAAGCAGGTTACTGTAGGCTCTTTATAGAGCTCCTGACTTGTGTTCGTGAGGTAGCCGGTTCGAGCCTTGGTAGTGATTTCCTCAGTTACTTCGGGCATTGGCAGGGAACAACTTCCAAATATACAACGACAACCTCCTAACAAATCATAACATATTTTATCCATGACCACCTTCCCTTCTCATTTGAGAATAAGATTTTGAGTAATTGAAACTGCATTCTTCGGCAACCCGGACTCAGTTGTCAATCTTTTTACTCACTTTAAAATTCGGAGAGTACTGACATTTTAAACCGTAACATCAGTTTTATTGAATCCTGTAGGAAACTCAGGATTTCGTTCATTTCGTAATGAACTCGCGCCGTTTATCCATTTAGATCAAGTGTGATGGCTGGCGACCAGTCGATTTGTTTTGGCATTCCGAAAATAGTTGATTGGATCAGTGATGTACTGGTATTTTTTACTAATGTAACTTCCCAATACATGTTACCGTAACTAGTTGATTTAAAACCCTAGATAAGGTTTCCCTTACAAAATTATTATTTTTTGTTTGCGTTTTAAATAGCATAAGACGATACTGTTTGAATGTCCATATTTATTTTAGAAATAGTTTCAGAATATAAATAAGACATATGCTTGTTGGCGATGTTTGCTTTTTACATGTGCGAAGAGCAACGAAGATTGTATTAGAAGCACAGATTTCTAAAAATTTGAAGTGAAAACCTTTCAGTCTCTTATAATGACGGTATCCAAACACCTTGATGATCTCGTCTTGGAGAAGACGGAAAAATGTGTTGTGTGGGGGGAATTGAAAGAAAAGTTTGTACAGATAAACAGATTCCCTTATAGACCGATTAAAAGTTGGTGGTTCTTAACCTGCATCCTAATGTTAAAAAGAATGTGTGGTCTAGGTATAACGTCGTGCGTGTGTCTGTCTGTGTGTTTGTCTCTCATTTACCTAACTACTTGCGATATTTGGCGCATTTTAATTGGTATTAAGTTCAGGTTACTTCAAGCTGTCCTACGTACGTACTATGGGTTCCTGAGTAGGAAAAATAACCAGGACACAGAAAATTTGTAAACAGATGTTTGTGAAATATATGAGTTTTACATGTTGATTTTCAGGCTTCTTTAATTATTGTGCCCAAATTGTTGTGAATATTACAGTTGCCAACTTTAAATGACAGAATTGCTTATGGGTTACGTGACAGGTAGCTTCTGAGTATACTTTATAAGCTTCTATCAAACTGACGTTAATGTGTACAAACGTTGTTGTCGTTGTGGTCATAGAAAAGCTGCCATAGGTTAAGTTGGGTTAGCTTTAGTTAGGTTAGGGTTGTGTTGTTTTATGGTGGGTTGTGTTGTGTACTGAAAAATTACTATCGTGTTATCGAGTGGTCGTGAGGTGCCCTGGAGAAGTGCTGGAGAATTCCTGGAGAATTGCTGGAGTATCTACTTACCATTATATTCTGTTCCTGAGGGTGAGAGAGACCAAATTTGGCATCTGAACAAACCAAATGTAACATTTTTGGGTTTCAATATCACTGTAATTTTTATAAAACGGTTTGCGATAGCAAATAAAAGGTTTCCTTTGTTTCAATCTATGCTTACATGTTATATGTGTTTTTCCTTCAAAGACTGTCGTGTAATATTGTTTACATTATATTACTGTGTCAATGTTCCTTATATTACAGACCTATATTGCACACTCTTTTCATATATGTCGGATTCTTTTATTTTGTGGTTACCAACACTGCTTCATAGAAAGGAGAGCAACGGTTCGATTGTCAAAGCTAAATTTTGTGACTACGTAAGATTTTTGTTCTTTTTTCGCAGTTGTATCACAGATATTGCGTCTTTAGTCATCTCCAGCACATATTATTCCTGTCGAGTTTCTACTAAAAATCGAATAATTTGTACAGACGTTATTGTGAATGAACAGACAGAATTCATGTAGGCCTTTTGTGTAAATTATTTATTTTCGGAAACCTGTTCGAGAAGTACGGATTCTCACGGGTTCATGTCTCCAGTAACCCAGTTAATTATAGAGCTCAGGCCATTTGAGCTACACAGCCGCAATCAGAACGCATAGTTGAGTGAAATTTGGTTTACTCAAGGCCCTTAATTTTCTTGAACTGCGTATCTCCTTACAGCTGTAATGACTTTGAGGTTTTCCAATTAAGCTGTTCTACTCCATTTGCTATGAAGGCCAGCATTCTACTTGGGCTTCTGTCCATCTATTTTCGTAATTTTATACAGAATTTGCATACACAATGTCAACAATTCAACTCTCCGCTTTACAAGAACTTCTCTTCTGCTCTGAAGATGTAGGAAGTATGTTCCTTCGAAACGTTGTTATTGACCTACAAGTCATTATTTTAGCCTCATATCTAATGAACTGTAGGTTATGAGTTGTTAACCTGACTCATGTCATATGTAGATTACGAATCTGACATTCGCATCGTTGGTTCAGAATACGCGGAAAGACAACATCTGTCGAATCAGTAGCATTCCTTCCGATTCCAAGAACCCTACAATTAGGCTTAACCAAAAAGTAATTATAATATTTTGCTTACTTGATATCCATAGAAAATTAAATCAATATTAAGATCATGTGAAGTAGTTGGAAATATGCTGTAATAGCTTAGAAGACATTTGTCGTGTCTCATATTAAAATACTGGCCAAATTAATTGATTCTTGTAGCCTTTTTGAAACGTTTTCACCAGCAGAGGTTGTGTAGCGTCGGATGGTACAGTGATTATACGTGATGCATTCGGCAAGGTCTGAAAGGAAGCGGCCGTGGCTTATTTTAATACGTCATTCCAGAATTGTCTGTTGTTGACAGAAGAAAACCACGAAAATACTATCTCTAGTTATTTATGGATATGATTTATGACGTTTAATTTGAGAAGGAAAAACACCGAATTGGGAAGGATGTAGGTTGTGGCCAACTTTTAAATACTGCCTGGTAGAACTAACCAAAACAGAAGATACCTGGGTTGCCAGTTTGTCATCCGAGACTCGAACCGGGGTCCTTTTGAACACAAAGCGTAGTATTAATATCGGCACGGAAATGCTCATCAGGAGTAACTGAGTTAGATAAATAAGAGCATTGCTGATCACACAGTTAGAATCCCAAACACGTGTAGCAAAAGCTGTTTGCTCTACACGCCATTTGGTATTTTCTTTCTGTGTTAAGTTGAAGACGAACAGAGTAGTCATTCTGTGGATTCGGTCCAAGGTTCTTTGCAGACATGAACAATCACACTGTAATTGCATTTGATTTGTTCAATTTTTGCCTCAAGCATTTGCATTGATTTTCGTTAATACGATTTTATCAAGAGAGTGGGATTAGAGTCGTTCGATGAATTCGTTTGTTGAAGCTCCAACAACAGACAGAAAACACAGAAAAGCTCCAATTTCTGTGCTCCAGTTCCTGAAATCCGGGTTGCATCGATCAGGGATGCACAAAGCTTTAAGATGGCCATCTATATAACGTCACCGACGAGTCTTCGGAATCTTCGATTTCCATCATTAAAAATAACTCTCTCCCTTGTTTGAAATGAAAAGTGTTAAATGGAGGATAAACATGCCTCTCTGACAGTTTGTAAGCTCTTGATGTTCTCTGTGGAGCTTGATTTAAAAGCTACTATATCTTAATTTCATGTGGTTAGTAAAGCTTTAGGAAAGTTGTTCTGAAGGCGGAAACGAGCGACTCTGAATTCCACTGCTATGACAAAATATCTGTGGATATGAACAAGGTCTCGGGCTTTGAGGAAAAAACATAAATTGGATGCATTTGAAAGGAAAGTGTTCATGATCTGCGAAGGATCAAGAAATAGGATAATTAAGGAGCTTGTGAATTGTAGGCCTGCAAATTGTTAGTTAATTAAGAGTGAAATATGTTAGACTGTTATGGTATGGACTTGCGGGTATAATGGAGGAGTCAAGGAATACATGCAGAATAATTATGCAATTCAATATTATTATGACTGGGAATTTTCTTCGAAATAGCTATTTCGAAAACCTTGGAGGAGATGAGAGGATAAGAGTAAAGTTGGTCTTAGGAAAGTTGATACTAAGAATGGGGGGTACACAGAACAAGCTGTATTATAATTATTATAATGATAATTATTATCATTGACATCGTCATCACGTCGTAGCTTGTTTAATTTGTGTGCAACATTCTTGTGTATTGAGTTCCAGATGAGTTTTGTTTTTTGGAGAATGTAACAACTCCAGAAAAGTTTGAGCAACGACAGCTGAAATTTTTTCATGAAAGCATGTATGAAGGCGGCAAGGTCAATTAATATGAAGCTTGATCTGTATATAAACGTACACAGCCTTGCAATTTGAGAAGGCGGCTTTATTGTATAGAACTGTGTACTTGGCACTGTAGTTGAAAACAATAAGCAAGTCAGCCTTAACTGAAAACAATTCCACTGTGCAGTGTGGGTTGCACTGTATGGGAAACGGGTCTGTTGAAAAGCTGGGGCGTAAATAAAGTTTTATTCTGTATGGGTACAAATACAGGGACACTGACCAGAACATTTCTGTAGTTTTGTGAGATATGAGGTTCTCACGGCGGCGTGTACGAAAATGAATGCCTCCTGAGATGTTGCGCCGTGTAATCTCATGGAGATTGACCGACGTTTCAGAGGTACTTACTGCCTCCATCATCATAGATCTGGTGTTGAAGCAGTAAGCACCTTTGAAACGTCTGCGAGTTTTCACCGGACTACACATAGCAACGTGCCAGACCGATTTTGGTTCTGTGTCTCTCAGACATCGTGACGAGAATTCATTACAACATGATCTTGGAAAAGGAATACTCTTCACGTGGGTGTTTGTTAGAGGCGAAATCCTGTAGATTATGCAGATACACAGTTCTTGTGCTTCCAGCTGCTCTGCTATCGTTAATTGCACAGCTTTGAATTAATTAATTTAAAATTCTGTCTGTCCATAAACGATACTGATGGATGAGAGGTGTTTTATACTTTGGCTTTACAGTGCATATTAGACAGGAAGACAGGCCTTGAAGTTAACAAAATTGGACTATATTCACATCCTAGATGCGTTGTTTCTATTTAATATACCTTATTCTCGACGATGTTAATTTATCGCAGATATAAATCTACTGTAGCACATCGCACATACTTCCAATTGTACAGAGTCACAAAAATATTTTCTTAGATTTTGTTACGTGTCAGGATATGGAGAAACTATTTAATATTTCTATATTTATATCCTGCACTAATTTATTTTGTACATTGATCTGTTTCTGAGGAATTTAATGAAGTAAAGTAGACGTTATAATTCACTGGTACGCACCGGACGTGAAATTAAACATTTCGGATAAAAACACTTCCTCCATCTAGGACCGAAAATGAAGTCAGCATGTTGCTAACCATAAGATCAACATCGACATCCTCACCGCTGTTCGAACCTCAAGTACCGTATTATGCGACCACTTCCCTCTACATACTTCCAGAATCATTCAGAGTAATCGTCTTATTCTCTTATACATATTCTCCGTATCGTTGAAGTAAGAAGATTTGCGCAGGAAACATTGTCCTGAGTTGGCGAACATTTTGTGATTGAAAATATTAGATCTGCTTCTGCAAGGACTCGTCACACTTTCACCGGTTTCTGGTTATAATTTTCCGCTGACTGCATTACACTTTGTAATGGTTTTCTAACCAATCGCTCCGTGCTCATGCAACTGACGATTTTATAATCGAATTACTCTGTACCACTTATTGTCTGAGTATGTTATCAAGGACTAATCAGACTGAGTGGTTGTCCGTTCTTAATGAGTCGCGTCTGGAATGATTATCATCTCCTTGTGATGTCCTCGACACATAAGTGCATAGGCCTAATGTTTATCTGTTTGAACTTTGTTAATGATCAAACAGTCTAGTCTCTAGCGTCGAATGAGAAACTTGGCGTTGGATTGGATTGAACAAAATACTGCCTATACTGCGTACTTCATGGTATAGTGCCATGCATGATAAGTTGAGAGTCACTCAGCTGATCAAGAATTTCCGACATTGGGTTCCGTACTGAGTCACTTACATTCACTATATGTACACAGGATAAAATTTTATGTAACAGTAATTTTAATACTCTTATCCTAGCTACATATACGGGTCTCTAAGTATATTTCAACTTCGTATATTTAAATTTTTTCACGGCGATTAGTAGGAAGATGGCTGTCTTCTGGGATGATGCGCCATGCAGTCGATATCTGTCCGACTGTATGGGGCATTGTCACAGTAGACGGCCATCTTCCATCTCTTCACTTGACATTCACCGATCAGGGTTTTGTATTTCTCAAATGTGTGTTACATTCTAGTATTATTTATTTAATAACCATAACAGTTATAAGTTAAGAGCACAAATTCTAAAGCCTCTGATTGTGTAATTTCTCCAGCCATTTGTTACCAGTCTTTCTCAGGTCCAAATAACTTCCTCCACACTCCTCACTCTATGTTGTAGAGTCAGAGAACAAGTTTCACAATAGACTGAGAGGATGTGAACTGCATAAAAATTACTCAGAAGAGGGACCAATTTCGGACTTCCATGGTAACGCAGTTACGTACGGTCGTCGCAAGTTTATTAGACCTATGTTACGACCTGACTAGCGGAAATGCATAACACTCTTTGCACTTCAGCACACAAGATTAGTCACAAACAACAAGTGTCAAACAAGAGAAATCAAGTAAGAGGAGACAAACACGTGGGGTCAGACGAGAGTCATCAGAAAAGAGGATACTAACACAAGTCAAACAAGAGAAGTCAGAGGTCCTGAAATGTCATTGCAAACTGTTAGAGGACCTATGGTAGATTTATGAAGAAGAAAACTTGTATTTTGTGTGACACCACGCCATGAAGACGTAGGTAGTCGATGAAGGCATTGAGGATTCAATCTCAGATAGTAAACGAAGGCTAGACTTCCAGCTTGTTACTAATTATCTGTCAACGTAAGATACTACTCTGTTACGAAGTGGATTCTGATTGTGAAAGCTGTGGCAGTATAAAATACAGTCGTTAACATTTGGTAGACTTCTTAGGGAATAACAGGTAATTAGCACAGTTTAAATAGATGTTATATGTAATTGCACATTAGAAATTATAGACGGGCTAGGTCTTTCCCTTCAGGACTGGGAAATAGAATCACTTGAAGAGTAATTAGAGTGAGGCCGGTTGGGAAGCCAAATAATTGCCGTTTCTGTGTTAGGGGTTAGCTGCTTCGTACTCTGTCATCTCAAAGTGTGCGTGTTGCGGTCCACTGTTAGTATATCTGCCGTATTAGACAAGTCCTGTAGAAACAGTAACGTAAATAGAGTAAGTTTTTCTTATTTGATTTGACATATTTGATTATTTTTGTTGTATATAATGCAAAACACAGGAAGACATTTTATTTCCGTTTCTATTCTGTTTCCATGACAATGAATTGAAAGAAGTCATACATGCATCGTGCGGCTTGAATAGTTTTCCCTTGACGAGAAGGCTATTTTCGTAGATTGGATTCCCTACTTTGGTGCAGATATTCGCTTTTACTCCCTACCGAAGATGTCCATTCCAATTGACATCGGCTTTATGTTACAACAATCACTGGAATTTCTGTCGGTAACACTTTTCTTCAAGTCGTATCCGTATGGCCGCACGTTTATAAAATAACAGTTCAGCCGCTCATGCTGCTGCAGTGTTGCACAAGACGGAAAGAAATTGTTGGTGTGGTTTATGTAATGAATATAGCCTGAGAATGCTTCTGTGTGAGCATGCTGTTTCAGAATAACCGTACAAGCTACTGTTTACACATGAATGTGCGAGCGACATCAGTAAGCCTATATAATACGAGATTGGAATTTGAATGGCTATGTGTTTGGTTGCTCTTTTCGCTTCCGGAGTGGACCTCAATGAAAACACTTCTATAAACTGTTTAAAAAGTTGAATTTTAATTGCATTTCTTGTATCAAGTTACGTAACGTAATTTCACTCTGACGGAAGTAGATAAGACGAAGGTATTTAAAAATGTAATACTGAGGATAATGTTCAGGGAGGAGAAAGAGAGCATTACGCGACTAGGGCTTCCATAGTTTATTCTGTATCATTACTACAGTGGGTAATCAAGGAGATAGGGTTTGCCGGGGTGTAACAGACTGTTCTGGGGAAGCAGGAAACAGGCCTCATGTAAGATTTTGCCTGGAGAACTTCACAGAAAGAGACCGCTTGTGGGACGAAGGAGTAGACGGGAGGAAAATATTGAAATGGAGCTTAAGGAAGCGGGTGGTGAAGATGTGAACTGGGTCACACATGTTATGTGCTAAGTGGAATTCTAAAATGTACTTAGCCAATAGAAAGCAATTTTAGATATGCTATTCTCCTCTTCCTCAAGAACGACTAACCATTTTAGTTAGCTAGATAATACGGCGGTTTTATGAAACTTATTATTCTAATTATTAAAAAAAATTCGAACGTGATGTGTTCTAAGACGTTAGCCCGTCATACACCTGGCTGGACTATGAAAAGGCTTAATGGCAACATAAGCTTCAGTGGGATTCGAACTGTGTACTTGCGGAGCTGGAATGCTATATTACATAACGCCTTTAAAACACTAGCAAATGCATGGTATAACAATTACAAAAACAAAGAGAGAACCCATGATTGAGTTTTGGAGATTTAGCCCAGTTTACTAGCTTATAAATAGTAACGAGCATCCTTTTTTTGTACGAGGACCGGTTTAAAATTTAAAAGCTACGAGCCGAAAACGCTAATAGCTGTAACTTTTTTATTGAATATAAATTTACATGCCGATTAAAATCGACGAGTATTCATAGATGAAATAGGAAGTTTTATTTCTTCTACTCGGTGTCTGTTCTTAACCAGTCTTCTGATTCTTTTAAAATAACAAGTCTTGACATTGCCTTGTGCAGTTCTGAGTATTCTGGAGAGTTTTGTTTCTAAGTGGAGGCTACGGGGTGGACGACTTGTGTTCGATTCTCGACAGGGCAGGATCTTTCTCTTTGCCACAACGTCCAGACCAGCTATGGGATCCACCGAGTTTCCTTTTCAACGGGTATCGAGGGCTAAAGCGGCCGGAGCGAGAAACTGAACAAACTGACCACGGGAGGTGTAGATGTTCGTGAATGACAGGATTCATAGATGCCGTTCCTTTAAGCTTGCCTGTAAACCCTGAACTGGTAAAGTTATATGACGTTTGAAGCACAGGGCTGGAGACAGTAGAAGGCTTGATGCACGTAAAATTTACGACCCCAAGTTCAATGGGAACGTTCTTATATCAAAAGTACCATCTCATAAAACCGACAGAGTGGCGGGATATAACTCAACTCCTCCCTACCGACGCATTTACATAGGGCTTGGATGAAACAGAATGCGCTTTAGTACGGAACGGTTAAACTAAATCGGTGTTAGCATTTACTGCGCTGTTACACCAAAGTCGTCTGTACTTATCGATAAGAGGCTGTTCTTAAAGTCGCCATAGTAGCATCATGCATATTTTACACGTTGCGTAATATTTTTTGCCTTCATTTGGAGTAATGTTTTACAAACGATGGTCATGTTATGAACGTTAGTATTAATTGTGTCGGTACTAATTCGTCTTCGCTGAGTCACAGATTAAGCCATTTAATGTCTGCATCGATTTCAGGTTCTCTCTTCGACGTCTACTTGGTATTTCTGTCAGCCATACAAGTTGTTCTTGCTGTGTCTACCCATTCGCTCGCCATGTCGCTCCGAGGTTTTATCTGTGAACTTCTGCGTATTCTAAAAGCAATGTATTTTTGACAAACTAGGTAACTATCAGATTATCAATAAAGATATGGAGGTGGTAGGAAACCCTCACAGCTCAGAGCTTGCTTTCGTAGAGAACATGTTTGGAATGTCTGTGCACTTCATCATGGAATCCACTTAACTGCTTGTTTGCCAGCTGTAAGGGAACTTCAGCTACTTGACTTCCACAGCCTTTCCTCCACTAGCTGATGCCGCAACAACTTTACTAACTACTAAATTAAGACAACAGCGTAAAGTACGAGGCGAAACATTAAAAATTTAAGGAAGTGCAACTTCATCCTTCACGATCTTGCAACGAACAAGCCGTCATTACGCCGACGAAGTTCATTAAATTTCCCGCAGTAAGGAGCGTTCGCAAGTGTAACTGTCCGTAGATTTTGCCCCTCAGGGAAGGAATTCTTTTCCACATTTGAATGCAAAGGAGCTGCCACTCGGATTTGGATGTGTGTCCACATCTTCCTGTGTACGTAGAGACCTTACAATTACGTGATCTATTATCCAAAGGGTTTCACAAAATGTCGTAATAGTTTTATTGTTTCAGAATTTATTTTATATCAGTACAGGCATAGTGTCCTAATTTGTAACTGCTGATAGCCAATAATATAAAGGAATTGTTGTCTTTATCAATCATAAATGTACTTGTGTCTTTACCTTTAGTGAAAAAAGGTATTAAACACAAAGAACACATCTTAGAACATGCAACAAAGAATATATCGTTGCCTTTGTGGTTCACATTTTGCCTGTCCTTCTAAGTCTTTGCATCTTATATAATGATACTGTTACGAGTCTCGAGAATGTGACTGTTCAAACCTAATGTGACCTTTCGAGGAAAGTGGTGCATACTTTATTTGTAGCACAAACACGTGGAAGTACTGTGCAACGTTCTTGCGAAATAAACTAGCACAGCCTTTTTATGTAAATAAAATATTCAAAGGTACGTATGAAATTGTGGCTGTGGTTCTATTTCACGCGGTACTGCTCAGATGTTATCGCTCGGTATCGCAGGATGTGTTCGGGAAGTAAATGTACAATGAATTTGGTAACATCTGAATTCTTCTAGCGCACGTGAATAAAAGAACAACAGGCAAGACTGAACATAATGATTCCATCCATACTGTGTCAGAATCAATATTAGACGTTACCAAGGTGCGTATAGGAATAAACACACCCAAGTATCTGTTCGTGTCTCGTCACTAGAATTCACTTCAAAGTCGTGATGTACAAGTAACTAAAATTCAGATACAATGGAACGACAGTAACCAATCAAAAATGCGTTCACGAAGAAGTTACAGAGTAGATGAAATTGAGGGAATGTTTGATAACATTCAGTTTAGTAAATTGCATTTTCGTGACTTTTGTCTAGAATCATGAAGATAAAATACAGGTGCCTGTTGTTTTATACAGGATGAGTTAGAACGGTGCCTGTTGTTTTATACAGGATGAGTCAGAACTATGTTTACAAACTTCGTATGCGTGTTCCATGATCAAAAATAAAGAAAATGTTCCTATGAACATGGGATCGCAAATGTTTTATTTTCGACAAATGGATAATAAAAATACGGTTTCTGTACGAAATGTTTTGATTACAACTGAAGGATATTCATAATATTTTCTTTGAAATGTGTGTCGTGAAACGTTAGAAATATATCTACTCGAATTCTGTTGATGTCTACGTTATATAATCGTTCGGAGTGCATTTAATACTTTGTTATTCATTTTTCAGAAATGTGATGGGCTGAGGGAAATCCACGAACATTCTGCTACAACGATCTGGTTCCGATCACCCAGACGTATTACAGTCAACTTATACACATCGGCGTCAAGGTCACTGAACAGTGGTGAGTAGAGAGCCACTATTACATATTTTATCGCGGAAATTATTTTAACTGATGAGCCATTAGGTTTCGATGATTCAGCTGTTTTATAAATGACTTTAAGATTATTATTTAAGTTTTGAAGTTGTGGATCTTTGTCCTCCACCCCCCCCCCTCCAAATGATTTTGTAACCTAGAGAGCACATTGATAAGCAGTGTTCTTTAACATTGTGAAACTGACTTAATCTTCTCGGAAAAGCAACATTAAGTTGTTAAGCGTTACTGTACGGACGAAAAATTTGATTGCATGATTAAATTTTTCGAAAATCCTATTACAAAGTAAGGGACTTGAATACGTTACTTGACTTTATTGCTTGCAATACGTTCGCACTGATATTGCCAAATTCCAAATAAATAAAGATTACAGTGGTCAGTATTTGTCATATAGTTATTTCTTTCATAATATTAAAACAGTTAAACATATCACTATGAAATTTATCCTTATGGTAAAGCATCTGTTTCGAAATATAAAGATCCGTGAATCGAGCCCCATGGACCGTATTACGGGTTGAAGTCTTTCGTTTTCTTTCTCAGCTTTTAAATGGATGCAGGGTTCCATTCCATCTAGCGACGCAGCACATCAGTTCTGACATCTACTTTGGTAGTTCATGTACATAGACAAATATAATGGCCAGACACTGATTTTTACTGGCAAATTTTCATTCATTAACAATCCAGTGAGTTTTATTCAATTTTGTTTCTGTCTATGCATAGTTGATCGAGTTCTGTAGAGGTTACGAAAAGGCTATGAAGGACGATGTATACGCGGTAGTCATGAAAGAGTTAAATGAAGCATGAACTAGACATCTGTTATTATTCATTGCAGATTTGTAGCGTGAAACGCGTGAGAAAGGATGGTATTTTCAGCGCCTGTGCATTCATGTTAATGTACCGTGAAATGTTGCCAAAGTTTTAGGAGCGGAACACAATGGTAATTTCTGAATATAAACTGCATTCTTGGTAGTCACTGTACTAGAGTGGATAGAGCAACTCTGTAGATGATGACAGAATTCTCAATGTTGCCATACCACTTAGGGAATTGTATTTTACGAAGGAAAAAATCTGCTCGAGTAGTGCCACCTGTTCCTAACCTGAAATAAACTCCGATGTTAAATGCTGATAGACTCTGGAGTTGATATAACGTTGTTGAATAGGTGACTAACGAACCATATACGGTTATCTACAGGCCAATTTTCTTCGTTCTGCTCTTATTTTTTATTTCTCTTTGGGACGAATAACAAACGTCCTTATTATTTGATTACGTCTGAAAACATGGTTGGTAGCACTGATGCCCATTTGGATTTTATCATAACACGTGATGTATATGTATAAATGTTATCCAGGGAACACAGGGCCGCCTCTGTATACAGAAGACGAAAAATGTATGTAATAAGGTGGAGCACAATATGGAGTATGACAAGACATCAAGCAAACATGAGTCTTAAAAAAATTCCGAGCGATATTGCGGCCTATTCGGTCCGCTGTGACCAGCAGTAAGAGAGGCATTTCTCTGTGAGGCTTAAGATAATGAAGCCAAACCTTCCGATCGTGAGCAAAAAAGTCACGCAACGTTTATCATATAGCAGGATCTACTCGCCGTCAGTTCTTGTTTTTCCCTGATCCAAGCGTAGATTGTTACTGGAACCATAAAGTTGTCTTGCCTTTAGGAAAGTAATGATTTCAAGAAGTAAACAAATGCTGCAGTTTCGTACTTGTCTCCTCTTTATAATGTCCAATCAATGCGTTTGCTATTGTACAGCCACTGCAGCCGGCAAAGATCTGGGACAACGATACAAACAGCAGTATAAGAAGGGAAGTCTTAAACGGGAGTATTATTGCCGTCTTTAACATTGATAGACAAAGTTCAGCTTTCAGAATTTATTTCAGCCGTCATAGGTGGTCTGCAGATATTGTGTAAATAAATTACATTGTATTCTTTTTCTTTGAACGTTGTGTGATCATTGCCCTCGTGACATCATCGGAGCGACCTTAGGTGCTGGTGTCCCTTTTTAAGTTCTGAACAGTTTCATCGCCTCATTTCCATTATAATGCATTAGGTAACGCATTCGTCGATCCAGAGCGTCTGGGCCGATGAAGCCGTCGTGGGCATAATGTTATGCTTGCATTTATCTTACGCTTCTCCGTGAGCCTGCTCATCCTCGTACGCTTGTTAATATGGGTCTTATTTTGTATTATATCGAGGTATGTTGGCCACAATAGTTCGATCTGTATTCACTGCTTTATCCCAGTGTAGTTTGTAATTATTGTTTTCCATATTATCATGTGGTTTGTAATACAATGTTGTGTGTTCAATGATTCACAAATTACAGCAGATTTGATGAAGCAGAATATTTTGCCACATTGTTATGCCTATTAGTGTAATCCGATTCGTATAATGCGAGGCATTTACTTTTATAATTTGTGTTATTTAATTTGCTGCTTTGCATACTACATCTATTCAGTGTATATAACTATATTTGTGTAAAATTAATACGAGCATTGTGTAAGTTTTCTCCAGTGTGGGAAACATTAATCGACATTCAAAGAGTATGAATATTCCTTTACAAATAGTGGAAATAACTTGTTCCCCAGACAGAAACGTATATTCGAGATAAGGTGACTAATGATGGGGTATAAACAAAAACTCGGCCATTTTCGATATATAATGGTGGCAGAACTCTTTCATTCGTGTTTCCTGAAAGTACGAAACACTACAGTGGCCATTAGTGTCTGTTGCTAGAAGCTTCAGAATCAACGAAGGAGCGTTTGCTGTCTACCAAACGAATGTAAAGCCCCAGGGAAAATACTCTTTCGTACTTTGAGCGGAGATTCTACACCTGATTTTGTCCAACGTTTTTGTGCTCCTTCTTCTTGTCTGAATTCTTGCAGGTCTGACTGTAGTTTTCATTGTTTTCTATTCCTTTAGTTATATCCTAGGAGGACAATACATTGATATGGGCTATGTTCTCTTCGCATTTGGGAGGCTCCGGGCTTCGATTCTGGTTCTGCTTTCTGATTTTTCTTGTGGTTTCGAAGAACTTGTTTGAAAGAACTTTAAAATAGGCCAAGATCGCTTCATTCAACATTATTTTCAATTCATCACCTATAATCTCCGTCACATTCGACGCTATATAACCTATGCAGTAGATAAATCGGCGCTAAATAAACAAAGGACTGCATAACATAAAACATTTACAAGGGTGTAAAAATGCACTCACTATGTACACTCAGAAGACGGCTTTAACGTTGGAATCGGCTTCAGCCTATCGCATGGAAAGCAGAAGGAAAAGACTGCTAAGATGCAATGAATCTAGAATTCCAGTAGACCTATACAAGAATAAACATTGCTTGACGCAATAAAATAGAGACTCGACTGATATAAATGGGCAAGGCGCTTTCCCGCGCCAGTGCTAGATGCACGCTGTTTACTATTAATTGTGGCTCCGCGAGTAATTGCTTTCGAATAAGAAACGTGTTCGGAGAGTCAATTGTAAGCGAGTTCTTACAAAGTGCTTGAACAAAGACTGGAAACATTCATCGGAAAACCAAGTCGCATCGCCTCTGCAGAATCCTCAAAACAACATCATTGTTTATATTGAACCCGACAGTTCATTACGCACTTCTTTATGCATCTTACATCATCACAGCCAGCTTCTGTAACGTCTGTTTTAACACTGTCAGAAATATTTACTATAAATAGCGGTTGATTAAATGGTCGGGTAGGTTAAAAATAAGTTGCAGAACTAAAATTCGTTGTCCTGTGGATTTAAGATCTGAACATAACCCGCTTCCAGTTCTGGAGCCTTTGTTTTCCGACATGCGAAGTCTGTGCAGTCAGCCTGCAAGAGTGTGAGCAATCTACAAGCGTAACTGTCGAGTCGGAGAAATTGCCGCATGAGCAAGGCGAACCTAAACTTGTCTGTAACCACCGAATGATTCTTGGCCTTAGGAAATCATCAAATATAAAAGTTCTCTTCATTATTTATTTCATTCAAGAGTTTTCAATTTTCTTGTGGTCGGTAGTTCGGCATCCAGGTTAAAGCGCATATTAAGCTGATTCACTCTTCGAATCTGAAACAAATGGTTGCCTGCTCATGCACTCATGGGTTTTTCTTATTTCCTCAGGGAGCATGTGCTTATGTCATTTTATGCATTATTTTTTGCATTCTGTCAACACATTGTCTTCACATTCTTCATAATTTGTATGCCGTTAACTGTGTTTGTAATTCCACTTTGTCTCTTTAACTTTTTTATTTTATGTCGCACATCTTCAAAATCACTCCCGATAGTGACACAGGAAATTTCACGTGTGCAGTTGTTATTATTCTCTTGTCATCGTTTCTCATAACTAATATGTCACCTACAAACGTTAAATTCTGTTTAGGCACAATGTTATGTAACCTTAGTAAAATACAATATCATTACACAAACATAATTTTATATAGTATATTCTCATTACAACTAGACGTACCAAATGACCTCATATGTTTTTCTAGGGTCTTTGAGAAATCAATATTCTATATTCGGTATATGTTATTGCTTTAAATGATATATGTCTACCAAGATCAAGTTCTAAGTTTAATATTTTGACTTGTGATAATCTTAAACTATCGAAGATCCTCTGTTTGAGAGACATAACGTGTATATGAGATAGGCGAGCAGATGTATTGGTTTTCGTGTGAGGGAGAGAGAGACAGAAATTTACTTTGAGCCGAGATAGATATCCGATATCTCACATTTTATTTAAATTCATAGATTTTATTGTGTGATTATAATGTTATGTGACACCTTATCATTTCGAGGACAATCACCAAGGATCGGTAGTAAACTTTAATGTCTTTTACATACCCTTCGTTCCGCAGATCGTCATCGATTCTTTTTAAGAGTGTGTATAATTTGTTAGTGGATTTTGTTTTTATATTCTGCGAACCTCATTTTTACTGGTGGTCACTTATTTTTGATACGAATGTATTCTTCCAGGTAGATGGGAAATGTAGGATTTAAGCCCTTCCCGAGTTCAGTCTGTTCTTGTCTTCGTTGTGAGTAGTATTTGGACCTGTCGCTCTCCGGTATTTGAACTTGGCCACATTTCATTCATACAATTCCAATGCAGAGTACTGTCTGATGTAGGCATGTGATACTTCAGTCTTTGTCGCGACAAAGCATCAAAAAGTGGGGCATGTATAAAATAATGTCTCACGTTAAAGTTGAAAGGTCACGCGCAGCAGAGCTTATTCAAGCGCAAAATGCAGTGTCGTGTTACGAATTTAGGGGCTTAGAGAAAAATCTGTGCACGAATAAAATGCAATATGTTACACAAAAGAAAGAGAAACGTAGTGAAATCTAACTGTAACAAAAAGTTTTACCTTCGAATTCTTCTTTCTGCAATGTGTATGGTATTTTTTTAGGAGTACTGAATATGTTTGGAGTGAAACCATAAATATGGTAGTAAAGAATGAAAGGAATGGTTTCGATATCAAACAATGTGTTATATGTATATGTGTACACATATATATCTTTACAAGTAGGTATATGTACAATTTATAGAATATGTACGTGTCATTCAATACTGAATACGTGAATTTAATACGAATCACAATATAACGCAAACCATATTTCTTAAAGGTTAAATAAAATAATAATATTGTATACATCACAAATTTTTTACAAAATCTATGGAATAGTTTAAAAATGCTTATACGTCAATTGATAGGGTATTTTAAAAACACTTTAAACAACTGTCGATGTATTAAACACTTATGAAAATATTGTACTGAATATATTTTGCTTACCGGTTTTACAAAATTCATTGAAAAGTTTACACTAAGCTGATCACGCATCGTCACAGAAATATTTTCCATGACTATAACTGTCGCTACTAACGGTTTTGTCACATTTAATGAATTTTTAAACATCGACCGCACACTGTTGTGGTAAAATATCTATCAGGATGAGACATGCGCTAATTTAACGTACAGTGAATTTTTCTGGAGGCAAGTGAGGTTTATTAGCGCGCGCATGCACACTCACATGATTATTAGGGCCATAAAATCACAGAAGATGATATGGAGAGATGTGAAATACAAAAAAGGCTATATTCGGAGAAGACTATTTGCGACATAAACGTAGGTGAGTTCATGAAATGTCAAGGGATGGAGTGTGAACGTGTGAACCGCATTCGTCTGGTTCAAGGTAAAGTTCAGTGGCAGGCTATTGCGAGCACTGCAATGAGTGCGGGGTATTTGGTGACCAGCTGAGTGCCTGTAGGTTTATCAATAAGGGCTCTGTTTCACGAAGTTAATTTTATATAGAGAGAAAAATTGAGAGAGGTGAGACCTTGAGGTGGAAGTACATATATCCCAGACCTGACACTTAAACAGAGTATCCAATAGGTAAAATAAAAGCTCTCATCCCATAAGCAGACGCCCGTAAAACCTTTGGGGACATGGAGCTTTCGGCCCACGTATTTATATACTCAGTGCTCAGTAAATTTGTACGCTCAGTTTCATGCATCTCTGTCTTACTCCCCAGAAGAGACCACCGATAAATAAATTCGAAATGAAGCGGGTTGACACCGGAGTAGTTATGGAAGGATGTGGGTGTGACGACAAAGGTTTCTGACGCTACGTCCGGGAATTGAATTGGGTTCCAGTTGGGGGATGGCGACTAGGGTCATTGCAGCGCCTGGAAAAACCCTTTAAGAATTAAAGTAGACTTCTTTGGATATCTGTTTTTGTTTTAATTGTATTCTCATTTAAAAAGCATTATTAAAGTTATCATCTCAATTACATATGCAAAATATTCATACGCATGCCTGTTCTGTCATCATATATGACCCGTGTGGATGCAGAGATTTTGGAGAGTGGATGTGAATGGTAGAAGTGTCCTCGGAATCACGGAATTCAATAAATGTTTATTTTTATGTATGTAAATAAACACACTCGAGGCGTGGAACTGATAAAACATGAAACAAAGTAGTTGTTTTTATACAAATTTATTTTGTTGCACGCTGTAAAATAACTAAATCTGCTCTGTCCCACACACTGTCATGGGATAATTTTCTTTGAGAGACAAGGATCCGAAATAATCTCGTAGATTTCAAACATTCAAGTGACAGCCACATTAATACTTTGTGTTTCAGTACACAAAAACTATTTAAGACAACGACTACAAAAAAATTTATATTCCCATCATGCAAAAATACCGTGTCACTTTTTTCGGCAGAGTTGGGTAAAATTCAAGCAGGCAATATGTAGTAAGAAGATTCACTTAGATTCGCCTATGTACGGTATAACACATAAACTTGTATTCGGAATTTCGAGCATGTCACTGGTTATTCTGACTGACTTTTTTGTGATATTTTTAAAATTGTCATGGATGCTGTGGAATAGTGTCTTTGTAATACATATAAGCTCATGATCATATTTGTATGTCATTTGACGCAATAAATTAACATAAACTTTAAAGAGTATCGTTAAGTCGCTGAAATCATAATATGTACACGTGCTTGGTTTTACGTGCTGTATTGCATAAGAACATGTATCAATTACAGGACTTACATTACATCAAATGAAGTGTAGAGACTTATGTAGTTCGAATTTGTAAATAGTGGTGAGGAAGCTTTGTGTCATAGCTGAACTACCAAAGACTTCTGCTGGAAGGAAATTAGAGTCTGAATAGCCGGCTACATCACCGAGATCTGAACCTCGTATCTCTGGGACATTAACCGAAAGCGTATCGGCTCAACTATTTTGCTGGATCAGAGGAGCTCGTTCAATCCCGGGAATCACTTCCCTGGATTTATGTCGTGTTTTTTCTGTACCGGAGGCTGTCACGTGGCATAACACCTTGTATTGGGTGGCGGATTACGGCGGTGCGGGGATCAGACACGGTGATGAATATCACACAACTATCCACGGAATTCAAGTCCGTGACCCCAGCATTCACTCATCCTAAGATTGAAAGCAGTTTAAACTTCGCTGTCTCATTCAGATATTTTATATTTCATCATGAATCGTGTTAAGAAAGTAGTTTTTCACTTCCATTTTCTTTTCATTTTGGCATCGCCCGAGCTTTCTGTACACAGATAAGGCATTACGTCTTGGAAAGAGATGTAGGAAGTGTTGTGTGACAACGCAATGCAAGGGAGGCTGAAGCTGGAGGTTATCAGTAGTAGACATGCTCCTGTTCATCTGTCATTAAAAACCATTTTCGCTCTTTCATAACGAGTAAAACCAAAACTCTTACATTGTAGAATGCTCTGTAGTATCAACTCCGTAAATGAGTAGACGCTGTGGAATATGCATTATGAAAGCCGAAGTCGTGTGGTGTGCGTATGAGCGAAGCTTCTCCGAAGTATCTTACTTTTCAGGTAAAATATCTGCAAATTTGTAAAACACACTGGGCCATACAAGCATTGCTTAATCATGTTATAACAAGTTAAATGAAATCACACATACACTGCAATCAAATAACAACATTTGCAGTATATATGCAGTGGATATTGTTCAAGTTGGTTATCGTTTGCATAATTCTGTTATTTAGAAACACGTTCATTGTCCACTGGATCGGAAACAATGAAATAAACCTTTGTAACGGGTTGATTTGTTCGTATATAAGATGATGCACGAAGCTTTTATGAACAACTTTATAAAGCTGATCATGAAGTTTTGGTCCAAATTTATTTGGAGAAAAGAATATTGAAAAAATCTAGTACTCTAAAAGCTTTTAACTTAAATAATGTCTATTAAGCGTACAGAAAGAACTGTTGCAATAATATATCAGAAATTCATCTGATAGGCTTTGTACTAGATGCCCAGAGTGACATTTTTAAGGCCCGTTTAATGTTTCGGTACATCAACAATGTCCAGAATGGTTACGAGGACGAACCATTGTCTTATTATATCGAAATTCTTTCGCAACATTGTGTCGATTTATTACTATCGCCTGGTATGTCTTGTTACTTTGTACCGATTGGAAAGAAACTTTGCAACAGGAGGACAAGAATGATTTCATGTTTTGGAAAGAAGTAACAGTGCCCTGGTTACACACTGAATGGCAAGGGACTCTTCACAGTCGGTCGGGGGCGATGTAACGGGCAGACACGTGTCTTTCTTTTGACAGCCGGATTCTCTGTTACGTCCTCAACCTCGCTGTGTGTCCTGAGATAGCAGGTTTGTTGCGTAGGCCGTGTTCTTCAGCATTTCACTTTGCTTCGTTGGAGTTATACTTCTTTCTCGTAAAACATAATACAGTGTTACTTATGAAATACGTATCGTGGGTTTCTACCCGAGGGAATAAGGACAATGAGCTTGTAGCCTCGCAGAGTGTGGGCTGCGACATAAGCTACCCCCGTGTAACAGCGGTGTGTTCAGGTTGAAGGCTGTCACCGGGTGTCAGTTTTCCTGTAACGAATAAAAGGTGTCCAGCAATAAAGGAAACAATAGCAAGGGCGTAGTACTATGTGCCAATTGACCAATCGACTGCACGTATTTTTAGAATTTGCTTATTTGTTTGCCTGTCTTTTTGGCGTTAATATACCGGATTCTAATCTTCTGTTGTGATGATCATCATACTATAGATAGTACTACACTAGTAATCATTTATTTTGATTGTATTTCATGTCCATAATATTGTGTTATTTTGTGTTTCACGTCTGCTAGTTCGAAAAACATTTTAAATAAAAAGTTGCAGATATTAATAATTAAACATATATACTAATTTACTAGTAACATTGGGGAGATATATAAAATTAAAAATTTAATTGAGGCCTCATGACTATAAAATACTCGCTATTCTTTTTATATATATTTAAAAAGCGAACCTCGTTACAAGTCCGTTTTAATTTCCATGAACTTTTTTATTCAGACGTTTAACGACATGAAATAAAGATTTCCGGCACAATATGATAACTAACTTATAATACAGTACCTTCCTTAAATAGTAAATAATCAGCTGATGTGGGAATTCCCAGTTAAAATGTAACTTGGCTGTTCCGCACTGTCATCATAAACATCCACCATGGACGGAACCCTTAGGGATTCAACGTAAGAAGCGATTTCTATAAGATTCGTTGTAGTATTATTTTCCAATCTGCTTATGCTTTTAGATCTCCAACGTATACGATCTATTTAGAGTTATCTAACCAAAATGTTGTTTTTATTCATCCTTTTCATGTTTGTGTTAATTATATCGTCAATCGCTTTCTTGAATTTGTAACACAAATGATACTAGACGTAGCGTACAAATGATAAAGTTTTTCCGTATATAATTTTCTCATTTTACATGGTCTCCTCTGTCAAATACAACCAATTTTTTATGTTTTCCCGCAGAGTGAAGAAACAATACTTGTGCCTTACTAATTTCTATGCCCTGCGTTTTTTGCACCTGTTGGATAATACGTACCATTATTTTGGAAGTGAAGAGTGTGTCTGAGAAATTTCATTTCCCAAACTTTCGTCTTCATTTCATCATTCATAGAGGTAAAGAGCGCACTTACAAGCCCTTTGTTGACGTGACTCGCAGAACACTGTTGGTTATTCTACTAACCCAAATGACGTACTACAACGAGTAAATGAGAAGTGCAAACTGATTTTTATTTGCCAGTAACTGTGTTAGAGTCGCTTGGTTTGTTGACTTTGTTTCTCCCTCTGCTTGAAATGAATAAAAACAATATATGTGTTTATGACAACATTTGGAGGTACTTGTTTGTTTAATACGTAGATCGAAAAGTGCTGTAATTTTAAAGGTAAATCCTCTTCTTTGCAAATACAAATTTTCTTTCACCAAAACGTTATATAATTCGACATTTCTCACTGCTCTTTCATTTTATCACAAATTGAAAGAAGGTTTGGCCATTGATGTTGAAAAGGTTGTACCACAGTCAAAATTGGCTAAAAATTGTTTGTTTCGTATTTTTCTTTTCATTACACTCCTGCATTCCTTCATCTTCTGGGTCTGTATTTTAATACACTTGTATGTAAAGGAGAGCCTCACTAATTCGGACCCCCTATAATTCAGGTGCCTTATTTTTCTATTTTATTTGAATTATTTGTACAGTTTTAATATAAACATTTCATTAAATGTTTGTATTAATTTTCTCATATTTCTGTTCTAGTATCATTTAATTTAATACATGTTGCTAGATGTAAATAAATTTGCTTGTATACCATCCAGTCTGATTTATAATTCTGTATATTTTTGTTATTTGTGACTCATTTCTCTTCATTACGAATTGCATCCAACGTTCCTTTGCTTTCTTTTCATAAAACCTCATCTTGGCAGCCTGCATTCTTTTTTCGTTCTTTTTTGTTCCATGTCTACTTTTCACTGTAGCATGGAATTGTAGGCGTCGCCATAATCTTGTAAGATTTTAATACCGTCGCTCTTCCTGCTTGATGGAATAATCACACCAACGCACTGCAAAGTTGTGCTCAGATATAATTGTAGCAGTTGATCTAGTCCCAGCTGGAAAATGTTAAAAAGGAACAGCGATACCTACTGAGCCGAGACCGTATCTTAGAAAGAGGGATGAGTGTGCTCCCTATATAAACAATGCACAGTTATGCTGTGCTACAAGGGAATAAGGGCAGAAGAAACTGCAACTTAGCTCTGAAGATTAGTTCAACTATTGACACGTGGGGACTAGGTAGACTGCTCGCCTTCTTATGTGTCACTAACTTGTACAACTTTTTCCAAAGGAAGTACTTGAATTTCTATTTACTATGTGGGATGAAGATTCTATTAATAAAAAGGATTGATAAATGCTCCATCAAAGACGCCCTGTGTTCTGGTTACCTTCATTAGCTCCCCTGCTCTCACCTTTTGCAGGCACCCGTCGCTAGGTGAGGGAAGTATGGTTGTTCGGAAGCATTTTTGTATTAAGCAGATAATTTGTTAATCTTTGTTTCTTGATTTATTTCTTTATCTCTTAATATCCTTCCGTCATTTATTCACATTTCCCTCTCTTGTAATTATTTAATTCTTTACATATTCAATTCTTGTTCTGTTGATTTATTTGTATTGTCTCCTCTCTTTGTTTCTTTTTGTTGTCATTTTCCCTTTGTTTTTATTCTACTCTTTCCGCATATAATTCATTCTTTTCTCGTTTTCTCCTTCATTCTCTCTCTATTTATTATAATTTATCTTCAGTTCTTTCTATATTAATCATTTAACATGAAAGTGTGTCTGAGATAAATGTTCTCTACTCTGAAATGAATTCGCCTGGCTCAGAATCCATTCTAATGGTGGGATATGGAGTAGCGGAGTTACGACATTCTTGCTTTATTGCTGGAGAAGTAGTTCAGAATTGTACCACTTCAAGTCCGGGGTGCGTAATGACCAATAGATCTTGAAAAGAGGAGCTAACCAGTGTGGTTACAAAAAGTATATACTTTAAAATTAAAGTTGATTATTTATGGTTCCACACAAAATGAATATTCGTAATGAACAACCAACGCAGTAAAACGAGAATAGTGAAACGCCGTCAGATATTCGCGTCAGGTAGTAGACAGCAGCAAATCAATAATCTAACATGAATAGCGTACTGCTATGTATAATATTAATTTGTAAAGGGTAGACAGTCACTCTCGTCTTTTTGCGATATTCTGCAATTAGAAACTCGTTACTTGTCAGGCTTTTGATCTCTCTTCAAGGCGATATTTTCTTATAGTTTGAGCACGTTTTGAGTCAAAATTGTCTCCCTTGACATTAATACTCGAACACAGTTATGAAATTGTAATTATGACTCGTGTATAACGAAGCTGGTGGTGGACTTCTGTGTATAATCAACGTCTTCACCGCCCCGAGAACCTCAGATACAGTCATCAAATTCTCTGCGAACAGTAATTTAGTACATTATGTGTACTCCAAGACGAATATAACATCTTAAAGGATATATCAACAAATTTCTTTTTCCATCATAATAAATTCATGCATCTTCAGGTTTCTTTCCTGTGCCCAGAGAGGTCCGGTAACATAACTGTAATTAGTTGGAAAATTGCCTTTCAAATAGAGATACAGACGTCCCGAATGAAGTAACTTGAATGTTGAACGCTGTAAATGAAAGCGTGGGCACTAAGTGATGGAGAAAGTAAATATGAATTGTCGTGGATACAAGTGCTGAATATGACTGTGTAGGGTCCAGAAGGTTGTGCCTTAGAAAGCCTGCAGCGAGGAATTAGCGTTGAGTCAAGAATAGTCATATGCACAAAGAACACGCCGGAATTTTCTGCGAGAAAGTATTGATTTAATTGTATTGTAAGGAATTTAATGATGCTGTATCAGCTGTAGAAGTTATTAATATCGAAGGAGATACAAGAATGTCACACGATGTTTCCTGGGCATTCGAGATTATACAGCTTGTTTATTCCACTGTAGAAGCAAAGACGGTAGCAGTGGATTAGGAGCCTTCGTCTCGACAGAGAGAGTGGTAGGACACGCAGTACGCATCGGAAACAGGTTTACTTGAAAATTCTCAAAATAAGAGATTGCCTAGGAGAACTAGACAGAGGCGGGAGGATAATATGAAAATAAATATCAGATAAATAATGTATGAGGGTGTCGACTGGATTAAAATGGCTTAGACTGGGGTCTGGAGTAAAGTAGCATGTTTTTGTGAACACGGCGACGAACATCCGGATTCCACAAGGTCATGAATTTTCCTGTCCAATTGAATACCTGTAGTTTTTTTAAAGAAAGTGAGGCTAACCGATTGTGAGTTATTTAATTTGGCTATAAAGACTAACATTTCGTAATACTGTTTAAATCAATGTGAAAGAAACTAATTAGCACTCTCTTATTGTTCTACAAGGTTTTATTGTTCATATTCAGACCAATCTTAATGTTATCCTTATATTTACATATTTGTCTCCGATGTGACCACTTTTCATGAGGTTGCTATATCATAATGTTGAAATGCAGTTTTATTTCTCCCCAAATCCCCCTTCCCCGCTCACCGCGACTTATTTCGTTCAACGTATGACAGGCAGATCTACGTATCATGTAATTGATTGCTAGATAAAGAATAAGAGATCGTTATTGAGCGACACTTTCAGACGTGAACCATAAAAGTATATTAAAGAAAGCACGGAGGTCTCGGAAGTAAGCTCTCTGAAATTTTCTCTAACAGGAGTTCGCATTTTTCTTCTGATTTGACACCGGATATTCCTTCAATTTATATAACATGCTTGAGCAGATATCTAAGAAAATAAAAAAGGCATCTTTTATCACTTTTACCTTTCTTCCAAGACTAAAACACAGGACCAATATTCGAGGACATAAAGAAATATAAATATAAAACGTATCAGATTGCTCCAAATATATCACTTGTCTCATGTAGTAGAAACACAACACTGATGCTGTGAAAAGAGGGAATAAATATTGACACAAAGACTGTGTGGAGAATGGACCAGCGCTGCTGCGCGTTTTGTCACTTTTCTTCCGTTGCCTATTTCTTCGGAAGATTCCCTTTCCAAGTTGTTATGATTTCACTTGCTTCAAATGTATTGAAGTAGTTTACAATTTGATGTAACTGATTGCTTTCTTTGATTTAAATATGAGACATGCGAATATTCTACGGTTTAGTTGTTTATATATGCAACGTCGAATGGGGATACATAATTCAAAGTAATACATTTACGCTTTATACCGAAATAACATTGCGCAATATTTGTTAACCAGGTTGGAATAAGACATTTTGAGAAATAAAGTGGTCTATGCCACGGTGGTCTAGCGGTTAGAACGCTGGCCTTGTAATCGTGGGGTCTCGGGTTCGATTCCCGGCGGTGCCCGAATTTATAACTTGTGTTGGGCAAGGCCGTGGTCTAGGCAACACGGAGTTTTCCTCCGGGGGCTTCCCCGGTTTCTCCGTGGCATCCCAACAATTACTCCATTCACACAGAAGAAGGCAATGGCAAACCACTTCTGGATCATCTGCCAAGAACGTATATGAACAGGTCCGAGTCCGAGAAAAGGATGGAAGGATCATGTTCATATGGACCTGTCGTCAGACAGAACACTAAATAAAGATATTCCATATTGTAGTGTTTTGTGTGTTGTAAACGCTGTCAACAAAAAATCTTATTTTTGAACATTTTCAGTGGAAGTAAACTGTTCAAAATTTTATCATAATCAAGAAAGTAGTTTACTTCAGAAGATCACGGACGTAAATTCGTAATCTGAACATATTTTATGACGTTATAATATCTTTCCGAACGGAAGCACAAAATATTGCCTCATATTAATGCAGAAATTGTCTGGTCGAACAGTGGACCGAGCGACCTCCAGCCTACTGCTTGCTGGGGGGTCTGTTAACAGCGCTTCGTTATTGCAAGCACGTCAAGGGGATGGGGCGAAGTGCTCGCGCGTTCGATAATAATTCCATTGACTTATACACTGGATGCTTAAAATTATATATTTTACTATGATTTTAGCCTTCTGTCCCTGTTTTACAAAGAAACGTAAACTAATGGCATAATGCCCTATGTGAGTGTCCCCAGTAACTTCTGAATCTAATACAGATCGATTAAACCATATATGAACGCCATATTACTGAGAAGCAGCTGCATTTAACTTGTTAAGTCCGTACCATAGATATGACCAAATTTCATCATAGTTTAATATTCATAATCATGTTACACTAATTATAATATTGATATGTTAACCAGTAATTGTCACAATATGCGAAATGAAATGATGATACTATCGGAACAGATATTTCGTGAAGGGCACAAATTTTTCGGCTAAGACACGTCGTAAATGGACAGGGGTGCCCAAAAGGAGTTCTTCGCTTACGTTAAAGCCTAAAGATGTGTACTAAATTATGACATTCGACCTAAATAATGTTCGATGCTTGTGACGTCTAAATTTCCCAAAACGAGAAGAAAGAACACGCCATTCTTTATAAGCATGAAATAGGCATTACGTCCACAACATGCAACGTTCTGTGGGCGCTATACTTACACATTTCGACAAAACATTGTTACGTCAGACTCCCTGCGATGATTTTAAAACAGTTGACGTTCGAAATTCGCAAGTCTCAAAGACTGTGTACTTTACATTAGACCATTAATATTGAGGTGCAGCCGTGAGGTTGGAAAATATATTGTAATTAATTTTTCCTTTTTTTTTGGAATGGGATATTGAAGACCATTAATATTGAGGTGCAGCCGTGAGGTTGTAAAATATATTGTAATTATATTTTTTTATTTTTTTTTTTGAATGGGATATTGAAAACTTGAATGTGACAAGTAGTGCTCTTTGTCTGATTAAATTTTCGTGTAACCTCTGATATTTTATAGGCGCTGCACTTAAATTATAACTTCTATTAATTTTTCCAATTTAAAATTGGAGCAGCGTTTGGTGTGGTCAAAATATCATGTAGCCAGTGTATCATTTCTTATTGATTTTAACACTGAATCTGTTCTTACGTAGTATGTATGTGAGGTTAGATGTGTTTGTATTATGTGAATATGTGTTCACAAGGCCTGTACAATAAATGCGTGGGCGACCCGTGTAGGTTACTTCGGAGAAGGTCAACAGTTTCTGTCAACTGCATCCATTTTGTTTCGATGGAAATTGGTGTTACGCTGCTTCCGAAACGTTCAAGTAAGTAGACATGTGGCGGTTAAAGCGTAATAATTGTGGTTTCGGTTCGCACAGCTGTGAAATCGAAACCCAGCTTTAGCACCGTTAATTCTCAGTATTATTTAGCGCCACAGGTGATACTTGTCATTGAAATCTTCTAATCTGTTTGTACCGTGAACTGGATCCCGATGCAAATGAAACACGTATCTAAACAACTCTTTAGAGCTGATTCCTAGAATAGAGTGTTATTGGAACAATGGGAATCCTGAGGGGAGCAGTGGGAGGAAGAGATAAGTAGGATGAACATGAGGCTTATAGATTTAATTGGAATGCTATAATTAACTTTGAAGTAATTCAGTAGAATTGAAACATATCGCGTGTGTTAATGTTAAAATAATTTAGCTTCGACTTGTCAATTATTAATTTAAACACTCAGTTGAATTTACGCAGTGACATTATTTTTCAAAGTTGCGCATTGCCCTAACTTGTTTTAAATGTGGTGTACGCTACAAAACCGAAAACGAAAATTGAGCGAGACATAAACTTTAGTTTTTGTGATTGATTCTGTTTTCAGGGTAATTCCTTGTATGTCTGTGCAATTTCTGTCATACTGTCTTCTTAATATACCACGACACATTCCGTAAAGCATTATCACGAAAATTATAATTTATCCTTATTTAAAGTTATATATTTAACCAATTCAGTGCAAAACTTAACCCGGATATCGGCTGTCCTGCATGAGATTGACTCGTAGTTCATTGAACTGTTAAAGTTATATACAATTGACTGGGACGAGAAGATGACCATGAAAGGTTCATGAAGGAAGCGGTCACACCCAATTTGAAGGTACTATCCCGTCACTCCACTTTGAAGTCTGAGGGAAATCAGTCTCGTTCAAGATAGGCGATAACCCCGCGGAGATTTATGTTTAGTACACAACAATCCAATAAACGAAATTATCGAAGATTGTAATGAAGCGATAGCGTTCAAGACACTCGGGACACATCCAGATTGAATCTGAGATGGATTTTCTCGGGCTCTCCAGGTGCGTCCCCTTACTCATCATTCATTGTCTCCTTCGACCTCATTCGTTATTAACTTCAGTAGTTGAAATAGGGTTCCGCAGTGGCCGCGCGGTCTGAGGCGTGGGCCTTGTGCCGCTTGGTCGCTGGGACCGTGGGTTCGAATTCCACTCAAGCCATGTATGTTTTCCTGTGTTGTGCTGTCCTGTGTATAAGTAGAGGCCTTGCGACGGGCCGATCCCTCGTCCAAGGAGTCCTACCGAATGTCTATAGATCGAAGCCAACGAAAAGTTGGGACCCGCAGTGCTCAGGCACTTGAAGAACGGGTTGTTCCTAATATCCTAGTATCCTAGTAGATGAAACAGTATCACTAAATATCCTAAGACTCAGTTTAAAGAAGAATCTTCGTGACATTTATTTTCCTCTAGGATAAATTTAAAAATTTACTTGGGGGAGATAAAACTGAGATATAACTTTAGGGATGGAAGGTAAATGCTATGTAAAATAATATCAGTTTTTCTGGTTGAGTCAGTCTGAATACAGCTTTTAATTATCAACGCTCCGACGAGTTTGTGTAATGACGTATTGTGTAAGGTTATACTCCGTGAAGATAGTCGCCGTGCAAGTCAGGAGAGGCACAACATGCCGTAGAACACGTACATGCAATTTTCATACTTGTGAGCAGGGGAAGAGAGCCCAGCAGACCAGATGTTCAAGTCCTCCGCTCTAACGCCAGTCTGCTTAAATGAACGTGCGTAGGAATATCACAGCTGTCTGTTCATTTATTTAATTCCAAAACATACTCAACGGATTTTTATGAAATATTGTATTGAAGGATGTCAATAATAAAAGAGGCAAATTTAATTTTGGTTTATATCAGTACGATACATCTCCGCACATCATCCACCCGGTCCAGCGTCCCTTTACATGATTCCCAAAGTTAACAATTTCTATAAAAAAAATAAAGGTTGATAATACAGAAAATCGGTGCGTGCTAAACTTCCTGAAATCTAAAAATCACACCATGAGGTACTTTCTGATGTCTTGCTTATTTAACGAAATTCAAGTTAATAGGCTATGTTTTTCCATTCGTATGCTGTGTATCCGTGCTGTGATTTGCTTTGCGGTAGTGTATTTTAGCTACAATAAATGTACGGAAACGCCAGCGATGTACATGTAGAAGGCACAAAGAACGCATCTGGAAAGTATAATCTGCTGATTTACACTTCCCGTCCTTATTAGAATATCTTAAGTGCGTTAGGCTATTAAAATAATCGCTGCACAGATGGGCGTGATTTAACCACGAGTAATTAAAAATAATTATAACCAGGAGTATAAAGCTTGAAGATGAATTTGTGAAAGTCGAAAGGTGCTGTTTAGTTAAATGAAAAATTAATTAGTGTTGTTACGAAAGAAAGTAATATATTACATGTCATTGATAAACTTTAGCAGCGATGTAATCCAGTTACAGAACGACCAGTTTGCGTCGTGCATCATTTTATAGCCGTAATTTACAGGATGATTAATATCACTCAGGAGACAGAAGGGCGCCCTGTTATAGCAGATTAGAAGATAAGGATGGTGATGAAATTCATAATACTGCAGGCAGTACCTCAACCGGAAAGTTCAGGAATACATTTATGAATCCTTATTAACTATCAAGAATGGGTAAATGCTGCACTGGGAATTGCATTAAAGAGGCACGTTCTATTCAATCATGGCGCCTGACACCATGGCATCCGAAGCAATTACCGAGACTTGGAGAGCGTTTTTGATGACGCATACTTCATAAAGACTACTGTAGAGTTTCTAGGAATTATTGCGCTACGTCTGTTTTAAGAATACCTACAAATTTTATTTTACGCTTTTTCCCTCTCCGTAGATCTCTGTATTTAGTTGTGTAAGTTATGTTTAGTTTTATAAGAACTGTCACATTCCGCAGCGCACCGACCCTCCTGCGCTTTCGGAATGGCGTGTGCATCAAATTTTGCCAAAGACTCGCCAAAACGGCTACGGAAACCTATGAAATGCTAAAGCAAGCATTTGGGGAGTCCGCAATGGGTCGTGCACAAACTTTTGTGTGGCATTCACGTTTTAAAAATGGCCGAACCTCTGTCGATGATGACGAGCGTTCTGGACGACCATCTTCGAGCACAACGCCCGAAACTGTTACGAAGATCGACGTCGTACCATCAACGATTTGTGCGACATTGTTGGGATAGGCTATGGGACCTGTTAGCTGATTCTAAAGGAAGAACTCCACATGCGACGCATCGCAGCCAAGTTTGTGCCAAGGCTCCTGTCTGAGGACCAGAAGCAGAATCGACTTCTCGTTTGTCAGGAGTTTAAAGATCTTGCAAGAACCGACCCCAGCTTCCTTTCTAAGCTCCGTGTGACTTCTTTCTCTTCCCAAAGATGAAAATTCAGCTAAAGGGAAGGAGATTTGAGACGATAGAAGAGATTCAGGCAGAATCGCAGATGGTGCTTGACAGGCTGACAAAGAAAGATTTCCAGGGATGCTTCCAGGCTTGGCAGCGGCGCTGGGATCGTTGTGTTCACTCCCAGGGGAACTACTTCGAGGGTTATGGATGAATTTAATACCTGAGATAAGTGTACGGGTTTTTATACGCGCAGTCTGGAAACCTTCCGATCGCACCTCGTATGGAGGCCTTTGCCTCCTTTCGCAACCTGGAAGGCTCAATTCCAAGGGTTTGTCTTCCATTTTAAAAAAACACATAATTTATTGAAATGAAACAGACTTCCGAAACATTTTATTTTACTAAAAATAAATGTCATTAGTCTTTCAAACCCACGAAACCAATGGAACAACACAGTTAATTACACTGACAGACCTTAGTTCATCTCTCATAATGTGAAAATCACATTCTACTGCGCAGAGAACAGGCACCTGCCGTCTTCCTTGGCCACCCCTGATTTACAGTAGTTGAATAAATAATTCAGTTATGGAGAGTTAATTTCGGTATGTACAATGATATTGTGCACTATCAAGAATTTCGGGTTACGGTAATTACTGCAGTCAACGACTACAACTATGTTTACATTGATCAAAATGTAACATCTCAGAAATATCATCACACATTTATCTGAGCTTTTTGTATAGCAGTTCAGCGCGTAGCTTGTTCGAGGTGCAGATCACTGGTCTGAAAGGGAAAATAAAATGTTGCAGGACCATAGTCAGCTAATGAATGCGTTTAACAAGACCTAAAAACCGTCAAGTATTCAAGCTTATTGCATTTTGTTAGATTTTATATTTTACTTTTCTCTTTAACAGTTTTCGTTTTCGCTAATTTTACATTGTTTTTCACTCTCCATTTTAGAGGCCCAAGGTATATTCCACAATGGAACATAATTCTTTTTCATATGCTGATAGTCACTTAGTTATGAAATGCGCCATTTATAGAACATTGAATTTTATTGTCGTGTTTACAAGAGCCCGCCACTTGTCCCTGTCCTGTGCCACATTAATACTGTCTACATCATCACATTCTATTTTAGACCTATTTTAATATTATTTTACCATTGACCCATAGTTTTTCCAATTGGTCTCTTCCCTTCAGGTTCTCAGACTACAATGTGGTAAGCATTTCTCCCATAGCAATGTGTTATTTGTGTTCTGAAAATATCGACTACTTACAGACCTCACCGACATTCCTTCGTTGTCAGCTTGTGTTTTCAGGGTGAGCAATTACGACGAACTCCGTTTGCAAGGTTCTGCTGCGTAAACAAGAACAAGAACAATAACAAGACTGACGCAGTTTGTTTAACTTTCGCCGCGTGATAATGCTTGCTACTGCGCACCCAACAGCTACCTGCTC
>NW_019059677.1:655268-712726 GCF_000696155.1 Zootermopsis nevadensis | reverse complement strand
AACATCGACCAGACTACACAGCGCAACAACCCAGAAGACAGAAATCTTCATACTCACCGACGTGAAAACCTCAAATCTTACAGAATATTCCTAAACTAATTTATTTCTGATGCATGTAGGTAACAGGAATTGTTTGTACGAACAGTCTGTGCATTCTGTGGCAGGACCATTTGTTCTTTGGTACGTAATAAATGGTTCTCTGCACATACGTAGAGCATGGACGTACATATTACACAAACTCATTTCGGATGAGGTTAATGGGAAGCCAGAGCGAACTGTTTAAAAATCAATGGCCAAAGGTTCAAGCTAATATATACATACGTACTGAAGTTTCAGTAGTTGACTTCACAGTTCATGTTTAATCTTGCGTCTAAAGCCAATCCCGTTCTGAGTTTAATTAAGGGAAGTCAGAAATGCACGGACACACAACTCGCAAATCGCTCACAGGTTTTCATATCCACGCGTCAGAGGAACGAATTCTTTTCAATCCGTGTACTTGCTACTCAATAAATGAAATTCTCGATATTCCGATTTCATGGTGCGATATTATGTGTGAGATTTTCTCGTGTAACTTACAAGGAACGAATAGGAGTGCATATTCAACATATCGAGGACATCATGCCAGAAGGGCGTATCAACAAAATGGATGATATGCAAGATACTGAATCCTTACCCTTATTTCGTTTGAAAAATGTATGTTATTAGTGTTCATACACTCAATTGTAACTATATCTCTGTGTAGAGCGGCATCAGCATTACACCCTTCTGGCATCATGCACTCGATATGAACCTTCAGCATGTATGTTCGAGTGTAGCTAACTACCTATTGATTTTTAAACAACTTCCGATTGGCTTCATCCAAATTCTGCATATATGATTTGTGAGTGTTTGCGCTTGTAAGCATAGAGAGATATTTATTACGGTAAATCAAACATACGTCCTTCTTTATCATTCGGGAACACTGTCCATGTAGCCTAACCAAAGCTCATTAGCAAAAAGTGCGATAACTGATTTTCAAACGTCCTATAATCATACGGTGGTCAGATAGATGTAAACATAAATTATATAAATCTGTACGTATAGATAAACGAACAGACTGCAGTGCATTAAATATAATCGAATGACAATTCTTACATTTTATTACATATTATTTCTATTCATTGTTTTATGCGAATAGTTAACTTCATAGACTTCTCAACGGCAATGTGTAAAATATCATTATTTCCCTTTTGTTTTGGACAGCAATAGGTTTTTCAAGTCTGACTAATGTTTTTAGTTCGTCTAGTGCGACTGGGCGTGGTTTGTGTATGGATAGGCTACACACACGTATTTATGTGCTTATGGAAACACCACTTAGGCATGAATTATTTCGGGCTGTCATTTTGCCTCATATTTGTTGCTGAGTGCATTGAATTTGCCGACGTTTCGGAGAACCTTTCTCTCTTAATTTTTACGTCGAAAATGCAGCCCATTTCTACAAAGTTTCACCACCTGGAAAGAATGAACTGCTTCCCCTTTTATTACGATACTCCAAATTGTAACAAGGCGATGTGCAAGTATTAAACCCATGTTTGCTGTGTGTGGTATAAACACTAAGGCAAGCTACACTACTGTGCTTATAGATCACTGTCTATACATACTTTCTCATGACTTGTTAGGTTAAGACTTAGTTAAATTTTAGATAGGGGGAACGTGATAAATACGTACGTGTGAGATCTGATGTTTTCACGACGGTGAAAATGCCAATTCTGCTCTCTTGGAATGTGACGCTACGTGTTCTTGTAGGTAGTTACCATCGTTTTCGGGAACATATAGACTCAATATTCTGGGTAGAAATTTCGATGCACATCTACAATTTTTATTATACATTATACAATTTCTATTTACTATGGATTTTATTCTGTTCTAGTAACCCTATACACGTTTTCGCACTTTGGGTTACAGAATGAGTTCATATGTATAGGAAATGCTTTTATAACCTTTTAGAGTTCAGTAACACTGTTAATGGAATGTACATACACTCCATCCTTAGCGTATTGTGCTCCACCAGCAAGAACGAAACCCCTTGGAAAAGCCTATTGGAATACGTTGAAAGTGTTATACCATTAATGACTGAGTTTCGACATCGCGCTATGTAGTGGCTTTATTCATAATCTAACCATAAAGTTCATCTCCACCAGCATCCATTCTGCGGTCTCTTTACTTGATAATGATAGTGTTTCTTGTCATAACCAAGCCTTTGTAAAGTTTCTTTAAAGCTTATACTCTTTGATGAATAGGAAAGAAGATCTTGGAATAAGATTTGTGGTGGCTCGTAGAAAATTATGACTTTCATTAGAGATATAAAGTGTTCAATTTAGCCATTAGGGATTTTGTAGCTAATTTTCTTTGAAGATGTACAGCGAAGATACGATTAATTTCATCAAAGGTTTTACCATTCCTTAAGCTTTATCTGCAAGTTGTCTGGTTTATTTTTAGTAGGGTTTTACACAATCTCAAGCAAAATTCTTAACCTCTTGACATTTTAATGTTGCTTAGACTGCATATATACTCAGTCTAAGGTGGTATAATTATTACCTAAATGTTGTAATAACCCCTGGCAGTGAGTCATCCCTTATGTCTTGACAGACATATGCGGCATTACTTTTTAGGATGGAAATGTATTGGTTATCACCGCCATCATTCAACAAACAACTAAATATCAAATGCCTAGCCATCTGAGTCACTCTGCTGTAATGGAACTCCTAGATTCAACGCGGTTCTAACCGCTCTCAGTCTAATCCATATTTTCATAACCACCTTTTCTAATATGTGAACTAACAGGTAAAATGTTGAATTGTCCCTGTGTCAGACCATCTCGTCATGAAAGCTCACGGGTGAGGTGCATTTTAACTTTGCTAAAATGATCAATGATTCATGTGTGTGTTCCTCTTTAGCCATATCTATGTTTCGTACGACATAATTATCTCGGAAACACTGTTCTTTCGAATGTGGAATTATTTTTTTAGGTTTGAAGACGTAAGTGTAAAAACGTGTCCATCCATCCCTGAACAGTTGAAACGGAACATTTTATTTTTCAACAAGAGAAATGATGCGTTATTTTGAAACTGTCCTACCATAAGGTGGTTTATTTGACTAGAAATCGTCATCTAAAATGTTAATAGCTTGTGAAGGAACTAATCGAATTTCATAAAATTCGTAAACTTCCTTAGGAAGGTCGTTGAGATTGATTGTGGCCCACAATGTAAACGGACGATTGAGAAATGATGGATTGCGAAGGATTTTGCCAAAGGCGGTCGTTTTTTTATGATACTGTCCCATCTTTTTTAGATGAGGCTAACGAAATCCACGAAAATCAATTTAAAAGAAGCCGGACTTCGGAGATTATAATCAATCCAGATCTTGCCGAACAGGAAACAGAGATGCTAAAAATTAGCCGTCATTTTCTGTCTGAACGGACGCAACTTGGAAACAGCAAGGTTTTATTAAACAATATTAATTACCGTTAGTTTGATATATTCGTTGAATAGGAAGTAAATACTGACTTATACAATCCTGCTCCGTCACTTCCAAGAGACGTATGTTAGAAAAACACACTGAACGGGTTGATATATCACTCGAAAAACGATATCGACGTATTGACAAGCGCTTTTACTCAAAAGTGTCCATCGAGTTTGACGAAATCGAGAACTTTTTGCGAGAACTGTAAAAAAAGTCTTCCAGATACTTGATGGGTGCAAAAAATTCTTAATACGTGTATTGATAGACGAATATTGCATTAGCACGCTGAAATGAAGGTGCAGAACATTATTTCGCTACTTCTGAAGTTTCTTCTCGCTGAACATTTATGTAACAGTATCACAAATGTATTATGTATTGCCTTTCTTAAGCGCTAATTTCACACACAATTTCCGTGAGATAAAAGTCCAGGTGTTGACGAAAGATCGTTTATACTTTTTAAACAGATCTAGGACCGTTCTTCAAAAACAAATTAGGGTCGTTTAGTTGTCACGTGTGTCTCTTTGACCTTTCTCTCCGCTGGACCGGAATGGAACTGAAAGAAATTCTGTTCGTCAGTGTCCTTTTTAAATTCTGCCGGCATTATTGAACACGGTCAAGAGATGACGTGACAGGTGGCTGGACAGAATCGCATATTGAGGATCTCTCTAATTTACTCTCGTCACCAAATATTTTAGGATGATGAAATTAAAGGAGATGAGGTGAGCGCGCATTCAGGTGGTGAGAAATGCCTATACAATTTTTGATAGAAATCCTGAAGGGATGAGACCACTCGGAAGACCTAGGCATAGATTGGATGATGATATTAAAATGAATCTTAGGGAAATAGGGTGGAAAGTTTTGTATTAGACTCTCTTAGATCAGGATAAGGACAGTAGGCGGGGTGTTGTGAATACGGCAATGAATCTTTAGGTTCTATAAAACGCGGGGAATTTCTTGACTAGCTGAGCCTACTATTCGCTTCTCAAGAATGACTCTCCTAAACGTAATTAGTTGTTATGGACAAACATTTTACCTTTGCATGTGTGTTCGAAACTTAAACTTTTGTCCTGAGGAAGGAACAAGAATTGAAGGAATATGAAAATTGAAGAGGGTGGGGATATTGCATCATAAAATGAAACCAACAGGAAGATTAGAAAATTACGTAGTGAGGAGCTTTGTGTATCTCATTCTTCATCCGCTTCGTTTCTTGATGAATGTGGGACACAAGAACTTCATGAATAGGAACCATTTGCAGGATAAAGCTGGTCTTAAAATGAAATCAGAGAAGTGAGCTGTGAGGGTGTGATGTGCACTAAAATTACTTTGGATAGGCTGCAGTGACAGTGATGAGTCTTCGGGTCTCATAACAAAGAATTTATTGGATATGTAAATAATTGTAAGTGTTTATATAAGACTGCTTAAGTGAGTTCGTAGTTAACTTTATATTCAAGTCAAACATGTTTGGATGTGCTGGTAATAATTAGAAATTATTAGATTAGACAGACCATTGCACTACGTAATATGAGACGTGTAGAGTATCGGTCCACGGAAGCCCCACTGCTATTTAACTGGCCAGTGAATCAGAAAAGCTGGTAACCGCTGATCGGTGGTGTTCCCGCGAAATCGAACGTCACGTTGTCACAAGTTCACTGAATCAAGCAAGAGCGTTCTCATTAAGCAGGGGATTTTCTCATTAGTCTGCTGTTAAGCCCACATCAAGCTCTACTACAAAGTGCAGTGTTGTTAAGCCAGTCATATTGGCGTCCCGGACTAATTACCCTTCGATTGTGTCAGCAAATCGTAAGACCCTTTGTTTTGGTGTCGGTGTAGTATTGTTCCATCACTCTAGAATATTACGTTACTTCCTCACGTACTTTGTATAATATTCACGAGAATGTAATATTTTTCAGATTTTTAAATGTTAACATCTCTTCAGTACCCCTGAGTCAGAATTAGTTTGAAGTTTACCCTATAAACCTTATTTTATCAATTTTTATGCACCGCAATGGTTCAATTCCTATAGGACTCATAAAACGTTTTTGCGTGCATCTTCCAGGTTGGAGAGCCTCGAAGTAGGAAAACCGTTGTCAGACACGGGAAGAGTTGTAAACTGGACTGCACTCGCTCAGGGTGTGGTCCAATAGTTGTCTTTACTAGACACGGTTTCGTACAGAGAGTTCTTGGCAAGCTTAACGACAGTAAATTCTTTATGAAAGACCCTCCACCATGAAGTTACTTGGAATTATAAACATGACCTGAAGAGTAATACCTGCACTCACATTTTTGAAATAAACATTTAACAGTATCAGCGTATAAAGAAATGCTTCAAGTAGCAGTAACATTATTATCGTACAGTGAATGATCCGGGTATTCTGGTCTCGACCCTGTCCGGAACTAGTGTCCTTCCTTCATCTCATGCGAATCTTTCCCAAATCCCTTTTATCATCCGTCAGTACCTATGAAACCTATTCGGTTGTCTGTTCTTGACATCCGAAGAACGCTCTGGCCCAAGTTCTCTTCACGTTAGTTGATTTTATTAACCTTGAAAGCACTTTTTTTCTGTCTCTCAGAGCTACTCCTTTCACTGCACGTAGAAATTACATTTGTGTCATCTCTGTCCTCTGGCCCTAAGGGCCTGGAACTCACTGTTCTGTGTAAAACTTTTTCCTTTCATGTGGCGTGATGATATATGAGACGGAATGTTCTCCTTATTTTTCCACCGAAATGCTTCTTCTTTACTCTATTCATTTCATTGTATTTCGTGATATTAACACCGTTCTTTGTTGGTTCTGCACTGAACTATGAGCATTTGTTGAAGGTTATCTGCATCTAAATCGAGTAATAAAACATGGTGACAGCGCTGAATATTTAACATTGTCACGATTACTCTTGCAACACATCAGTTGAAGTGGATACTTCTTCGTAGTCTGCAGGCCGTGGTTTCACATCCCAGTCCGAAGGGCTGCTGTCTTGACTGCGGGGTTTTCTTCCCTCACGCTACACAATTGCTTGGGTACTGCTTTAAAAGAGAAGCACTTGAAGGTTTGCACGAAAGTTGTCTGATGAATTTAATATTGGACCGTAGCTGCCAACTGTAGGAGCTATTTAACATGAAACTCTCAAATCGATGTTATTAATTTTCTAAAAAACTGTCCATTGCACAAAAATTTAAAAAAATATATTAAATATACTATATCTTTTTAAACACTTTTAAATGTAGTAATATTTAGCGAAAATGAGTGAAATATTTTCTTATCCTGTCCAGTGCTATGTGACCACTTTTGTAGCACTGGACTTATGTCTGGTATAAATGAACAACAACGCAAATGAGTTGTACAAAATTACAGTGAACACATTTGCTCCAGTGATGCACAGCTTTTCATTATTGTTTGCGTGTAGCTAGTTATTCAGTTTTGACATTCATTTGCTGCTGTTGATCTGCGTAGTTCGCCTCCTTCCAGATATTTTAGTTTACTGGACAGTTGAGCCTTTGTGAACCATGTTCTATTTTAAGTGTCGCATTTTCCCAACCATAGGAAAATCTGTACAGAAGCGTAGTTGCGTGCGTGCTTATAAAGGTTACTCTAGGATATGTCTATCAGCAGACGAGAGTGCCGTCCGCTTACATCTATGTGCTCTGCACACATCGTATATATAAAATTAAATTGTAGTCCGTAAATGAAATTCTGATAGACGCATATCGAGTCTGTTCACACCGGTGGCAGAATCGATCGTTAACATCCATTATCAAAGCTGATTGACAAAATAAATTTGACAGAATATCTCAAAATAACTCATCGCAGCTGTATGGGGGTTCAATGTAAGACGTTTCAGTTGTTTGCAATTAATTTTTGAGTTGCATTACAGTAGGGGATTCATTGGTCGACGTCTAGTCACTTAGGAGACATCAGATTCAATAAAGGAAATATTTGGATGAGTATGTCTGTGTTATATAATTACAGGTTTAAGTCCGTCTGTTGCGCCACGCAGTCTCGTAGAAGTTAATCGATTGTTTCAGAGGTGCGTACTGCTTCCATCATCAGGGAGGCAATCGCCTGTTTGTGGAGCCATTAATAACCAATGAAACGTCGGCCAATTTCTAGAATATTACACACGCAACATACTCGTCGCCGTGAGACTGGAATATTAATTTCGTCAGTCTGTTTGCAGATGAATTTTAAGTCAGTTCATTAATTCCCTACTTCGTACCTGAATAAGTACTCCTATATAACCAGACTTGTAAACAATAAAGGCTAATTTTAATTTAATTTAGTTATCTATGCGTTTAAGACGAAGAGGGAGTTCTCCCATGAAAATGAAGAAACTTCTTCAACTTCTTAGTTTTGTCTCTCGAAACGACCTTAACTATTTAAATCCCAGACCCAGCTCCTCTTGACTTTCAGAGCTGCCCTGCTTGTCTGTCACTTCTCGAAACCTTTTTTGAGTTTGTCATTGATTGATCATATTGGTATGTGTGCATGCACATATGCGCCATCCATCATGGTTGTTTTCACTCCTACATTCGATATGGATACAGTACACGTCTCAGAAACATTGCAGAGTTTCTTCTTCTAACATAACACGGAGCTACAACACAAAAATACTAACAATTATTTTGTTAACACTAGCGTTGTGTGGACATCTGCAGTGTTTTGCAGTTCGTGTCTGCATATATTTGAAACACGAACGGTCAGTTGAATGAGGAATGTAAGGACGACTGTTTTCCTTAATATAAAAACCGTATTTCTAGTAATATAATATCATGAATTCATGTTATTCAGTCTAGTGAAATTATGCATGTGGATTACATCAAATACGTGTTTGTGCAAGGTGATAACCAAATCCCTTTTAGGTTTTAGTAGTTACGGTCTTCACATACGTGATTAAATTTCTGCGTAAAAATCAGCATATGAAACACAGGAAACGTTAATCATAATTAATTCCTGTACCTCGACAATATTTTTAAATTTAACGATGCAGGTAAAATTAGTACAAATCATTCTCCTGATCTTAATAAGGTTAAATTGTAATTATGTAACCTGAACAAGCAACATGTAACAGAATTAATTATCTCTGTTGTTCTACTCAGTCAGGCTTCGAATATGATAACTTCCTTCTGCTAATTGATATGTCTCCACAGTAACAGTTTCTGCGAACTAACCTTACAGAGCAGAGTCCGTGATGATTTAATTATCGCTTATCAAGTTACGAAATACTCGGCCTTTTATATAACCGGAATGTTCGTTACCATGTCCACAAGAGACCGCCATTGGAGACAATCTTGAGTCCTTAAGATCCGTTTGATATTGTTTTCCCTCTACGCCTGGTTATTTTGCAGTGGCCTCTTTCCTTCAGACTTCCCGATTATAACTATCTTCTGTGCCTCAGCTGTCTATTCCACAACTTTATTACGCTAATTATACTTTTTAAAAGTGAAATTTTTGGGAGCTCCTTGTTATGTTCTAGAAACATCCTCGTATTCCGCCATCTCCTTTAGATCAAAATATTCTCATCACTTTATTCTCGGACTTCTATATTTCCACAAGTAGTGTGCGAAGTACAAATAATTGTATTAAAACGAAGTTTTTTCCCCCCTGCAAGTCCTTTTTGTCGCTATGGACACGCAGTTGTACAAATATACAGGTTAACATTTGTTTTTTTAATCGGGTTTAACACCCCTCATTGAATATTCTTTCCTGTTATATGCAAACATTTTGTAGGCCTGTAGACTAACACAGTGTGCTTCATACACAATTGTTTTTCTCTTTGGGTTACACAGTTCAACTCGGTTACAGCGGAGCTGAAATATTCATGTCGTTATGAAAGCGTGTCTTGTGAGCAGGAAGGGATAGAACAGGATTTATATATCGAACATATTGACAGAATGAAATGGGCCGAGGTGTCGCCATAAAATTAAATCGTTTTTCCGGGGTTGAAATTTGTGTAATGAACTGGATCGTGAGGCCCTACTTCGGTCTTGTCCTTATATCGTGACGTTTGACGTAACAGGTTAGTTTGTAAGTCTGGTTTATTTATTACTTTAGCTGGTAAGTCTAAGTAATTTAATTATGTAATACGTTAGCTGTTATGTCTCGTTACATTTAATTAATAAGTTATTTGATAAATATAGTTACTTTGCTATTTAATCTGTTGATTGGTAAGTCTAGGTACTTTATTACGTAATCGGCTAGTTAATAAGTCTACTTATTTCATTAATTAACTGTTTTATTTCTTAGTGATTACTTTTGGTAATAGCCAGTTAAATAGTTGCTTATTTTATGTATTCATTAGTTTATTCAATTGGGTAGTTTCCTAGGTCTGTATGCAGGTAGTTAGTGAGTTCTGAAGTAGTTAACTGAACATGCGCTAACATTACCCTAGTTATGGCTGTCATAATTTCGAATATAATAGCATTATTTACGAATGAGAATATTTTATAACCAGCCCGTTTGGATTTACATAGCTCTCTTAATTGCAACATTTTAAAGTAATTACTTATAAACTTGGGTTATGCGCTTATGCATTCAATTAAAGAAGACATTTGTGTTTAAGGTTTTATATTCTTGGCATAAACCACTTGCTAACACTTTACTTCCTCCTCGGAGGTGACATAAAAGGAACACTTCTACAGACTGTAGGAACATCATAAAACAAATATTCCTCGAAATATACTGGCGTGACGTAAGACAAGAAGACACTGTCGTGTCTGTCCACTTTGTCAACACCTGCCATGGGAATTCCATTGTGGATGTACAAAATAACTTATCAGTGTCCTTTCTTGTAAGACAACTGGCATTAAGATATTTATACAATACTCAGATATGTCGGGGCATTCTTCCCTTTTACAATAACATGTTCGCATTGGCTATCCTGCTTTCTGTTCTGTGACCATAATTCAGATGCTGAGTTAACATTTTCAAATATTAAAAGCAACATAATATAACACAACATTTGTCGTTTAAGGATATAGTAAAAGATAAACACTTTGTATTGGATTCAGAATTTTCGGACAAACTACAGTGTTTACTGTGTTCAGTACAGCTCAATCTCTATGTTTTAATATTTAAATTATTTCCTTTATTATATTTATCTTTATTAAGAAATAGTTTATAAAGCTCGAAGTATCCCTTTCCCTGTATTTTCCCTGTTCTTCTAACTTTTGGTGCTGTTGTTAATGAATGAAACTCGTTTTGAAATCGAATGATGTTACAGATACATCTTCTTCTCTTCACGAGTTATTCAAATAATTACCTGTATCGGTCTCAAAATTCCTTTTACTGTCTTCACTTCTTACACTTCGTCCCGAAGGTATAAATTTCTATGTCTTTTCCCGTCATTTCCGTTTTCATGTTTTATTATCTCTCCCTGTAGTTTGTAATACTTTTAGTTGCACCATTTATCTTATTTCTGTATTTTATTTTTAGGCCCCGTTCTAAAATCCCTTATTAGTATAGTCACGCCCGTCCATCTGCGTATAGCACGGGCCGATCTACTTATACTTGACCGATTGGCGTCAGACTTCGTGTGGGAGACCTACATTAAATTTTGTCAGGTCGTGTAAATGTTGGTTTGATTTTGATAATCTCAAACGCTACTTTGCTTGAGAGCCTAATCGGACTTTTTAATGTATTTTGAAGTTTTTTTACAGGTTATAATAAAGCTTCGATAAGACAATTTTATCTCATGTATATTACTATGTGTGCATAATATTTCACTTTAATTAATTACCACTTCATTTGAGGGTCTCATTGAACCTTTACACAATGTTTTCTATCTTGTGAGAGATTGTGCTATACAGTATGCCTGATATGAGGCTCGTATACAAATATCATGTTTCAAACAAAACGCCATTATAAATAAGTACATAAAAATTGTATTTCTCAAAATTAAAACTTTGCTTTTATGTTCTACATGTCCTCTCGTTTTATATTCTCGTATATAGGCCTATCATATTAAATGGGATGTAATGTGATTTCTCATATAAGTTATGTATCTATTTAATTATCAATTGCGGTACTGTTTTATATAGTTTTCAGTTATTTTATTAGCATTCTTAATTTTTAAAGAACAGCGAAACATGTCTCCATTTTTCTTTTGCATTCCTTTACCTGTGAAACACGAGTATTTGCTATTTATATTAGTCATCGAATAGTGGGGAAAACCGAAAGCTGGTCATAGATCATGGAATTTGATATATAAACACAATTCATACGAGATCGTTAAAACAGTCAACTAACTGAAAATATAAGAGTGTAAAAGCGTCTGGGTGAGACAGGTTCACCTGCTGGCTCTTCGACTATAATTTTGAGTAAATGGACAACTGATCTCGTGACCACTTGTACGACATATCCGGTCGTATAGCTTTTGTAAAATCGGGCGACGAAACTTCGAAAATCTTACCGTTAATCCACTTAAAATGTTCAACACATCTGGCGTGAACGTAGTGCTTAAGCCTGTGGTTTTAATTTAAATAGGAAATAAGCTTTAAGGAATAACAGACTGAGAGAACAGGATGCTTATAAGAATGTTTATATCAAACAGAGAAGAAGTAATAAGACGATAGAGAAAATTACATAATTATAAACTTCGTAATTTGAACGGATGAAATGGGCGAGACTAACACGCATGGGGGCACTGGTTAAATGTATACTACATTTTAATTGGGAAACTCAAAGGAAGAAACCGCTGGAGGGACGTAGTAGATCACAAGTGGTAATGGTAATACGGATTCTAGAGAAGTATGGCATGAGGGGGTGGACTGGTTCAGGATGGGGCCCAGTCGTGGGATTTTATGAATCCGGTAAGAAATAATTATTGGGTTCCATATAAAAGGAATTTTCGACTAGCTGCACAACTATAATTATTTTAAGAACCATCCTGTACCATGTAGTTAGTATGTTAGTTATAGAATGTAGCACTTAACTCCATGGATCAAAGTTCTTGAAAAAAAGCATAGTCGCTGAGCTGATAAAGAAATTCTCCGTCTTTTATGAAAATTTAAGTGTCACTGCCGGGTACAAAAGATTTCATTTCACACCCTTGGATTATACTCCTTCAATATCCACTTTAATAGTATCCCCCCATTCATATCTAAGTAATCGAAATGGTCACGTTTTCCCACAGAACTTGACGAAAATAAAAATTAAGTACTGAGATTTAAACTACTTCGGCACTCTGTTTGACAACGTGTTTACTGCCAGAAGAATTTGATCCTTGGGCCCTGGGCTGCAATGTTTGCTTCAAGGTAGTGGCCATCTCGCGCTTCCTCCCCTTGTGAAGTTAGGAATCCCTAAGCACCTTTGTGCTCCGCAGACGATAATTATTTTATATTTTCAAATAAAGTTTTTCCTCAATTCTAAGACGCCGTCGATTGCAAAACGTATCCTTGATTTAGTAACACGTTCTCAAGGAAAGAATACGAATATTGCAATATGAATTGGTAATTTTCAAACATAAAACTTCTTTATATTAATATTTCTGAAATCCTCTTTCTTTCTATCTTTGTGTCTACTGTTCCATGACTAGTTTGTGTGGACATGAAGGTTTCCATTGTGCTTAAGTCATGCAGAATACTTTTTTGACATAGATTCTTAGACGCCATCAAATGTAAGACGTACCCCGATTTCAGAAATTTTAAAATATGAAAGAGTCTTAAAACTGAGGAAATGTGATACTATCAGAACGTGATTAGTAATTTCTGTACTGTTTATCTGTTTAATGAGCTCATCGCCCCGTTTTACATTTGATACATGATATTTGATTGACAAGTACAGGAGAAAAAATTGCTCTAAACGTCTTAAATATTCCAACTTGTGTTAATAAAGAGTTGCATAACAAGAAAATTACGGCAAGAAGCAAGTTTCAGCTGTAAAATAATTTTATTAATAGTGAAAATATAATTAAGAGGCAAAAATACAAAATATTTTAATGGGAGTCAGCAGTAGGTTTGCACTGTATAAATACTCACTCTAGTTGTTATACTTATTTTCGTCCATAATACTTAATTTCCCCCTCCCTCGCAGAGGAATCGTTCTAACACTGGGTTAAGAACCAGAGCCCTGGAAGCTATGCGCTGTAACTAGATGCTGGCAGTGCGTCATGAAATGTACATTTCAACAACCAAAACTTCCTTATACAGAAAATTAAATCTAAAGCAAAAGCCTTTCTTTTCAAGGTAAGAGACGGCAAAATGAAAGACTAATAATGCCCTTGGGAATAAGGCAAGGAGGAAAATTAAGTGACAGCCAATCCAACAAAACAAATTGCCGCGCTGTTTCGTGTTGCTTTGTCTTAAGACTGTGTGACGTTCTTATTAATGTAGAAATAGAGCACTCAGGCTTCATGCCAGCCTAGGCAAGCTAAAAATTACAATTTGTGTTTCTTATTTAGGCCTATATTTTCGGAAGATTAGAAATGCGTACATATTGTTTGTTGGAAAGCTTGAAGGGAAGAAACCACTCGGAAGACCTAGTGACGGGAGAATCATATTAAATTAACCTTGGGGACATAGCGTTACAGGCTTTGGATGAGATTTATCTGGCCTGGCATAGGGAAAAGTGGCGGGTTCTGTAAAAGGTGGAGAATTTATTTACTAGCTGAGCGTTCAACTAGCTTCTCAAGGTGGACTCTGCTCCGTGGAGTTATTAATAGTTATTTAATTAGTGGTAACCTCGTTATTTAAGGTTATATTGGCCTTTAGTTCCCAGAACGAAATATATTATGACCGTTTCCCTCTTCTTATATTAGCAAAATGTCACATACATAATGCGGGACTTCCAGAGCTCCTGCTGTTCGCTTGCGAGGTGTGTTAATTGCTGGTCGTCTACTGCAGAGATTCCGTATGTGCATGTGATTAACTACAATTGCATAGGACCTATGTAATTCTTGCTGGAAAGAGACCACTTGAAACGTCACGTAGTAGAGTCGACCATATTAATGCATTAAAATGTGGGATGAGTTTGTGCTACCTACTTTTCTTTAAATGTTTTAATAATAATTGCGCAAATAACATTAAATATATTTGTATATTCACTAGCATAATGTACTAATTTCCCTAGACCATGCTCAGTGTAAGCAATTAATTTAAATAGAGAATTCAAACCAAATGGCAGCAGTCCTTATGGCGTTAGGCCTGTAATGCTTGCAAGACAGTAAAGTTGGTGATGTTTCCAGCACAGTACTTGTAAAAAGAAATTATAACATTAAAACTCATGAGCAACTTACATAGTTTTGCTACTGGTTACACTGCTAGATGCGTATGAGTATTTGCGTTGTGGGTGTCGTATCATCAGTTCATGACGGACTTGGGTGCATGTTGTGTTACCAGTCGTCCGACGCAGTCCCAAAACGCGGTAACTGCGTTAGATTATCTGAGTCAGTGAATTATGGTCTTCTGAGTCATGTGGCCGTGTGGTATAAACTGAGATTGATAACTCAGTGCTGATGAGAATATTTCGGCCTAAGAGTGAGTAAGTAGCAGTTGCGGGAAATTGCTTAATGAGGAGCTTCATAATGATGGGTGGGCATGTAGTGCGCATGGGGGAAACAAAAAAAGCAATTATGCATTATAATATTTGTCCCTAATATTAACGTTGTATTTACGTGTAGTCTTCCTAGATGTCTCCTCCCTTCACGCTTTCAAACCAAAATTTTGTACCCAGTTGGCATCTACCCCATACATGCTACTTGCTCCATCTACCTCATCCTCCTTCATTTAATCACTGAAGCAATATTTGGCAAAGAGTGCAAATTGGAAACTGTTTATTACACACTTTTATTCATCGTGCAACGAAACAGATGCACATAAGAAATATAATAACTGTGACGTAGCCCATAGCATATCTTTAATATAAATTCAGGGCCTGTCTCTTATTCATTTCTTGAAATTTACATCTTGTTTCCTAGATTTATAAATGAGTTATGCCGGTTATTTTATGACGGTATCTTATTTTTCAAATCAAGTTTTGTCGGAAAAATAATATATTTTTATGCCGTCCCAGATATTTCAGAGTAGAATAGGTTTAAGTCATAAATATCCTTGTTGTTACGGTCTTGTCGCAAACATATATTCCATTCGAGTAATCTCATTATTATCAACTTGTTTCCTTCTCTCTTCTTCTTTTTTTTTTACAGTTTTTTGTGTTTTTATAGTCGTAGTTCAAAAGAGCATTACTGAGTTACCAGACATTGTCCTCATTTCACGCGATGTGGCAGGATATAGGCACGGAAGTAAACGTCAGCGAGAAAGACAGAGGAATGACAATTAACGAGCCGCTGACAGGAAAGGAATTTATCAGAATTTACAATGGGAGCTGAGTAATTCAAACAAAAGACAAAATGCATTCACTGTTTCTGACGCCAAAAAAATAGCGTCTAAAGTAGATCCGTATCAAGGGATATGTTAGGCAATAAGCATAACATTAAAATAACGAACAAGAACTGAGGGAAAGTTGAAATGTTATGAAGTGAACGTAGTTCTTGCGTTTTTATGTGGAAGAGAGACTTAGGATAAAGTTGAAAATAGGCTACAGGGCCTGTTAGTAAAATTCAAGCAGTGGAAATGAAATTTGCAAGACGTGTCATGCTGTGAACTAGATTAAAAAGTACAATCGAAGAAGAAATAAGAAAAGAACTGAATGTTTGTTCGGTAAATGGAAGAGAAGACGATTATGTAAACGATTATTCAAGTCTCCTTAACGGAGTGGGCAATGACAGACTTTAAAAGAATTGAACTTTAGTACAAACGAAAGGGATACCATCCAGAAGATGAATTGGGCCTAGGCTCAAGAAAAAGAAACACGAGTTTTGGTATTGTGCACGGGGTCAATGACCCAGAATACGACTACCTAAGCATTTTAATCGATATTTATTTCTTAAAAGTTTCAGACAGACACAGAATATCTGTTATATTTGTCTGTAATTATTCTTATGTTGACATTACAATTAAGTATATTACAATTGGCCCGACATTTGAATCATAAACAAGTGGCGTAGTTTTTATGTGGCTGTAATTTAAAAATCACAATGAACTAATCCCCATTATAAATATTTATGGTTTGCTTAAAAATAGAAGTGCCATTTCAGTTCTTCAACATTATCACGCATCAGTGACCGCGGCAATTTTGTCCATCATATGCGATTTTCCCAAAGCGAAAGTAATGTGTTGTCCCTGTACGACCCGTGTAATCACACAGCAGCAACTACGTCGTATATGTCCATGGCTTGTCACTCTTTCAAAATGAACATTCGACCCATTTTCACCCAGGGCGACCCACAGCTCTGTGTGTTTTTGAATTTTAGGACAAGAGGAGTTCTGGAGTTCGATCTTCTTCCCTCCATACAAGATTATTCCGCCTTTTTATTCAATCCTTACATTACACATTAAAATCCTTTCATCCAGTCTTCTCTGTTTCTTCGTTTCCGGTCTGCTCTATAGGCGATCACAAGCAATTTATACTCACCACATGGTTGCCTAGAAACATTGTATTGCATATTCACAAGCGATCGTTGTCATTCGGAATATAGACCTATATTTATGGAATGATCATAATGCAAACGCAATATAATTTTATTTTAAGACAAACATGAGCGATGGACGAGCGTGTGTGAACACAGGCTTATTCTCTTCAGTAATTTTAAATGTATAAGTTAAGATTTCCGCTTGATAGTCCAGAAGTCTCGGTTTCAAATTTAAATAGAAATGCCGCTATCCTGGACAGGCTTTTTGCATGTTTCCTATGTATTTACTGGTAAATGCCCTGACGTTACCTTGAAGTAGATCAGGCCGTTTCCTTTCTAATCACTACCTTTTCACCATTCATAATCATCTTCTCTCATTCCCCCTGTTTTCCCTCTGTCTTCCAATGGAGCGTGATGGGTTTTCAGGTTACAAGTATTATGTCTTCGGAATGCAAATTATGCTGAGGTGTAAGTCTGTTGTAATACACTGGATTTTATTTGAATGTTCAGTCTTCTTGCGGGAAGTTTCCTAGTTATGATCTGGAGCAGACCGTCTAAACTCTCCTTCTACTCTGATCTTCAGAAACTTAAATAATCCTGCAACGGAAACAGGAGGCTTACGTGTGAGATTTATAATAAATTTGAAGTTCGAAGTTGTTCAACTCTGCAAACAGACTCCGGGCCTTCGTGCAATTCCCTCCCAACTGTTGCTGCTGAAACTGCTGAATCCAGGAATTACCGTCCTACCTAATGTAAAAGAGAGTGAAATATTTGATGAGTGTGGAGTGAGGTGACAGGAATAAGTAGCTCTCATGTGAACCATGTCAAATTTCGTAAAAAGAAAAAAAAAATGGGAACGGAAGCGATCGTTTGGGACATCTAGGCCTAGATCGAAGGACAGTATGAAAGTATATACTTAAAAGTAGGGTTTCCTTGTATGGACTGGGTCCATGTAGCTCAAAATAGGATTCAGTGGGGCACTTGTTATCATGATAATCAACTTCAATATCACACACAAGGCGGAGAATATCTTGAAGGCTGACTATTATTTTTCAAGGACCCGTTAACTTTATTGACCCATTTGGACTTTTGCACTGCGTTCACTCATAAAGTTGAACGCAACTGTCACCTCCTGGTTCCCGGCTGGAACTGCGTGACTTACCGCCAAGCGATACAATATTTCCTGATACTAGTCAAGTATCACTCCAGAAAAACAATAAAATCAACTCACCTAGCAGTTTCTTCTCCGAGTTAGGAATTGATAGTTGCCTTGAGCATTATCAGCGCATTCACGTTTTGTAGTTTCTACATGCGAAGTTGTGACTGTCGTTTGTGTTGATAATAATTTATTGCAGGTCACAAACAAGTGTTCCCCATATTTTATTAAATATAGCTCATACAGAAAAATGATTTTAATAAGTTTCAAATCTTAATTGGGCCTCTATTTTTTTTCATGCATCAATCGTTTGTATGATGCGTCATGTTTTAAAAGTTCCACAAATTTCTAACTTTGAAGTTCATTTTTTGCAGATTCCGTCATACAAATTTCCTAGAAACCTGTTCAGTAATGTTCGGAGATGAAAGTCACGGACAAACTTACGCGATCTTCCCACATGATTTATATTCTGAAAATATGTTTGCTAATGTCTCTTAAAATATGCAAGTTTCTAAATTCCTTTGATGTTTAAAATGTAAAAATCAACAGAGTTATATATATATATGTGTGTGTGTTTAACTTGAGCTATTATAGAAATATCTAAATGGCAATTTTTGGAAAATTCGATCCGAGGCTCGTCTGTGACGAGTTGATCTCGGCGAATGGGGAGAAAAAATTCACGACGGCCTTTATGTTGGGATATTTTAAGTTTGGGGATTAAGTGTGGTATTGGAATATATATCATGAAAATTTACTACCGATGTTATGAACAAGGACCACGAAAGATTTGAGGTTCTTAAGGCTGTGAGTACAAAGTAGCTGCTGTCTTCTGGGTTGCAGCGCCGTGTAGTCTGGAAGAAGTTTATCAACGTTTCATAGGTCCTTAGTGCCTCCATCATCAGGGCGATGACTTATGGATGAGTTATCTGGTAAATTTCTACAGTTACTAATATTACTAATATCACACTAATTTTGCTTTTGTTTCCGAAAAGGTTTTAAAAGAATTTAGAAACACAAACTGGCAGATATATGAGGAAGAATCGATCCGGCAGAATATACATCAGTTTAAACTCTTATTATAGAAGTGATCAAGTAATAATTAAATAATCTGTAGCTATTTTCTTCCCTGAGAGGGTAATGACGTCTAAATTACATGTTTTAAATAAAAGTGCCAAGGAAATTGTTTGGATCTACGAGATATGAGGTCGGCATCGAAATTATGATATTACGCTGTATAATAATGATTGCAGTGACTAGTAGACGTTATCTGGTTTAATTAGAATATCGAAGTAAAACGGGTTAAAATAGGCTGAGATTGTGACTGATGGGGAGGCTCGAAATGCGTACAGAATAGTTACTACTTGAATTTCAGTTAAGTTTGTTACTAACTTACATTACACCGATTTCATCATAGATTTAGCCTCTTTCGTGTCCGAAAAGAGTCTGCTTCTAAGAGTGATATAAATGTGATATTTTTTGGGGTGTAGGCCTCGTTTACTCTGAGGCTACGCAACTGCCAACGACGAAAACAAATGGAAAGTAAAGAAATATCATCGTTTTGTACTATAAGCGTACAAGCTTTAAAAGCTGTAACATACTGTGTTCTTCTTTTCTGTTGTTCATTACTAAAATAAAAGTGAATTGGTTTCGTTTTTTCACCACCGAGAGAGGTAACTGATCAGCACAGAACTTTATTAAGGAGCTTTCCCTATTTTGTAGCGAGACTTTGAGAGAAAGATGTGGTATACAGTTCGATTAGTTTTAACAGTTGTATCGATTGTTGAAACGAACTTCATGATGACCCGTCCGTTTGATTTTGCTGTCTGTTTCACGAGTTACTGGAGTCATAAACGTCAACTGTCGTCTCCATTTTGCACAGACCTGTGACGTAGACATCGTTACGTGAGACGTGTGGTCCCGAATCGTCAAAAGACGACCGCTTCGTCGCACGTCGAGCGACCTCAATAACAAAGTTCTTCAGACGGTTTCCATATAAAACAGTGATCGTAACGTTCACCGTAGATGAAGTTGGACATATGAAACGTGTCCCTCCTTCCTACGGGTGTATCAGGAGATTAAGGCCATGTGTAGAACCGAACCTTGTGGTGTAATGGTCAACAATACTGCTTCGCATTTGGAAGATACTCGTTTTTAATCTCGAATAGGATTTCGGAATTCTGACTGGCTTGTGATTTATTTTTTAAACAACTCGAGACAAATGCCAGGATAGAACTTTTAAACAGACCGCGAACACTTCTTTCCACGTCCAAATTGACAATTTCTCTCTACAGATCAGTATTAAACGCAGTTGGAAAAGCTATTTAGGTAAATAAAGATTTGCAGTGTATCCACCACTTGTTACTCAGAAAAACTGGGTCTAGGGCACACGATAATGTTTAGTTGTTGTATACTTTATGTGATGACATTTTATCAACTGTATAGGTTATGTAGCGTGGAATGATGTCATGATTTTGAGCAGGGAGGGAACTAGGAACGCTGTGCTTGGTAACGTTTGTGGCCTTCTGTAATATATTCGTTTATTTAATATGCTACCCCACAATCTGTCAAGACGGACTGAGGAAATTCACGAAACCTGTAAAGACAGAGCAGCCGACCGTTGCAAGGAGAAAGGACCTCTCAAATACAAATTAGATATTCTAACCTCTGTACCATGCCTTAGTTTCGTGTCTGTGTATCTCTTATTACCTTTAATAAGCCCGTAGCAAGTCTAGCCAGTTTGAAACTGTTGCAATGTACCACACGGCTCTTGCAGGAGATTTTATTTGCCTGGACATTTGGCTCGGGCGAAAATAATACGAAATTTTCGTATAGAAAGCACTTAAGTGGCTGCTAGTTTGAAGACCAAAAGGAGGTGAGGATACTATTAAAACTGAAATTTTGACGACTACATTAAAAGGATATGAAGTTTATGGAAATTCATATGGGTAGAGTCAAATAGTAACAGAATTTCTTAGACATTTAGGTTTAATATCTTGGTCATATGCATCCAATTCTGGTGGATACGAAGTGTTTTACTTTCGTCTACCCGATTTGGTTTCGTTTCCAGGGTGTATGTGAAGCGAACAATCGTGAAATATTTAAGGACAACCGTATATATTTATATATTTTGCACGTTTTGTAACTCCTCAGCCATTTGTGGATCTTCGACGAAAATTTATGGGAGACTAGCTAGCAATTAATTACAATAGAATATTTATTTTAGTGTTACTTAGAAATAAAGAAATATAAAGATCTACCTGCACTCAAATGTGACTGACCATATTGAAACATAATTGAAGAGAGTTTAATTCAGAATTTATAGATCATAAAAGAGTCACACACTTTTTATTACGAACCTTCTTTTTTAAAATAGCCTATTTTTGTAGGAAATAAATATCGATTGCAGCATAGTATATGAATGCTATAAATGTAGCCTACGTCTTTATTATTTTATTCTGAACATAATTCTCGAATTGAATTTGAGCTACCGCATGAAGTACGAATAGGGTCTTACTTACCATTCATTCAATCGCGGTAGTACTTTATTAAAACTGAAGTTATACTAATAGAATAACGTAAGAAAACAATTTGACCAAGCAGCACTGGAGAACTTCATAAATTTTTCTTTGAACGCTGTTTCATTTTTAAACTAGAAATTGTGTTATTCGTGTAAAAGAAAACTTTCGTTTATAACGAATTTCTGAAGGGCGAAATGGGGTCAGGGACAAATCTTAAATATGGCTGTTGTGATTGAATCTGACTGTAGGCGTCGAAAATAATACGTTCCAAATCATTATCTTACTTTGAAGGACTAGTATATTCGACTAAATTGCGATCATTTCAAAGTCATGGTGGTATTTATCCTGATTAGCTTGAAGTACGACGAGAGGGATGCTCGAGAGAAGTGCTTCAGTACAGTTTCGCTAGAAAGTGCCTAGGAACTGAATCCGCGACCAGAGACTCCTCAGCTAGCTCACACTTCTTCAGTATGCAAGAACTTTGAGCATAAGCTTCATAAGGTAAAGCTACTTACAGTATAATTCCGTTTACCTGAGCTGTAATATTTCGAACCTCGTGCAGGGGGTAATGAGGTTGCGGACGCTTTGCTCTGTATCGGGCCACTGATCTCTCTGTCGTGGTTATGCACTTAGAAGTAACTCAACTGTGAAAGAGAATTCTATTTTTTCCCAACCATTATACCCTGAAGTTATTCGGGTCCTCTGGAATAACTTGAGGTTCCGAATTGTTTCAGTTCATGTTCCATCTTATATTTTTATTTAATTTGATTCACGAAAGGAAATTTTTTATGGTGTTATGAGCCGGGATACGTCAGTCGTTGTGGTGGCTGGATGAAAGTTAAATCTCTTTCCATTCACACGTCCACTTCCCCACAAATTGATTCTTTAAACTTGTGAACTCTGCCACGTTTTTATTAAATTTAGTTTGAAAAACAAATAACAAATTAAGGTTCGCTTTTATCTCATATAAACGGAAGGAAAAGCTAAGGCATTCTGCCATTTTCAAACGGCATTTAAGCTCTTCTGTGAGGAAGATAATTCTTCAAAGGGCAATAAGCTTACTTGTTTTCGTCTCCACGTGGCCAAAGAATTTGTAATAAGTTACAGCCCCAGTTCTGAGTGTCAGGGATTGATGACTATTTGTAAAGAACGGTGTAAGTGCCAAAAATATTAAGTTTTATAGTTTATGAAAATGGTTATTCGTTCCGTGCCAGTGCCGTAAAACACTGTGTAAGTGCCGGAAGTCATACGTCACATGCTTATCAATGCGCTGTGTTATGGAATAATACAAGTGTTTGCACTTATATTGTTATCCATTAACAGCCCTTTTATTTTTTACGTATTATTATGCTGACAAGAAAAGCCATTCCGGTTAACAGACCTTATGAATACTATGGAAAGAAATAAAGCAGAAATTTTGGTAAAAATAACGTTGTATATTTAGAGGAAATCTTTGTATACTAGGCTTCCGAATTATTTTAAAAATCCTTAAATTCAGCCGTCTCTAGTAGTAAGTAAACACGACTCGTAGGATTACAGAAACAAAACTGGTAACATTTGAATCACATATAGGCCCTGGCTACAAGCGTGTCGTCTTATCAGCCACAATCTGGACTTCGTTTCACACAAACGTCAACAACCATAATTGAAAATATTTATCAGGGGCAGTGTTCCGGAAAGCTTGATGTTGCAGAGACCGTTTTAGAAAAAGCTACAAAGTACGAATATGTATTATCCAATAAATTATCGTGATTGTGTTACTGTATTTAAAATATATCTATAAATGGGAATAACTTCGTTTTAAGCCTCTGTGTTACTGACATAGATAAACAAGAACAGACAAGCGTATTCTTCAGAGTAGCATTGCTTTTGCAGTAGCCAGGGAGTAATGTGTGTTTCTTCCACTGAGTGGAAGATATTGTATCCTAACTGTACAGAGCAAATGCATTGCATATCGTAATATCTCTTATTTTATCCGAATAGCAGCAAATTTTCCCGTTATTCTGTTGATTTGAGAACGATTCTTGTTTTGATTTGCAATTCTTGTCCCCAATCATTTACTTTTAACACGCTATCAAAGAACTATTACCTGTTCTTGTATATGATAACTTTATTAAATTTATTTCGTCTTAATGTAGTTACTTAGATTAACTGCATTAGTTTCTGAACTGTATTCTTATTGATTTGTCCAAATATTTCGTGTATTATTTTTATATTTAACACAACAGTATTATTTTATTCATTAACATCATCATCATCATCATCAGCGTAACGGATCAGGCTTTCAGTGCTAATCCAACTACAGGGGGTGTGTTCAGAACTTAACTTTTCGTATTTAATACGCCGTTTCTTCTTCCTTTCAGTTTGTATTAATAAACCAAGCCGCGTAAATAGCGTTGTCGCACTTTAGGTCGTTGTTCATAGTACCCATGCCCATGAATTTGACTCAGAATTGAGAGTTCAAGTTTTAGATACGAACTAACTCGACGGTGTAAAACTTTCCTTTGACAGTTGATAACTACAGCAAGCAAGGATGTTGACTGCATTTACCGAACCCAAAGGTTAATTATCCGTCTGGACTTTATCCTCATCTGACTGAAGTCTATGTACGAGAGCACATCTTAAAGCTAGTTTTCTAAGATACCTTTTAATATTATCTTCCATCTATGCCTGTATATTCCGGGTAGTCTCTTCGTTTTAAATCTTCGGAAACAAAATTTTATGCAGTACCTATTCTCTTTATCTGTGCCATGCCAACTTCATCTTTTTTGGTTTGTTTTATTAAGGTTGAAGTTAAACGTTTTAACTTATGTGATTTTTGTCAATTATTCTGTCACTTCCCCTTTCTTTTATTCAGATTTTATCTTCGACATTTTGTTCTGAGACGCCCTCATTCTATATTCTTCCAGTCCAGAAATGACAAATTGATTAATACAATAGAACCTGAATTTCGTTGTGACGTCTACTGAATAACAATTTGAGACGCCAATGCTAGCTCAACAGTGTGACTACAGGGCTGCACGTACCTCTCGCCTTCCTCCTCATTTTTGATTGTGGGCGGATAATTTTGTGGGAGGCTGCGTGCCCTGGAGATACCGCTCATGGCTTGACGTATCAGACAATAACTGATGGATGTCTACGGCAGAATGCCTGGAGAATCCAGTGACTCGACAGCTATTTGGATTCGTCAGCTTCACGAAAAACTACATGTTAATATACAATCGTTTCACATGGTGTCTGCTGTTTTGAAACATGTTCTGAGGATAAAAGTAATAAACTATCTCAGGAGAAAGTATGGGTGGCGCGGAGTATACGATTCAACTCGTACTGTTTTCGAATAATATGGAGGCGCGTGACGAGATTCAAGCTCTCGCCACTTTACACTTTTTTTTTTTCCTTGCAGAGAAAATCTGAGGATTCTATAACCGATTAAGCCTGCTTTTCACGGCAGTGATTTCGAAGATGGCTGTCTTCTGAGTTGTGGATACATTTAAATAAGATTTATTGCTTCGAGATTGCAACTTAGAGTTAAGCACTGGTATATTCGGCGACTTATGCTAAATGCGATATAACAGCCGAAAAGTTATGGGTTAAATTTATTTTTGGGTAGTAATTAATCGTGAGAGTTTTATATTTTAGTGGAAGTGATTTTTAATTAAAGTGCTGCCGTCTACTGCAATACATTTTATCGTTTCTGTAGCGTCGGCACACGAACGACTAAGAAGAAGAATAAGATACATCAAAGCATACTGTACACTCGCGAATGCATTAAATGAAAATGAGATACATCAAAGCAGATTTTGTATGTTTGTTTATGTACAGGTTGGTAAAATTTATACAGAAATGGATTGAACAAGTAATGAAAAAGTAACAAGGCATGTAATGAAATAAGGAAAAGACCGGGGTATTCGAAAGTCGGAATATTGTGTAGTAAAATCTTGGAAATGAATTTTAAATCAGTCAATCCAGAAGTTTACTTGGTATCATCTCAACTATTTGTGCAGGTTTTTAATATAAAATTTACATTTAAAAATGCATTTAACTGAAATGTGCTGTGTAAATTCTTTAAAAAGCCTAAACCATTTCAACTAAGATTATGAATGGGTTTATCATAACATTACTTTACAATTAAATATTTATAGTTAATAAGTTTTAAAGGAATTGGCTGTTTCATTCATTTTAATATGTTGGTTCTGGTTCTTGGACCTCTTGGTTGCACTCCATCGTGAGTTACTTATTCTGTGTTGGATCTTTTTCTGTAATATATATAAACATGCAATAGACATATTCCGGGTTTCCTGTCTTCTGCACGATTATAAGCCGTTACTTGACGTTGGCTCTTATTTACTGTTGTATAGACACATCTGCACACAGCACAATCGCTACCATGTAATTTTGAACGAGGCTGGCTTCAAACCCACCAATAATCTTGCAACTGTTACGCAAACCAGTTAATTAAGCCCAAACTCTGCTAAGAGAAGGCGTGAGTTTCCAGGAAATGGAAGTTCATGCAACTACATTGAATACAACCCACTTGAGAGGGCGGTCTGCTTTAAGCGGTGGTGTTAAGAGGTTACTATATATATATATATATATACTCCTGCTAATGCGTCTTAGGTTACTGTGTCCAGATACTGTACTTTGAATCAGATCTTATGTAATGTCATGTTTCTTCGTATAAATACACTGTAGTACCAGTTCGCAATTTATTGCGAATTCCAAGCGCATTTAAGCATTTAAAAACACTATTTTGTTTTCTCTGACCATTGCTTTGAGCGTAGTAATTTGCACATTATTTATTGTTATCCACTGTGTGTGTGTGTGTGTGTGTGTGGTTTTTTTTGGGGGGGGGGGGGAGACTGACCCCTATCTCCGTCTTCAGGTTTAATAAAATGGAACGTGCTATATAGGGGAGCCCGTTGGGTAAAGCTTTCCCGTTACATTGGACGGAGTTGGAGCCAATTTTCAGACAATGCACGTTGTCCGAAGAAAGTTCCCTCACAGAGATAGTAGATCGTTACCATAAATCTTGAGAACGAGAATTTTAAACTGCTCTCGTGTCCAAAATAAATGTAATCTTCATGTGCATGTACGTATTTGATGTTCTCGACGAAAGGGAATCTGAGCAGTGTACTTAAAACGATGATTGACTGAACTACAGAATCCTGTTTATATTTAGGTTTCAGTCTTGACCGGAGGAGCTAAGCTACCGACGTGTGATTAGCATCCCCTTTTAGTATTTGGTAGGTTCTGGATTCAAATTTTTCCCAGGAGTCCAGCTATTTGTCATTTCCTCTAAGCAAATGCTAGGATAGTATATTAAACTAGGCCACAACCGCTTCCTTTATATATAATTTCCAATTCTATATTTGTTAATCACTTCATCATTCGATGCTGATTATTCTGAACTACTGACATCGTAGTTAAATAAATCATAAATGAAAAATATGAAACTGATCGGAGGGCGTATTTCTCAGCCAGAAGTTTCACGCGGAACAAAATTTACAATTCGAAGTACATGTTTATTAACTAAGATTTCAGGTTCTCATGGCGGCGCGTATGAAGATGTCTGTCTTCTGGTTTATAGCGCGGTGTAGTCTGGTAAAAGTTTACCGGCGTTTCAGAAGTACTTACTGTCTCCATTATCAGGGTTGTGAGACAGGAAGTTCCTCTAAAACGTCGGTTAACTTTACCTGACTACACCGCGCTAACCCAGAAGACAGCAATCTACAAGTTTAATAACTTTTTCTCTGAAATACGAATCGGCCTGGCTGCAGCTGTGCCAGCGACGTTTCTCACGGAATCCGTAGCAGACGCAACTCTATTACTGTGATTATGTCTTGGGAATAGGCTTCCTGCGTTGACAGATAAAATAATCCAGAATGCAGAGCTGTCTGTCCCTCCGCCTGTCGACTGCTGAGTTCGGAAGGGTAGATAGGCTGTGGAAATTTTTCATCTTGCGCTACCACCCACGCAGTTGGAGCAAACTCTTGAACTCTTGATGACTTTGTCTTGCCTAAGTAAGGTATAAAGAGGACCTCGCCAAGCTTCGCTGCATGTGTATTCAAAGGACCTTTGATGATCATAATATATCAGACTAGCACTGATTTGACTTAAAATAGTTCCTGTAATATAAATGAAGAAGGAAGTGAGGGAATGAGTGAATTAGTTATTCAGTGAATGATCAGATTAAAGAATATGGGATGGGTGGGGCATGTAGCACGTATGGGTATAATAGAAATTTGTACAAAATTTCAGTCGGTAAGCCTGAATGGAAGAGACTACCTGTAATTTTTACGCTGAAAAGATAATATTAAGGGAATAGGAAGTAAGGTGTGAAGGTATAGACTAGACACACCTGCATTGCTGCTACGTATTCGGAGGTCCATGGTTCAAATCTCGGCCGAGCACCGGCTATCCTGACTGAAGTTTTTCGTGATTCTCCTCAGTCCTGTATAAATGGAGCGATGGTACCTTGAGTAGGGCTACGATCGCTTCATTATGTTAATGGGTAGATGATTAGTGAGGCAGTGAGAGACGGAATCAGTCGCTGAGTCGACCGTATCGGTCACCCAATCAATCCGATGACAATTTAATGGCACTTCGAAGTCTTTCAGATGCATAATATTTGCTGAAAATCATACCTTTCATTACATTGGTGGCATGCAAATTGCAATAGCTTTAATAATCTTCGACATAGACAGTTTATTGTGGTACAGATTTTAAGCTCTTTAATATGAAGCTGAATATTTTTGGTTATACAAGCTTCTGTAGCAAATCTTTGAAGAAAATTAAATGTAATGGTATAGTGCTACAGCTCGGACACCTTGGAGACCTGAGTTCAGAGCCACGTGGAATTTGTGCTGGACTAAGTGGCACTGGGATTTGTTTCTGTCCGAGCACATAGATTTAGTCTTGCCTCCCATCCATCATTCTATTAATGCTCCATAATCATCAATCACCATACCTGAAATATGCGATTGGACCGACCAGCCAGCACGTTATCACACAACTGGGGCGTCATCTCTCGTCCGATATTAGACTGGATTATGAACAATAAGGATTATTTCTGATTTTTGCCGGATAAAATTTACGCATTGTGAGTCTAAAGTCTGTACGTCACATTTGGCCTCTTATAGTACTTGATGGTTTTGAATTAAATTTGTTGTTCGGGATTTTCACTAAAATATGCCAATCAAACTTCATTTTGGTTTCTGTCGGTCCGTTATAACTCTTTCCTTCCACAAAGCACAAATCTATAACCATCGACTTTCTCAAACGCGGGTCGTCATTCAAAGATTCATATCTTATATGTGATCTTTAAATACAGGTACCCATTAAAAGGCATAGTTTTTATTTTAAATATTATTTGATGTGTTGAATATTTAATGAAATCGATTTACAATAAACTTTTTCCATATAGTGCGGTATCTGTAGTGCAATTAAATTTACAGAAATAGGTTACTATCTGGTAAAATATAATTTTATGCTAGAGAAAGTGATGCTACATCTTGCTTCCAGGTCACTGAAGAAGCCAGAATAAAGCAGGATTTCACACTACAACGTTCAGCCCACTCTTCTCGAATATATTCTGCATGGTTACAGCACAGGCTAGGAACATCTATTGGTAAGTAAATCCAACATATTTCGCTTTGAAGTGTTAAATCTCATGGTAGTTAATTGTCTCAGATTTCCTAACGAGAATTTCAAGCATAGAAGGAGTAAGGTAAGAACTTAATCATAGAAATTTGATTGAGTTTCTGTCGAACCCTCTACTTTATTATTAAGGAAATATTTGCATGACACAGAATGTTAATTTCATTTGCATTGCTGAACACCGCGAAAATTTAATTTGCACGTTGGTGACGGTAGAGAATAGAGTGTTTAATGTACGGCTTAAAGGGTTGTTTATGTAAATGATGTACAAGGTGTTTCGATAGTGTTTAAAGCAGTACAGAGTCCGTTAGAACTAACCATGTCCTTGCTAAAAACGCGATATTTTAGCTATAGACACCATTCTGCCTTGCTCTAAATGTGTGCATTGGATCTAACAGTACCAGTAAAATATTCATTTTTGGAAATATTAAAATAATGTTATCACGAATGGATTAGTCTTTTTTTTCTTCTCAACAAAAAGCTCTCCGTGGAAAGTCATTGATCTACTTTACTAACTCTACGGAACTGATAATCGCTTGGTTATTCAATAAATTCCTCGTTTTTGTGGAACGGGGTGGTTCATTATCTTATTCATAAGAGTATTTGTCTACTTTACGATACTAATTGAATTAATATTTATTGGAAGCCTGTTATTATTCATTTCAATATCGTCTCTCCTCTCTGTTTCCTTCCAAAACACCGAAGATTTAAATATATAAAACTATTATTTTGATATTTTTGTGAGACTGTGAGACTAAATCTCTTACTACAGAAAAGAGCATAAATTGGAAGCTTTTGAAAACTGTGTTCAAATAATATTTTCTAACATAAGAGATCACTTACGTTGCAAATGGAAGAAATTACACAACGATATTCTTTTCCTGCTATTGTGAAGTACTTTTAAATTAAGGAGTTTAAGTAAGGTGGGTGGATGTTGATGAGAAACCATAAAAGAAAGCGATATCTTTAAGACGGACGAATGGGAGGATGGCATCGAAGTTTATTTTAAGGAAAAATGTTTCGGTAACGTGGCTGGGATTAAACTGGCTCAGTATCTTATCTGATGGACGGTTTCTGTTGTTCATATGTTGAACCTTCTGGCTGGTTAGCTAATTCCAAAAACATTCTACGTCATTTATGCACGTTTTTCGCAACGACCCAGTGGCTCCTGCTGTAATAGTGTGTTGGTCTCTTTCTACGCTGCGTGCGGAGGACCGTAATTGAATTACGGACAGGGCGCAACTTCTGGGTCACTCTAGCTTCGAGAATCATGTTATAAATACCAACAACTTTCACCCTGATGGGCATTCTGATTATATCACTCTGGACTGTTAGTCGCTACCTGGACTGCTCGGGGTCTCAGCGTAACATAGTAAATTGATTAATGTACTACTCGATTGCTTCCACATCTTAGCATAACCTGCATGAATTTTGATTCTTCATACCAGCACTTTTTCAAAAAGTTTCTGTTTAAGAAACACTGTGACATACAATTCTATGAAGAAAGGGTAAGCTTATAAATATGTATTTATAACAAACTAATTATCCTAGAATTTTTTAATTACTGTCGATAGGAAAAACAGATAAAAATATCGAAAGTGATTTAGTTCAAAAAGACTAAAATTTAAAGTAGGCTACATGCTTGAACCTTGAATATGTAAGGTTGTTCAGGCGAGCTACGGCTTTCAAGGGTTACATTACTTTCTGCAATAACAGAGAAAAGCCTCTACAGCAGTTAATAGTGGGTTCGGTTACAGTAAAGATACATATGTGTTGCTTCAAATCGCTATTCACACTGCACAATAAGTAATTCCGTTTTCCTGTATTTCGTCAATTTCTCACGATATCGAAAAATGTCTCAGAGTGTCACTGTCGACCGTAAATTAGATCTACAGTATACGTATTTGTATGTATAAATTCCTTTTTTAAAAAAACAAGCTATTTTTGCGAAAGCGAGTAAATTTCGATTTGAGCTTCACGTGAAGTAGGGGTTGTATGCAGTGGATACGAGAATTAAGTTTGCTCTTCACCTTTCAGAACAGCTGAAGTACCAAACAATATGGAAACCCGATCAGTGATTTCGGAGATGAAACACGTCAGGTCGATAGACGGACACGATATGCTTTTATGTGTTTTTTTTGTGCGTTTTGTGCAAATAATGCATAAAATGAGGCACAAATCATCTCACTCCGTGTTGCCATAGTGACCAGCAAGTGACAAGCGGTATGTAAAAGTGGCACAAATAGATTTTTATAACCTGGGGGGGGGACGGAGACGTACTATATGAAGGACTTGAAATATCGGAACTTTTGTTTCAGTGTTTGGAACAGATTTCGCTTTCTTGCGTCAAAATTTCTTTTGACAGTTGTAGAATATTACCGTCTTTATTCTTCCACGATATCTCATGCCATTCATGTTAGTGATGCCTTTTTAATGCGGTAAAATGACGTTTCCATAAGATTTTGTTTTTTCTCATATAGCAATAAATATTTATTTCATAATTAGATCATAAAATGGTAAAATACTTGTTCAGTGTAGCCAATGTATGATGAGGGGCGAAGCTATTCGAGAACATTTTGTTTCAGTAGAGCCCATTATTCTATACTGGTGCCTACTTATTCACCCATCAGATCAGGGCTCTATAACGTTTTCTTGTGCCATGCCAATTTGTATTAAATCTAAAAATTAAATGGTGCACTTATATACGGTATATCAGTCTGTATACGAGCACATTAACACTGAATGTGACAGCTGTGTGGTGTCGTAGAAGTTGACCGACTTTGCAGTGGTGGTACTGCTTCCATCATCAGGGCGATCTTTCCTATCTCTTCAGTCTTCCGCTTTGCATCTTTTTCAGAAACGTGCCCCTTAAACTTCCCTTCTATCCTCAACATACAAGTCATCTTAAGCTAGCTGGCTTCATTATCTTAGCCGTACGGAGACATCTGTAAACGTCACAGACTTCCTCGTCATATACCGTACCTAGTAATATCCTAAAATTCCCATTGGTTTCAGGTTTGTTAGATCCAGATATTTTGCTGCGAACGTTGCTTAGAAACGCGTGATTTTTATGTTCTTTTCTCCGATTAAAAGATCATATTTCGCAGTCAGACAAAAGGTTTGGAAAAATTGTTTTTTTATATATATATTTCTGTGTAGTGCGTTTTGGCATTAGTCGTCATGGTAACAGTTTTCGAACTGAGCAATACCAGAAATTTTCTGAATTAATTTTTTTTGTCAATTTTATTACATATCTCATCTATGTTTCTTATTGACCTGAAACACCGAATTTGAAACAGCGTTATTAAATAACCTAAGGCGATTAATCCGCGAGTTTCAAAAGTTAAAAGCCCTTTTTTAGGCTACCTGCGAACTGATATTAAGAATCGGCAGCGTTAGGTGCTGGAAATGTTACAATTCTGCTCACATCTCACTGTGCATTTGCAGATTATGTAGACAACGGCCCACAAGTAGTAGTTTATATTCAAAATATCTTCCAAAAGAATTAGCATATTAATGCACCAACACCGGTACACTTCTGTGGTCCCACGTGGCTTACTACTGCATATTTCTGCGCAACAGTTTCCTGCAGTTTTGTTCGGAATGTACACGAAAATGTCCTACGATTTTTCAGTTAATTTCATTTCATAACACCATCACTGTATAAAATTGTAATATAAATTGCCTGCCCTTCGAAACGATTATAATCGGAGGACTAAAGAGTGTTTCATCAACGGGGAAGGAATAATTGCTTCAAGCAGAGGAACAGAATGGGCCTCAGCACAGCTATTATACGTTTCGCATGGTGACTTCGTAATTGCCATGACACAGTTGGAAAGTGCTTTGTATTTGTGCGGACGTAGAGGCTTCCAAATGCAGACCGCGTACAAAATAACTTTATATATTAAAAACAGCAGCAAATAGTGTAAATGTATTTTAATATTTCATCAAATCCTGAGTGATGGATGATGGGGTAAACATAACTTTTTAAAATAGATGTTTATAATTAAAATGAGTCGGTAACCAATCAACATGATATATTATTTGATACTTCTCACCGTTCTGTTTGGAGGTTTGTTTAATTTGAATCTTTATAATATATGTTGATCAAAAATTTCAAAACTTTATTGAAATGTATTGAGTGGTTAAGAAGAATGTTACTTATGTCCTTTTTCTTTACACTCCGCTAACAGACGTGTTATGCCTATAATGGCTTCTGCAACCCAGGGCAGTTAAAGAAATCGAAAGGGAGGATACAAATAGAATAGTCTTGAATAGAAATCTATAAAATTGAATGGTGTCAATATCAGACATTCTTTCTGTCGCCGTTTATTTGTGAGTCTTATTCATACTTTTGTAATAAAAGCAAAGTGTGTATTGTAATATTAATTCAACTGGAATAATGTTACTAGTCTGGAACCTTGTTCAGCTTTATATCAGTTACAGTTCTTAGTCAATAAAAAGTTATTGTAATTTATTTTGAAAATTGAATGCAAAATCTGTGGGGTATTAAACGAGGCTTTGAATCGCTTGGATGAAATTACGCCAAAGAAAACAAAACCTCAGTGCCTTTCTGTAAGATAATCCGTTAGAATAACTAGCAATTTATATTCTGAGGAGAGATTGAGTTAAAAATTATGTGTCATAGAAGAATAAAATACATAGAATTAGCCCCGTTTTTCACTCTTTCTGTAAACTTTTTGTTTTGGTTTCTTCTCTGTAGACTGCACGTTTTTGGAGGAATTAGAAGATCACTGTTAAATGCAGTAAGAAGAAGTTATTTCTTTTGCCAAACCAAATAATTTAACAGCAAATTTTATATTGCATAAGCTATTTTAGCGTAATTAAAATTGTAAATATGAAAAAACAAATACTTTGCTAGGATACCGACTGTAAAATTATTTGCTGCATTATAAATGTAATAGAAGAACTTAAAAAAGTATATGCTCTTTTATGTATGTAAATTGTTCGTTACAATTGTCCGATATAAATGAAAATTGAAATGGCTCGAGAGTTATTTTTTTAACTCTCCAATATCATATATACTCAGCATGGATGTGTCCTCGAATGCGTATGGACGCACAGAGAGACAGAGCTATTTTAATACCCACTGCGCAGGATTCCGAACCCGGGTAAAATTGAGAGTAGTAGTGAATGGTCCGATTAGTATCATGTGTGATTGTTAGTGCCTTAGAAAACAATTGACCCCAGATTTTATCATTTGATTTATATAGGAAAAGCTAAACCCGATTACCTCTTTCTGAAATTATTAACGTAGAGTCAGCCAAAAATTCTGAATAATTGTGGCTCCTCCTTACGTCTTCTTGGCGTGGTGCTTAATTAAGCACCAGAGATAAGTTGTTCTTTACAAAATTAAGGAAGATGATGCCGGAACTTGTAGCACGAGGGGGGGGGGACCTAGGCGTAGGTGGAAGTATAATATTAAGGCGGGTCTAGATGAATAGACTATGAGGACGTGGCCCATCTTGCGGACCAACAGTGGCTTCCTGTGAACACGGTATTGAACCTTCAGGTTCCGTAAAAGACAAGAATATTTCTGCTTCATGAAGATAGTTTAGTTATTAGCGCGATACGAGCTATACCATTCGCCTCGTAGCTTTTGAAAGACGAGTAATACCTTTAACAAGCTTCAAGGACATTGACAGCGGAGAAGCGTGTACGTTCTAGAACTAGAAAGTCAACACTTCCTTACAAATTACAGCTATCTTTCGTTTACTTTGAGTTTGAAAGTTCTTAATTTTATTCTGTGTTGAACCCTTATCACTCCAGAATAACTTTAAAATTTCAGGCTCTAAAGTTACCTGTAGTAACATGGAAGCCATGCTGCAGCCTTAACTTTTAACGCCTTCAGCAAAGTGAGATAAAGGCAGGCGGAGACGATACTTGGTTAGTTTAACAATGCTTCTCAGCCGGATTAGCTGTAAAGCGCCGAATTGTAGGATGATTGTGGATGATTAATTGGTTAAGACAAGGAAATTACCATCAGTGTTCGGAAAAAGAATCAAACGCACGACTTCCCGAATTTGAAACAGACAATGGTGTTTAACCACATGACTGCAACTTTCAAAAAAAAAAAAAATTCAAAGTAGTCGTATTATACCAGAGAGATTAACAACAGTTTATTTTCATTACGGATTCATGTTATTTAAATTTTGGCTTGTTCTGCCAATTCTAAAATGTGATTTTTCCAGTGGATATCCAGGAAAATACAGGAGTATTGACATAACAGATACGATTTAGAAGATAACTATTACTTTTCACGAAACTAACTACCTGTCGTGGCTGTGGTCAACTCAGATTCGTTCTGAGTACAGTGGTTGGGGGGGGGGGATCACGTTTTCGGAATATGTGAAATTAAATATGCAACAGTAATTGAGGAATATTATATATACTTGCATTAAAATACGTATCTGCTGCAGCAAACAACCCGGGCACTTAACACTGATAATACCTTAACCCCCCCACCACCACAATGAATCTACCCTCAGAAAATAAATGAAAAATAATGTGACTGCCAGACTTATATCAACACAATCCTGATCCAAATTCCATTTGTCTTAAATGTGACATTGCCCTTTTTATGCCCAGCCTCTGGAAGAGATTTAGGATTTGTAATATACCTAGTGCCATGTGCACTACTTTCTACCGTGTTACTAATTACAGCACATCGCTAGAAGTAGTGGTTTGTGCTGTAGAATTTAGTGCCAAACTGACAGTGTTATGAACGACATATTGGACAGTAGAGGTTACTAGGTGAGGTATGACATTAAATGCTTTGCAACCGTGAAGGAGTGTGGTAATTAAACGGGGACGGCTCCTGCACAAAAGCAGGTAGTCAGCCGTACCTCGAAGAACTTATTACTTCCGTTTCCCTATGAATAGTTTTCTGTGTAGATATAGCGCACCCATAAGCCGAACCAATTATTACAAATTCTTGGAACCAAACTATTTCAATAATACTATTCTTTGAATTAGTGAACACATTGATCATCTGTAACGTGGCTAATGGGTTGGCTTTGCTGTAACACTGCAATTCGCATCCTGAAGCGCGTCTGACCGACATCCGACTGCAGTGCTTTTTTCACAGTCTCTTCATGTGAATGCCTGAATAGCAGTCGTATTCATATTTATTTGTGGTCACTGCGTTGTGCGGAGACAGAATTATGAGTGCAGGGACCTTCTATCAATGGTGAGTCCGGATCCAGAAGTCAGGTCATGCAGAAATGCAGTATTATAAAATCCTCTAACAACTGCACAACAGTGCTAAAATAGTATTTCAACAACATCGCGGGCGAACACGACATGAGGGAACTTCAGAAAACCGCCTTTCTAGGTTCCTCATACATAATTCGAAAGACGCCGATGTGAAATATATAGTACAGTAAAACCTCTCTAACTTGGACACTTGCGGTTCCACGATAATGTGTCCAACTTACAGAGGTGTCCAGGATAGAGGGAAAGGGGAAAATCATCCTTTAAAATTGTCGTGTAATAACAATGTGGTAATTGTAAAATATTATGAAGCCCTTCACAAAAAGGAAATTATTGATAAGAAAAATCAAAAGGGTAAATTAAATTTTTACAAATTTTGTTTTCACTAAATTAAACTTGCATGGATAAGCTCAAAGTGAAGGGCACCAATACTTTACGTTTTCCGACAATGTAATCTGTTTACTTACATAATATAACTACTGTAGGCTTGCTCGAATTACGAATTAATGACAATAATAATAATCTTTTGAAATCCACTCTCATGGTTGCACATTACACCCCAGCCTCAATGAAATTTTAAATGTTCAGAATGTATTTTTTTAATTGTACTTAAGGCATTAGCTCAACATATGATGTCACTTATTTCTTGCAAAAAAGTCCGTCACAAGATACTGCTTTTTTGCTTGTATCTTTCTAATTTTCACCGCAATCCAAATAAAGTTTCAACCACTCCTGGTTGATTATGAGCGAACGCATACCATTCCAATTTCTAACACTGTTTAACTCAGTTGCAAGCACAGTACTGACAAAGTTAAAACTCCAGTGAGGTGTTTAACAAAAGAATAACTATACACTTTCACTGCATTCCAGTGATTTGCTCAATGTCTCACACCCTCAACCATAAGCAAATCCTCAGGTAGAAGGCATTCATCAGTCAGAAATTCAAAACAACAAAATACTAACTGTAAACGTTTCCCATAACAGCATCGAAGTTAAGTGCATGAACCTGTCCAACTTACAACAAAAGGGGTGACCAAGTTCCAGGATAAAGGGGTGTCCAACTAGAGGGGTTTTACTGTATATATAGTCACGCGTCACAATAAATCTATCTAATACATGTAACACATATTAAAAACAAAATGTATTTCGGAAATAGGTGCTGCACTATGTATCTTGGCGGCAAGGTTTGTCTCGGGTACATGGAAGTAAATATTATTATTATTATTTATTATTGACTGCAAATGGGTTTATACCCGGTGGCAGTGACCTACAATAAGATACAAAACAATGAGACAGAACAAAACAATACCCTATAAAGTGGTGAATATTTAATGGGTTAATAATAATAATAATAATTCAATTCAATAATAATAATAATAATAAAGTGTTACGTAGCAAGAACATTTCTTTTGTAATCTTGTTTTAGTGGCCTGACAGTGCTCCCACCACTGCTTTGTGTCTGTAGCAACGCTTTCCCATTAAGAACTAGACCAACCTGCTTAACTGTGTATTTCCTACTTGCTGCTATTGGACTGGACTGAAGTCACTGCGCACTGAAATGACACCGGTAACGTCTAAAAAATAAGACTGTAAGCGTCTGTTTTCTATTTCTTTGCTTTGTTCTGATGTCCGGTTAAGGTCTGTCATAATGAATAATTCGCCCTATATGTCGACCTGAGAAAGGAATTTGGTAATTTATGCGACAGACCTACGAGGATTCTTAGGAAGATTTCTGAAGCACGGCTGGACAAGTAGGCTATCTGGAATGGGACGAACAAAAGATGCGTGCAGAATCTTTGCGACGAAAGTTTTGGGAAGACTGAAAAGATAAGAAAATAACTTGATTTTAAAGAAATTGGTTTGGACAATGACCTGAACGTATCATTTGTTTTTAAATCGATCTCGCAAACTTGTCTGGTGCCGAAACAGATCACCTTACTTCGTGATGCTGATGGAAGCTAGTCCAAGTGTGTTCAAACATCTGTGTTGCACTAATAATGCTCAATGTCCAATTACACAGAACTAAACAAGGCTTATTTACGCACTATTGGGGAAAAAAATGAAAACAAGCAGTTTGTAATATAGCAATACGATCTGGCAGCGGCACAGTGCCTGTTGAACAGCTGTGGATCAACTTAATTCTGTTTTTATTTAATTTGCAAAGCCATTAATTGGGTTTATATAAAAACGACTGTATGCTGGCCGAAATTACCGTTGTACAACAAAGAGGACAACTGAAGCCGTAATTTCATGTTTGTTTCAGATGTGGAACTCGGTTTAATCGATTTCCATCGCATTGTTAGGCCATGTGATGTTTGTGCATTTTTAAACCTAGAAAGTAATTTCAGTATTCAGTGCCTGGGAGGATTTGTAGGCAAGGTGCATAATCTTTGAAAGATTGAAACTCTAGTTGTTCGGCCGGTAAATAAATTTCCTTCTTTTATGAACTCGAAGTTTCATTGACATCTTCATAGTATCCCGCTACGACCCTGTGCTGGGCCAGCTGAATCCAATACACACCCTCACCTTCTGTTTCTCTAAGATCCATATTGGCACCCCTTCCTAGTGCTATCTTCTCTTGCGATTTTCCGATTGAAATTTTTGTTTCTCATCTCTGATGTGTGCTGCATCTCCATCGATTTAACACTAATCGAATTAAGCGATGGTTATAGGTTACAACATTCCTCCTCATTACTTAATTTTCTTCGTCATGTTATACCATTTTACGTTTTTAGTTTCGAAAGCAATTTTAACGAAATTTCACTAAAACTGAACAGAGTCAATTTCATCACAGTTTTTACATGAATCTTCAGACGGGGCGCAGCGGGGTTAATTCCCCCCCCAGTAGAGATAAGTTGCTGTTCCCTCCGCTCGCTTAAATAGATTGGGTAGCAGTTGTTACGTCATCACTCTGAATGTCGTTGTTATGGCGACGCTATCCTGCCTACAACCACTCAATCCGATCAAGAGACTATGACAAACAAGAGAACAACGCGATACCAAAATTCATTACTTCAGTTTAACAAGCATATCAAGCGGCCATTTGCGATAACGCACGGCGCAACAGGAGGACCGATTCTTAACATCCGTGCTTGTTTTGACAAACCTGGCCCCTCCTCTGCATTTCGTGTATAAACGTCATAGGAGACACGCATGGCTGCTTCACACTATACAGAAGCCACCAGTGTCTGAAAATAAATTCTGTGTTGCTAGAGCTGCGATTTTCAGAAAATGACATTATAATTGATACACAGAAGACGAAAGTAAGAACTGAATTCTGAAAGTTTATTTAGACGAGTTTCTAGCTTCAGATGGTTAAAAAATGATTCTAAAGACAATGTTTCCGTAAAATCAGCACTTCCTTCATAAGGCTAGCCACTGAGGGCGTCTGAGTACCTGGAACTACGAGTACAACTTTTCACCCTCTGGAGACCCGTTCTGTTCTACTGGAGCTCGGTGAAAATCCTGCTCGCGAAATTACTGCCGAGAGCGGCTCGGCCTGTCTGTGTCTATATGTCTGTCTCATCCAGCTCGTACTGATGAATTTAACCTGCGGCTATGCATAATTCATTATTTGAAATAAATAGAGATGCTGTATCTAAGAGTCGCAGTAGCTCGTCAGAGTAGCATGAAGTGAGACTGGGGAAATTACGAATTAGTATTGGTATCTCCCTGTTACAAGCCAACCAGTTTCAAGAGGTGGAAAAATGATTGCATTTGTATCAGGATTATTTGTCATTAATTTTAACAAGTTAATACTTTCACACAACTGATATGACCGGTTCTCATTTAGGCTAACAAAAATGCCCGATCGTTTATCTCGTCTGGTGAAACTATATTTCATATTCGTAGGACCATTAATGTTTATGACTGACGGTATCGAACGTCACTGCCGAGTCAATATTACTTCTGTTTCGTAGTCGGGAGGTCAAGGGTTCAAATCTGAGCCCGGAGACTTGCTATTCTGACTTAGGTTGGTCATGTTTTTCCTCAGTCAATCCTGCAAAGAATTTAGGGATGGTACATTAATTATGTCCCTGCCACTTTCTTCCATAAACGTTCCAATTCATATTTATGAATCGCCATATTATTCGACGCTGTATAGTCTGAGCTGATGACAACGTTGTTAAATATAGGCCTGCTATAAACAGAACTTAGAAACCTATATTTAGTTTATATTGTAAATATTAGTAAAACGTTCCATCAGAGCCAGTTGACAAATTTCAAAGTTAGACGTTGTATTCTTGTATGTAATTATAGTACTTCAATTTTATTACTTTTCCGCCCTGAAGGTAGAGACGTTATGTTTTTTCTGAAACGTTGGAATCTACATAAGTATCCGTACAGGGAATTAAAATATTCATTCGACGTTTTTGTTAGTTTAACCTTCGTGTTCGTAACGCAGAGAATATGTCGACAAGCAGAGTGTGAACTCTGTACTATGTAGGTTTGTAAGTGCGAGTGTTTTGCGATGCAACGTGCATTCTTGATCATGTTTAATGGTGAATAAACGCGTGGCTGCTAAAGTGGATACTCTAACATCGTACAGTTGGCATGACCTTCGTAACAGCAATAATTACGCTACTAGTTCAGTGCTCAAACAGGACGCAAAGTAAGGTTAAAGGCTGAACAAATAGCTGCGACTACCTTGTTTGCATAAGAGTACACGGATAAAAATAAATGTCTCTGAAATCTAAACAGAAAGATAGATTCCAGAAGGACTATAAATTATTTATATTGTGAACAGATTTCCTTTTCACGAATAAATATTTAATCATGTCTGTGCATATTTGTTTAAGTACACACAAGCTGATACTAATGTGACGTAGTTCGAAAGTCGCACTTGACTGCAGAGTACAGATATCGCAAGTCAGTAAGTACCCTCATTCTGGTTTCTGTAAGGAAATGCCGAAAGCCAGGATCTAGCCTCTAGCATCCCTGATTTCCTGTTCCGTCAAGTCCCTGGCACGAATGTCTAGCGACAGACAACGTTTAGTGGCTGAAGTATCAGTGGTTTTATCCAGTCCCTACAGACCGTTGCATATGTATAACTGTCAGCGTACCATGGATATATTAGGCTATTTTTAATTCCATCTTGTTTTAATTATATCAGTTCTGAAATCCTTTAATCACCATATAATGTCATGCCAACATAAAGATATGAGGTTCCTATGAAGCAGACGTATGGGGAGTGCAGGTATCGCTCCACGCATTCTTAACCTCTGCACTAGGTGAAGATGAGTGGTTTATCTTCAAGACTCGGCCGCTTTACCTCCGAGGAAATAATCCTGGTGCTCACACGATAGGAAGCTGGGTGTGCCCAAGAGATCGTCTGTTGTAATTAACTTTAAACATAAAAAGCAGTTGGGAGTAGCACTGTGTCTTAGGCTTTTATTCGGTTAGAATTTCCGCCGGGTTATCGATTATTGTGGCTAAGGCTGTTTCTGATTTTGCTCAGTTTCCCTATATAAATATAGTTCCTTAACACAGAATACGACAGCCTCATAAATATCTTTTTCTCGCAGTTAATCATTATTCATGATGATTGTCCCATGTCATTAGACATGTGAACGATGTAGATGGAAGACCGACGTTAAATAATCAAATAATTGACTGATTATAATTGATATAGGTGTTATTTATAATGTTAATAGTCATTCTTATACGATGTCACGAGCCCCAGGTTGAATATCGCTGACGTATCTCTTATTTAAGTTGTGTTCCGAAGGACACAAGGGCCTTCTTCATACGGTCGAGTGAGATTGAAGAGGAAAATAGCGGGGGTCGGCCGTTCTGTAGTCACATTCACTGGCATAATTATTTATGTTTTGAAATGGATGGGTTTTGTTAAACGAATTAACACGCTTAACATCCCTTCTTTATAATAAAATCTAAATGTGAGAGGTGCTAACTCGTTGGTTTAATGTTTCTGCCAGTACAGCTGACCAATTTTAATTATACAAATACCACAAACTGTACCCGAGCTTTTGAACACCGTGCACTTGCGTTAATCTGCCGGACCGCTCACTAGAGATGCGACCCACTGGAACGCTATTAAATTCTTACCAATAATAAAACTAAAAGCTACGCCTGATCGATTAAACAGAACCGTTCTGAATCTATGAAGATATTAATAAATATGTGATCTTGCTAAAAGTAATTAAGGATATGTGTAAATATGAAGAGGGAGTAATTATGCCGATTCTGATATCAGCAACCTTATACCTCGACACAGTAGTTCTAAGAATTGTAATTAGATAACATACAAACATCCGCTCTGTTTATTGCATAACGATATAACAAGTAATTATTTGTACTGTATCGTTGGCAGAATTTCGTATACATTAAGCTCATTTGAAAAACCATTATAAAAAGCGAATACATATCAGTGACGTTGATTATAATACTGCCTCTGAGTAAAACTTCGTAAAGAAGGATAATGAGAAATTCAAATTGTGTCTAAGAAAGTTAAGAGAGATGGCACAAAGCCGGGGTTAAAACAATACCAGTTATAATATATGCAGTAAGGAATAATGCTAAGGAAATTTGACAGTAACGCTAACGAGATACTGTTGGTCAGTCCGTTGTTATAATGTTGGAATGTATTGTAAAAATGCTTTTTTTTAATTATGTCGATATTGGTCTCTTCTGTTCTAACGACGCGTAGGAAGATATACCAACGTTTCGGAGAAGCAAATGTACCTCGAACTTCAGCCCAGCCCTCCAAAGCGCAACAATAACTTTTCATGGCCACACAGTTTCAGCGGTTCTGTTCATCATGCAAACAGCTTTTCTGGTTTAGTATTAATTGCAGAGTCCCTTGCCTTTAATTTGGCCGCCATTGCAGTAGGAAGAGTGCCGTGGCCCCATAATTGGATCGTTCCCACACACCTCGCTAGTCAGCGTCCTTATCTCCTTTACCAAGCCCATGAGTTACCGCCATCGCTAAATTTTCTTTGTTCACAAATGGTTTCCATCATGTCAGTCAGCAGTGTTAAAGTTGGCAGGTACAAATCCCATTCCGTTACTTGGCGAAGTTCTGACGATCGAATTGTCACATCATTTTATGCGCAGTTTGTCTTATAATACACACCCGGATGTACCATGTTTGAATCCCGGCTTCTGTACTTGCTGTACATGACATAATTTTCGTGGTTTTCGTGAGTTTCTCCAAACAAACACCGGAATAGATCACAGCAGTCCCATTTCAAGTCCTTACCTATTTATCAATGGTCATGTTACATCTCACTGTATACTACGTAACGTCTGTGCAATTGGTCTTTGGGTAATTACCAACGTTTCGGAGGATCGTGAAAACCCTGAGAACCTCATTTCTTACGTCCTCACACATAACACATATGCCACTTCGTCGATTCGGAATTGTTAAATAACTTCCAGTTATTGTATATGGCGATGATTAAGAAATGTTAATGCCCCTACAAATAAAACGTAATTCGATCACATAAGCCAAGTTAAAGCACGAGTGCTTACTGTTAAAAACGATCAAATTATAATTTCGGGCCGGAAGTTGCCAGCTTGACTGAGATTGTCTTTCTAGGAGAGACTCAATGTAGCAGCACAAAATATACCAATTCTGCTTATCTCTTATGTTTTTTTCAAATAATTGTACATACCATTCTGTCATCACACTGAACGCCTCGAGACTAAGCTAATACAGCGTCGTTGGATAAACTACAACCCAACTATAATAAGATCTGTTCTTCCGTTCCTAACATGAAAGTTTGTCTTAATAACCATAGTAGCAAGTTGGCCTTAACTTGAGAACAATTAATTTCCTTACTTCCTTCTCCGCCTTTGTTGAATTGACCGTCTTCCCGCCGTCCACTGTACACTGTTTCTTCGTTATTTCACATTGTCATCTCGGGTTTTGTTTCCTCTCTCTCTTTAAAGTTAATTTTCTTTTTTGTATCCCACCACCGTTGCTACTTCCATATTGCCTCTGTCCGTTTCTTTAATTGTGTTGTCTTCTCATACCTCGCCTTTTCAGTTACCTCCGATCCTTGTTAAACAATTAACATAATAAATTTAATTAAATCATTCGCGTTTTTAATGCTTCAGAAGAAGCAATGTGTGCATTGGTGGTAGAAATAACGGACTTCCCGTCGCTTTTCAACTATAAAACATTGCGTGTATTATAAATAAAACAAGAATCTGTTGATCTTGGTGGCGAGACTCACTCGTATAAAGCCTGTGTAAAATGTGCCTAGTTTTGCAGCGAGAAACTGAACTCTATAATTAATAACACAAATCTATACATCTGAAGGATGTTATCTTTACTAGTTTAATATAACTTCTAGTTGCCAGCCGGCTTCTCAGTACCCTAGTCAACACAAACGCACACTTCATTCTGGCTTCTGTTTCAACGAGCATCAAAAACTGTCACTCGCTGTCCTCGTGGTTCAGTATATATTTTCGAAAAGAAGATTAATAAAAAATGGTATAAATTCGTTATGATATTCTTTCTGAAGTTAACAGGAATTTTCTTTCCTATCACGAACCGCGCAGTAATTTTCCCAGAATTTTATGATTTTGTAAGCACTAGGGGGCACTGAAATATACTACAAATGTTTCATATGAGCATGTGTTCATAACATGCATTCACATTGAACTGAGAATAAGATCTTGTAACATCTTGGGCTGTAGTGGCACGGCATACCAAGGAGAGTGCATTGGGCTGGATGTATAGTACGCACAAGCAAGATTAATAATTCATACAAAATCTTCGTCGGAAAACTTGAAAGAGAACATGTTGGGAAATATTGGCATTTATAACAGGATAATACTGCGTGCTACATGTCCTGCCCAACTTATCATCCTTAATTTGATTATTCAAGTAATATTTGGTGAAAGGTGTAAACTATGAAGAGCCCCATGTCGCAGCCTTCTCCATCCTCCTGTCAGTTCATCTCTCCTAGATCCAAACATTCTACTAAGCACTACTCAGCACCCTGTTCTCAAACACCCTCAATATCTTCTCTTCTCAGTGCTATACCCCTAATCCGCGGAAACCAAGGGTTACACGAGGAGCCATCTACAATGCGTGATAGGAATGAATAGTCTACCGCAACACCATAAGAAAATCATTATACAAATTGCATGTGACATTTCAATGATTCATCAAATCAGATTAAACGACTCATTAAACAAAAGCTCCATGTTTTAAATATTAGTCGCTATACACAACATCGTGACCCTCATTGTCTTGCTCAGACCTTGCAAGTTCTCAGGGTCATTGTATCGTTTAATCCGCACTTCATATACACTGGCCTTCCCAATATCAGACGTGCTTCATTCTCAGCTGACGTACTGTTGCATCGCAGTCCTTATTCACGGATTTATTCGTGCGCTACTGCCTGTGATCTTTCAATCCTATAGAATCTATAGAGTTACTGATGTACGCAACATCATAGAGCACCCGCACACGCCGGTCTGGGAGACGTATCTGTATGCAGTAAGTATTTGGTCTCTGGAGGTGCTTTTCCATACGCAGGAATATTACTGTTTCTTTCCTTTTCCGTCAGTATAAGAACTGTGTGACCTTCAATACGCAGAAACTTATTCGAATTTTAGCTTACTTTCAGCTCGAAAGAATATCGAAGCGTTTTTTTCCGTTTATGTGTGTGTAGTAAAGCTGGAAAGGAACGTCATGTCGAGCGACGTCCTGTGATATGATGAGGAAATCACCAAATATGATAAAGGCTGTGTATTTGTCTTTTATTTTGTATGGTTATAAATCATTGCCGCTTACTTTGAGGAAAGAACATGAGTGACAATTATTTGGAAACATTCTGCTGATGAAAATTCTTTTACGTAAAAATGACGTATATAAGTAAACAGTTTAGGATATTACATGTCATGTCCTTTGTGACTCGTACGGGCTATTTATTACTGTTGGGATACTGAAATATAGGTTACTCTATGTGCTGAGCATGTGGATTTGATGGAGCACAAGGAATGCACGAGGAATTTTGGTGGGGAAGCGTCTTGAAAAACTGCTACTTGGAAGGCAATGATGTAGACGAACGCAGTGGGATCTTTAAATATAGGCTATGAAGGCGGGAACTGGATTTAACGGGCTCACGAGAAGGTATATGGAGGCGGGATTTTGTGGTCAAAGGTATAAATCTTCCACTTTCAATATGTACAGGAACGATATTAACTATCAAATGTTCGAGGAACATCTCTGTACCCTGACGTTAGATAGCACTGGAGAATCCTGAGGGCCTGCATACAAGTCTTTCTTGACCTAAACCTCTGAAAACCAACGTCCACTTACTTTAAGTGGTACCCGCCACATGGATAGTGACAGTTGAACTTTCTCTGTCTTAACTTGTTTCTTTCCCCTTTCTTAGCTATTAAGCTCTATCTGAAGCCAAAGGAAGAAACATTTGCCACAAGAAATAAAGTTGCTTGTCCACAACGCCATTGTGGTTTTCCTTGTGTACAAAATAAAAGTCGCGTACTTCTCGTGAAGACATCTCGTCAAGTTCCCACTTACTGAAAGAGAGCTAGCTTTAGTTCCTTCATTTCTATTGGTCGCGCAAAGTACACAAAGCAGAAGTAGCCTTTCTCTTGATATTGAACCTGGAATTTGGTGATGTATTGCAAGTCTTCTGGTGGGAGTGTTAGTGCTGAGGAAAAAACATACAAGAAAATCAGTGTCTAAGTTGCACGATGCCATTTCTGTCACTCCTTTCTTTATTTCTTTTATTAGCTATTATTTATGACTTTCCTCTTTCCTAGTTTTCTTTGTCCAGTCGCTCTTTTTAATTTTCTTTCTTTCACTCTTTTGCATTTGTTGTGGTTTAATTTTTTGGTCTACTCTTCTTGCTCTTATGTTTTTCTTTTCTTTCATTGAATGTTTATTTTCTTATGCTATTTCCCGTTTGATCTTTTCTTGCCTTTATATTTCTTTCTTTGTTTCCTTTTTATTAACGTCAATTTTTTTCATTCCCTAATTGTTTCGTTCTTTCTATTTTTTTCTTTGCGTTCGTTTTTTATTTCATCTGTTTCTTATTACCCTCTTTATTTATTTATTCTTGCTCTCCCTTCCGTTTCGACTTTTTTTCTTTTGTCCTCTTTTACCCGTCGCTGTGTTTTGTCACATTCTCCGCCACGATTAAGCAAACAATAATAACAAGTGGTGCTGGTGGATCAGGAAGGGAATGTGTCGTCACTTGCCGGAAGTGGTCGCAAAACAATCCTTGAACTCCACAAATGTCAAACAGAAGTCATTAGTGGCCGCTGATTCACATGTAGCCGAGGTGATTGCTACGACTCGATTAGATTCAGAAGGTCCATAGACTGAGTCTTGATGTTATCGTAAATAAGGTTTTAGTAGCTTTCCTAATTTCCCCGGGGAAAATACTTTAAACAACACGATTTACAATGTCACGTCTTTCCAATTCTTTGCCTCCATTTTCGTGTAGTTTTCTCTGTAGAAGTGACCATGATTGATTATCCGTATGGAGGAGGGACTCGGAACGTTTAACAGATGGATTCTGCTGCAGATACTCTGTGTTCTTCCATGCAACGTCCGAACGACGTCGCAGAAACACAGACAAGCACAACAGGCCGAACGGCGATTCCACTCCTCACAGCTGGTTCAAGAACAATAAATTGTGAGCTGAACGAGACAAGATGAAACGCTTGATGTATCGTTAGCAGCCGTGTTTCGTATTCGGGAGTTCCCGTTTCGAATCCATGCCGAATGTTTCCAGTATTTTCCCCTAAAGGTCCTCATATTAAAAGAGTAATTCGTGGCATGTGTTAATGCATGCCATTAAGCCTCATTTACGTGTGAGACATCTCGACAGACGTAAGTTTAATGAAGTTCAAGGTAATGAATTTGTTTCATTAGTTGTCAAATCCATATAATGTGATCGTTTCTCTTAATCTGTAAGATGTATATCGCTCATGACAACTGTCGACGATTAAGGACCACAAACATTGCATGGACAATTCCTTCAATGTGATCTGATTCTAAAAATTATTATTCAGAAGCGAAACAATGGATTTGAGCCCCGGTGTAAGTTTATTTAGACTACACACAATACAGTACTGTCGAAGAAGTTGCCTGTACGTTAGGCGTTTTGTAAGAAACTGAGATACTAGGCAGTGATGTTAATTATTAAAGAATGTATTTTGTCGAACATTCAAATAGTTGGAGAGGAACGAAAGTACCAGTACAGACTCAATATAATAATGGACGTGAATCTGACAGTTACAATCTACCTCATTATAGCGTTTGTGGATGGAATTCAAAACACCTTAGCCTGTCAGCTGAATATGCAGAATATCCGTCTTCTTAAATGCCGCAAGGCAGTCAAATTCGAGAAATATGCGGCCCGCAGACCCTGCAGTGAATATATCTATTCTAAACTTTGGAATTGAATTTTGATAAAATATGTAATCTTTAATGACAACATTTCGGAGGATATTTCACAGCGGCAGATAAAAGCAGCCCAGGTGACAGCGTGAGTTACGGTAAATTCAATGGAAATACGAGCTTCATTGTTACAGAGCCAAGAAAAAAACGTCTGTCTTCGTTTGCTTTCAAAATCACAAAGAATCGTCTACCATCTTTTGTTCCTTTTGTCACTTCTGTGCAGATTTCTTTCAATTTGTTCTTTTATAAAGACATTCGACGTAATCACGTCCATGTATTTTTTAAGGATAAAATGTCATTGTATCACTCACTGTGATTGACAGTTAAGTGGTTAGCAGTTTTCGTATTATACGGAATTTCGATGCGAACCTCAGCTGGAAAATCGGCGACCCAAAATAAGGATTAAGAGTACCTGGGGACGGCGCCCAAGATTTATTCGTATTCGTCCCTCTAGACCCCGTTTTAGATAGCAGAGACACGGGATAAGCATATGAAGTCTCTGTGGAAGTGGGGATTAAAACATGGAGCTTCATTGGTCCGGTATGCAGGTCTAGTGTGGGTCATAGATGTACGTATGAGCTTCTTGTCGCCATTAATCACCCTACACATCATCAATGTAAAAGAGAGTATCGCTAAAGGAAGTAGATGTATGAACCCAGGACGACAAGAACTCGGTGCTAGGCTCACACAGACCTGTGCATAACGGAGCACAACTTAACATGTAAGACTTGAGGTTCTCACAGCGGTGAGTATGAAGATTTCTGTCTTCTGGATCGACCAGACTACACAGCGCAACAACCCAGAAGACAGAAATCTTCATACTCTGATGACGGAGGCAGTATGATCTCTGAAACGTTGGTTAACATCGACCAGACTACACAGCGCAACAACCCAGAAGACAGAAATCTTCATACTCATCGCCCTGATGACGGAGGCAGTATGACCTCTGAAACGTTGGTTAACATCGACCAGACTACACAGCGCAACAACCCAGAAGACGGAAATCTTCATACTCATCGCCCTGATTATGGAGGCAGTATGACCTCTGAAACGTTGGTAAACATCTACCAGACTACACAGCGCAACAACCCAGAAGACAGAAATCTTCAACTTAACATGTGTTATCATTATCATCATTATTGGTCCTCCTCTTGTATGATTCTGCAGTGATCACCCTTTCAAGTAAACAGCTGTTACCAAACAATTTTGGGAGGTAATACACCTGAAATTTTCGTCACAAATTTCTCGAAAACTTACACTGTATCGTATATACTATACTCAAGTCATGTAACGCATTTGCGGTCATATCGCCACTGCATCTGTGTCAATAAGAAGATTCAATGTCGAAACTCGCCTAATCATTGATACATATACATTGTATGTGTGTGATGGGTTACTCTGTCAGATCTTTCCCTGTTCATACGTTTTATAGCTCACTGCCGCAAATCGTATAGGGAGCGTATTGAAAGGTAAAATATTCTCAGATCGTAGATGTATCGTACATCCAGCATTAAATATAAGTTGTTTTGCAACATTGCCACCATATGAAATTAAAATTTTCGTTTCTACATTTCCGAAATGCGTTGTAACGCAGTTACGATTTTTCTGTAAAATTGCTGTGGAAGCAATTTATAGTTTACAGTTTACTTGTTCGGACAAAAGTTTTAAATTTACTTCCATACTAATTTGTTTCCTTTTAGATCCCTGCTCGCTAAATTCCCCCATTGGTGTCCATTTTCTCTCTTATCATAAGCGATCATTCCAGTGCGCTTCAAAAGACTGCAAAAAGAGGTACAAAGTTTTTCTGCGCTGTCAAGGTGAGGAGCAGTGAGAGATTGTGTGATGTTGCTTTTGTTCCTCTGTACATTAATTACAACACTGTTGCCATAAAAATAAAAATCTGTTCTTGACTTCGGACAGATCATTAATGGACGTGTTTCTTCGGCACCCTTTCCTTACTGCAATAATTTTATTGAAAATCACAAGTTTCCACAGTATCTTTATTCATAATTGCTAATGACAAAACAAAACTTCCCCCTGATTATTTTGGTTCATAGCATTTGAAGAGAGCATTTGACAAGAAAATATCAGATACATAAAACACACATGCACACAAACACGGTTATAGACTAGAAGCAACGAGTTCAGTTGACGTCATTGATTACAATCTTTACTTACACTGTATTCAGCACAGCATCATCGCTTCTGGCTCAATGATTCTGCTTCGTGACAGGTATACGGTATCGAAATTTCAGTCTTCTTGAGAAAATGTAACTTCGATCGGCTTAGCATACAGTGACGTTTAAAATTTGTAAAGGACAAGTCTTCAGCCGGAAGAAACAGTTGAACAAGTGCGTAGTGTTTATGCTTTTAAACTTTTTACACACTTTTTAATGTGTGTGGGTCGTGTAACTTAGCTTCTTCTTGAAATGTGTTATGGATACTAATATTCAGTCTTAATAATAATAATAATAATTCTATGCTAAATCACTACATAGTTCCTTTTGTTATGTTCACATACTCCTATTAATTTCAGTCACTTCGAAGACTAAATCTATTTAATAATTTAATGCATTGTCTCATCACGTTACTACTCTATACGTTTTATGCCAATGTTTTATGAATACTTGTATGTAGAATTTTTAACACAGATATGAAACAAGAGATTGCGTTATCACAAAAACAGAAAATTTTCCTCTTTTTTGTTTAATTTTTTACATTGGGACCGGGGTGATTTCACAACGAGAGTGTGCCACCTTGCCGATTCAACAGGTAGCTGCTACTAGTACATATAACTCGACGCGTAATGACGCTCTGAACACGACGCCGACGTACACAGCAGGTAGGATGAGACGTACTGAACGTCTGCCTACGGAGCCGAGACTTGTGTACTGTTACGAGTGTCTCGCAGGGTGTTCCTGACACCAGTACCTCCGTCCAGAGCCTCACGCGCATGCTCCGTCTGGCGTCCTCTACCTCTATCGCGAATTGTAAAGACTGCCCACCAGTATGTATGTATGTCGTGTTATTGCAGCTAACGGGTTTTATTAGATCAGAGAGCGGTCGTTCGATGCGTATTAATGCAGATTAAGATGTAATCTCGGATGCTGTTTTTCTTGGATCGTTGCCCAGATAACGTAGAAAATACAAATATGTACGCAGTTTAAATAACAAGGAAAAGTTTGAATATCATATATATATAATGAATTATTAAAAGAGAAACAAGTCGACAACGACTTGAACTGCAGTTGCCCAAAACAAATTTTAATGTGAATCACAAAAACTGCTTCTTCACGTATTACGCTAAAGAGTCGCTCTTCTGCAATTGGTCTCTTCATCTCTTCCTTGGTTGTCCTAGTCTTCTTCTTCTTCTTCAACGAGATTTATGTTCAGTTCCTAGTTTCATAATTGCATTGTCCTTCATCCGTTTAAAATGCACGTACCATTTCTCTCGCTGATATTTAAACATTCAATTTACATTTTTATATTTTAGTTGGCTTCCAATACAGTGTGACAGGATGCCACGTTTTGTGCGTGTTTCTGTTGTTCCAGTTCTTTCTAAACCAAAACGGCGTGATGAATGGAACAGGAAATACCAGAATCATTGACCACACGTTATGAATTTGCCTTGACACGGTTCAGAACTGAATCTCTCCGCCCAGGGATGACGCAGAAAGCCGTTTCCCAATTAAAGTATGTAGTATGTGTTTGTATGTGCCAGGCTTATCGCCTTTTGCTTCGCTCAGCCGCATTGAAATTGTTGTTTATTTCGGTCTTCCCCACGGCTATGAAACTGAAAATGCGGAGCTAACTGTCGATTCCCAGGCATTAGAAACTCACACATGGGGACACTAATAAAAGCAGATGAAATAGAGGTGGCATCTGTCCTGTCTGAGGTCCTTTGTAGTTCTCTGCAATCGCTCGATACAAATTCTGATATAGTTTCTTAAACTAGACCATGGACGCATTCTTTCAAATATTTGCCTACCTAAAATTGTTGGTTATATTCCCATTTCACTCGATACCGCGGTTGAGATAACCTCGATAAATAATCAGTAATATGCTCAGTTTTTGAAAGCATGCTAAATTTTGTGTAAAAAATATGCGTACGCTAAAAATTACAAACATGGTAGCGAATTAGGCCTACACTTTGAATCTGTGTCCCACAACTTTGCGGCAGTAAATACTGATACTGCTAGAAAATATGCATAAATTAACCAAATACTGTGGTATATCAGTTTAGGCTATACGCAAGCACGGTTTCTGCTAGTCTGGCGTCCATAATGGCTGAACGAGTGTTCACAGCGGTAACACATCCGTAGCTACTGAGGTCAACTCGGGCAGAGTACCAGATACCCTGACTTAAGATTCTGGCTATTTTACTATGTCATTTCAGGAGATTACGCTGGAACGACCGCTTCCTTCAGCGTCATTTACAATTCATTGGGTATAACCATGCGATGCTGAATAGCTTCTGAACTTGTTACAGCCTCATTAAGTAATTTATGAACCGCTTTAAGTTGAAGCATTCCGTTGTGCACTGTGTCTCAGTAGTTTGACAATAAATCCCTCCTCAACATTTATGGCCACTTTATTTAAATAGGCAACACGTTTCGATGCTTACATCACCATCAACTGGTCTTCTTATGATTTGGTTGATTACATTCAGTGTGTACTGCTTTACAGATGGATCCATTTATGCAATATTCGTAAATATAATATAATTTATTAAAATTAAAATTTAATTAATTTGAAACTACATTTACTAACGTCTAGTATTGTACGATATTACTAATATATCTTTGGCATATACTATTGTTAACCCTTAAAAGCCACATTCTTTAACACGCAACCATTCTGCATTCTGATCACAATGTATTTAGAGTGTTCTGAAAGGCAGTGATTATTTCCTTAAACAGGATTAACCAATTGATCTTGTTATGGTGAAGTATTGTGTTTTCTTTTCGGTAAGAACTAATTATTACGAGATTGTTTAGATGAGCTTGACCTTAAGAGGGCTTAAATGTTATTTATATGAACATTAACAATGAGACTTTTCTTTTATATGTTTGATGGGTTAAAATACGACTTAGTGTTTCGCCTTACTAATGACATCCACATGATATCTTCGGTATTTTGTTGGGCAGTCAGGGTGGATAACGCTGATAGATGAAGCCTCTTCACTTCGTTGCTCGTAATATTGTCGATATTGACCTTCTTGGGTTGTAATGCAATATGGACTTGTAGCTAGATTCTAAAATTCCGGAGTAACGTACTGCCTCCATCTTCTACGGTTTCTCAGCTACAAGAGTACTATCGTATTCTGCGCACTAAATTTGTCTGGGATAAACCTCTAAAGATCCAGGGAGGTCAGCCTTCCTCGAGACCCAGAATCTTTCCCTGGACCTCCCGAATATTAAACCGGAATGACAGGTCCGGCGACTTGCCAGGACTCTGCCTCGTATATATATATATTCCATTTATATAAAGTAAATATCCAAATCATAAAGCTTAAAGCTCCGCTGCTACTTTAGACAATAGGCGATAAGTCTGTTATAGTGAAGATCCTGAATAAGCTATTAAGTTCAGTCACTTTACTGAGAAAGTAATACTTGTGTATGACCTATGAGAAGAATTCATATGTGTCACATCCTGCTGCTTCTACAATAAACGAATACTTTGGCATAGCACCTTTTTTGTTGTCCAAATAAAGGCAACGTGTGTCACGTCCTGTTGTTCCCAAAATAAACTAGACGCATTTCGACCATTATCCGCTGACTTTTCACAGCCGTTAAAGTAGCTCATTTCATCCGAAATGGTAGACGTTTTGCACTCGTCAAAGTACTCCAGTGGCTTACTTAAATTTACGATAATGAATGTGCATAAAATCAGACATTTAAAGCTGTCTAAGTGATAGGCTGTTAAAAGTACGAAGCATGAGGAGGACTGTCGAACAACGCAACTCGACCACTCTAAATAACAGACGTTACAGCGTGACCTGCAGTATAAAAGCAAACTTTCTCGACTTAACATCGTTTATTGCTGCGAGGACACCAGGCGAGCATAGAAATTGGATTTCATGTCTGCTGCCGCTACAGTGAGGAAATTAAATTTATATTAAATTCTTAGCTCGGTTACGTGCTTACATTGAACACTTTCCGTCCGTCCGTCCGTCTGATTGCGTTGTAGCAGACAGCTTATACAATTAGTATCAATCAACAAACGAGAACACCACTCGTTTGGAACAGCAATAATTATTTGTCTAAAATTGTTTTAAAATTATTACTGTTGTAATATGTAACTCCTTAAAGGTATAACGCCTGCCTCAACTTCTGTGCTTCGACTTTAATCGTCTCGTCACGGAAAATTAGCAACCAGGAAACACCCACAAAAATGATGTGAATACTCACTCAGCCATACAAGAAGTTAAATTTGTGAAACACAAAATTTTCACGGCGAATAAATACAGTGACTTTTTTTAGACGACCAATCACATTAAAACAAAAAAAGTCGTCGTTTCGGAAGTTGTCTCTGTGTATTATCAGGGGCTGGTGAAAAAGTAATCCGTGTATTGAAAATTACTGTTATCCACTCACCTAAAGCTATATGATTTTGTGAGCTGGTTAGCAAAATTTCGAAATATACTTTTATATTAACTTGGAATTTCGAAGTACGAAATGAATACTGGATTCATGATAAAGTCATGTCATTGACAGGATTGATCCATCGCTCTACTGAGCTGTAAGTTTTAGTACCAGTGCAATTAGTAGCACTGCTATCTGTGCCTGCGCCATCATCTGATGTACTCAGTTATCACAGTTAACTGCTGAGTATTTCCTGGAAATTGGTTCTAATTGGGTTTAATATCACTATATTTGTCCCTGTGATATGCCTATACAGCGCACTTTCAAAACGGGAACATATCAACATTTGACAAACGAAGGTCGTAGAGAATAAAATTCTTATAGGCCTGTTTCACTTAAGGCGCAAAGTTACTAGGAGTTCTGACCTCGTTATATTGTACCAATCGCCACTAATTCAAATTGAGATCTCCCCTGTCAGACGTGCGGCTGATTCCGGCCTCGGTGCTGCTACGGAGTTAGCTGCGGTCCAAACATGAAGAAACAAGACTACTTTCTCACGTATTATAAGTAGGATCCACGATGTAGAAATATCGGCAACGCAGATTTATATTACTGCTGGCAATATTCTCGCTGTTCACTTAGCCATCGCACATTATTATCAGCTGGCCCCAACCTAAAAGTTTCAACAGCACTAACACGAAAGTCTGCCTTAGAACATAATTCTAAGCCAGTTAGATCCACCTCCCACTCCTCACAACCTATTTCACCAAGTTCAGTCTTAATGTTTCTTGTTCTCCCGTTTTATTGTCGGTCGTCCAAAAGGATTTTCCGACCGAAATTCTATTTACATTTCTTGTATTTGTTGTCTCCGCCATTCGAGCTGCATGGTCAACCCAACATGACCTCACTGATTTTACTACTAAGTCCAGCGACGATAAACTCTCTAAATACCTGGCTCAGCGTCGCTGAATACCCTACAAATCGATTAGGAAACAATGTGTGAAGGCGGTTTGCTTTATTCAGAGACACGCTGTTTCATAAATACGAATACAGAATGTGGTTGTGATTCATTTATTCGCTGCAGAAACATAAAAACCTGCATTACCTGTTGGAATTAAGTTTTAATACATATAAATGATGTGATCATGTAATGTAGCCCCAAGAAGAGTTTATAGAACGTGATCAAAGCAACGAGAATAACCCAGACAATAGAATATGAGGATCCGTTTATGCGGTTGTCAGAGCCTGTCTTAACCCTTCAAAGCCCAGTGGTAACTATGTACCGCCTATTTCAACATTCTACTGATAGCTCTGAATTTTTGCCAGAGAGTGTATGTATGGGTTTCGTATGATTATCGCTAGCAATAACTAATTTATCTCTGTAATGGAGACCCGTTGTGTTTTCTCTGCGGTAGGAATTGAATCTGTAAATACTGTTCGGATTAGTTTTGGCTTCACAGGGTTAAACAAACGTAATGCTGAACTAAATCTCCCCCTGTTCCACATGACGACACGCTGACAGCAAATACAAGAAATATGGCCGTGAACCCAATAATCAATAACAGAGAAGCACTGTTCGAAGCGAGAGGGCGAAAGTTTGCTGACCGCTGGTCATTGGAGCAATGCGGCTGAGATACAGCTCATGATGTATAATGAGCCGACGGTGACCGTAATTTTAGCCTACGGCACTTGTAGGACACGTCATTTGTCTTAACTTCCCAACAGCACACACGATTTTCTATCGGAGAGTCTTATCCCAGGGGTAAATTGAGCCGGGACGTGAAACTGAACAATCACATGACGAGGTCTAGAATTTGTTGAGCTTTATCACCATTCCCAATTTACGCCTTTATAGCGTGGTTATCTTGCCTGTAGGCTGTAGAGAAAAACTACTGAAATTACAATTAAATTAAGAAGGATCAGGTTGTCGCATGTTCCGGCTT
>NW_019059677.1:620803-644846 GCF_000696155.1 Zootermopsis nevadensis | reverse complement strand
TTAAATTAGTCTCTGTATCCGGATCTGAAACCGTTCTCTGATCTGCGTGTACTCCACTTCTGTATTCTTGTTTTAAAACTGTATGATCTAGTCCTACGGGAACCCTGAAATCCTCCACGCCTACGTCGACTGATTTAAACACTTATCTTAAAGGTATTACACACGCTTTCCTTCCGCGCTGGGACCGTTAATTGGACGTGGCACTATTCGCCCACACGTCCTTGTTCATATCCAGTCTAGTAACCATGGCTACCAGGGAAACCCTAACAGGCTCTTTGTGGTAGAAATAATTCGTGCTACAGGAGGGAAATAACTTGAGCGTTCAATGCACCTTGCCTCGCATCGTCTGGATATGACAACGTGTGTAATAGTAACAACCGTCATGTTGCGGGTTCATTGCCCGGCTTCAAACAGGTCGTTTGAACAGGGCGGTCAGGAAATAATTTACCCGGTGTGGTTACCCTCAGTGCTGTATGCATCCCTGCAGAGAACTGATTAATCCTTTTGTTGGTTGCAGTTGTCTGCCTTCAAAAGTGTTCTTCTACGCTTCGTACGTATTAGTACTGCGTAGCTCTCTATACTGACTTTGTACAAAATAATAATTAAGCCCTTTACTTAGGCCTATGGTTCATGCATATTAATATAATCTCAGAATTTTACACCAGCGCCATGTTTGTAATTCTGCATATAACATCTTTCTGTGTCTTCATTTTTTCGGTGTCTATGTTGCTGGCCGACTATAACTCTTATAATGCATAAAGCGATCTATGAGCAAAGCTGTTTTGTAGATAGGCAGTGTTTTAACGCACAGAAATATTATGCTGCACAAGGGTGGTAAATAACAGAAAAGCTGCTGCGTCACATTATTTTGAACTTTCGGTATCAACGGAATTGTATATGGGCTTATAATAATGCTGTAACAAATAATGTTATTATTTCAGTACCAATTTATTTTAAGGAGATGCCCAATCTTAGAACGGCTGCTTTTGCTAGCTTATAAAATAGGCCTTTTGCGTGCATTTCATACAGGATTTGTACTTGCGCTCATGATATGTGCATAAATGTATCAGTAGGCCTACCAAATTTTACATTCCTACCTGAAGTAGTTCGTCAGTTGCTTAACTGATAGCTGAGTATAAATCTCTCACGGCTATCTTTTTATATTTTACTACCTGCAGAATAATTTCCTTAAGAAAAGTTAAATCATTCGTGATCATAAGATTCGACCAGGAAAACCAGGAGAATGGTGCTCATTATTCGTAATAAGAAAACTAATTTTTGCAGACTTTTAAGAAATAATTTAACAATCGTTGTAATGTAATGCTTAATGAGGTATGACTTCAGTGCCTGATATATTTTTACGAAAGTCGCGTTTTGGAGAATAGATCGATTCGATGCTTGCGAGGTATGGGTTATATCATACCTAGAGGAATCCAATTTTTTTTCCCAGACCGGCTCTGTAGTCCACCTAGCCTCCTATCCAGTAGGGCCCCTGGGCCTATCTCTTTGAACTAAAACAATGGATCGAACATCGCTCTGTGATGGAATAATGTTCTACACTAATTTTATCAGTTCCGTAAAAATATCAAGGAAATTGGCGCAATCCCGACTGAGCATATTCAGCTTTAAGTGATCGTAAACTACTAAACGATGTCCTATGAAACTGCTTCCTTCCTCTGAGCCAGAAATCCAAGACGCTGAACTGCAAAATCACTGACAGCAGAAGCCCAAATAGTTATTTGAGCCAAAGAATCGGAATCAATTCGACAGGGAGCACAATAATTTAATTCCACAGTTACAAAACTGTACACAGCACGAATGCAGAGTATGCAAACAGATCGCTTATGCATTAAATCAGATACTTTTTCTTGGTAATGAAATATAACTAAGTAGTTAGGTTGACATTTCGTTTACACAGCAATTCTTCATTATATTTTTGATGTTTATTAAGAATACAGTAGATATTTTGACCTTGATTGGTTATCTTCAGGTGGTTCTCTTTAAACGTTCGAAACTAATGGATATATCTAATAATTTATGATCTGAAGCTTTCACGGCCACTAAGTATAATACATTCTTCTCGGGCTACCAACCGTGTAAGGTGGCTTAATGAAGAAAAAACCAACGTTTCGAGAACCATCTTCATCCTCGTCCTCAGGGTATAGTAGTTGTGAGAGATGCCGTCCGTGTTCAGTGTCTACCTGAACCAGTTTCGCGTTATTGGCTGCACGTTAGCCAATCCGGCCTGGTGTGCAGAGCGGCTAATTAGCATGGGTAGATGCCTTACGACGGGCTGATCACTCATCCAAGGAGTCCTACTAAATGTCTAATAGATTAAGTAACCTCCAAAAGAGGCGACCAAGACCCACACTGCGTTGTAGAGCCACAGATGATGATGATGAATAGACCCAGATAGATGCAAATAGGTCTTGAAGTTGACGCACCTCTAAGCCCACAAACAAACTACGTTTTTTCTCGCTTTTATGTATTTAAGTTCTGTGTGTGTCTCGTATATCGACTTTGATCCTGCCAAATTCGTAACTTTGTAACTTCTGAAATCAGTGCATTTTTTTCGAAATCTTCCTCCTCTATTAGACATGGAAAGGAGAGAACAGTTTAAAATTCTCAATTAAATTACGTTAAAATATTTTAACTGCTGACTCAAGAATGATCGTTATCAACCTGTGATTCCCAAATTGTGATTTAGAAATTCCTTGAAGAACAAGAAATATTCAGCGTTTTCGAGGGGCCAAACATAACACGGCAGACTTTAGCATCGAGTTTGTTTTAAGGAAATGCATTTTAAGAAATAAATGTATATATAATATATTTTTCAAATATATTTATTTTATTTTATTCCAAATATATCTTTGAAAAATGTAGGAATAGTCATTTATGTAATATCGGAGGGTAATACAACAGGATGTGTAGGTTCTGGAATGTAGGTGCAATATGGGCCGGAAGTAGTGGGTGTCTGCAAGGAGTGACACTTTCGCGGGAAGGAACACTGCAGTTGGCGGTTCGGTGAAACAAATACTGACATACGTGAGAGGCCTGAGGTCGGTGGCACAGTTGAAGAGATTACAACATGAGCAGGAATAGAGAGAAACTCCATGTAAATGGAATATGTGAGGACGCGGCTGAGGTAAGGTGGAATTATAAACCCACAGAACGGAAAACACAGGCTTTCGTCTCTGCGTTTTTAAAACACGAGAAGGTTCGCCTCTCCTGATGTATCAAGAAAAGATTTCGTAACGTGATAAAGTTCTGGATCGATGATCGATTGATTTTTGGCTGATAAAACAGTTTTTTTCACATCTGCAGGTTTTATAGCTTTGAATTTTAAGTACGATTGTAATTGGCGGAGTGAATAAAGCTGTAGAAGGAAGCGGTCGTGGCCTAATGTTGATAACGTTAGTGTTATTATAGTTAGTGAAGTTACTATTTTGATTATTTATCTTTTTGTTTCAAACTTGTAGTCAAACATACTTATTATGTTAGAAAAATGTATTTTATCATCCTCAGCAGTAGATTGAGATGTATAGAAATAGTCATATTCCGTTTATGCAGTCAGTAGTTTTGGTTCCGAGTCCCTGCTTTAAATTATTCTCATTCCTTCGTGCCACTTGTTACGAAATAGTCCTCTACTCTTCCTTATCTGCTCTTAGAATCCAATACGCTGTAAATGACAGCAGATTTCAGTCTCGTAAGAGCTGTAGAAGTTTCGTTGTAAAGAGGATTGGATCGGCGACAGATTCTTCTCGTTTTAATAGTTTGTTCCATCACTGGGATGCTGAGGAGGTTCTCCCAGTCTATGAAGACACCGTTACTGTCGAACTTTCAATTTCACAGACTGAACCCCCCTTAAACAGGGCTGCATTTTCCCACAGACACAGTGTCAAATATCTGGTCACGTTTGTGATCGCTGGCCAGAAGAAAGAGACTGAAAATAGGGGATGTGATCAGACACACACGCCATTCACAAAAGAAAATATGAAAGATCCTGCCGCAACACTACACAAATTTGTTCGCACCTTTGGCTCCACGGTTATATAATACTTCGTTAAATAGGCCAATTTTACAATTATAAATAGTTGTTTTCAATAAAATTATAAAATCTTAAGGAGTTACATATTTTTTGCCATGCATACGCAATGAGCCGTTCTTGAAAAATGTATTTTGATTATTCGTGTAGATTGGACCGATTCGAACTAAAAATGGAGATCGCCCAAGCACGTTCAAGTGTAGACAAAACAATAGCACATCTAATCACATTTCGTCCAGTGATTTCTGAGGTGAAAGACGAATATAACCTCCTTTGTGTGCGTTCAGTTCGTGCAATTCTGCGTAAAAAGGACATAAAATACAGCGGCGTAACCGAATCCTAGACAGACATGTCACGACGTTTTTGTCAACACTGACCTAATTTTGGCCCCTAAAATTTAGACTCGAGAAGTACATAAAACAGTTCCTCTGTGAGTGACGGGCGGCATCGGTGACTGACAGGCTTCTTTAAACAGCTTCGTAAAAGTAGCCACTTTGATTTGTTGCTTTGTTTGAAATTGTTGTGGGCTGTAACATCTCAATCAACGTCATAGTAGTGGCTTGATCAAGTGATGTAAATAAGCATCAGGTTGTGCGATGCGCGAAAAGGCCTTAGCGCCCTGTAGAGTGCAGCCCTCTTTCATGAAGGATTAGACCTTAGGGAGTTTGTTATTTCTGATGTTTCTAGCGCAGTTGTCCGGAGTCGTTGATGGTGCAAGATCGATTTATCAGTCCAGAAGAAAATGTTTTATAAACAGAGGGCGCAGGAAAATATATGGATCTCAGAAAGAACAATGTAGGATAGATCCTATTACGTGAAGAGACATTCCCTGATTACTCTGTGTCGATCACGATGTATTAAGGTAAAATCTTTGAGGCTTCGATGGGGGATAAAAGGAATACCTATAGAATATTGGTGGGGAACCTTTTTTTGGAAAACGGCAGGTGGAAACATTTATAAGGAGATGAGAGTATACCATTGCTATTAATCTTAAATGCATAGCGTTTAGGGTGGATGAAACTGGTCCAGGATATTGTCTAGTGACAAGCTTTGGTATTGGCATTGTTGAATCTTTGCATTCTTCTGTCTGAGGGTTCGTTAGTTGATGGTATAGTAACAGGAATACACAGAATATAGTTGGTTTATTGTGACATTATGTTAGCAATTTTTTAACACGTTGCTTATAGAGTGCGCCATTTAAAGTGCAGCCCAACAACTAAGTAGTCTACTGCGGTACAAAAATGAAGTGGATCTTAAGTCAAGGGCATCCTTGTTGCTAGGCCGCTGCTCTAGACAGTTGCTCAAAAGCTGTGCAGTTTCGAACGCGATGTATTCAAGAACAGAACGTGTGTTCACTCTCGAGAATTATTTCGCATCGAAATCGTTTGCTGCTCTTCGTGAAGAAAGTACCGAACAAGGCAACAATACACCGTCTATTGACAAAATATCGGAACACAGTAAATGTCTGTCTCTCTGCTCTGATGTTTCACGTAAGTTTCCTCAGTAACTCCTAACAAAGGCTGGAAAATCATTTAAAATAAGCTGCTGTCATTTCCTTTCACGTTATTATCAATTCATCTTTAGACAAATTTGTTATTAAAATCTCTTGGTTTTTGAGATATTTTTTTAGAGTTTTCCCTCACATGTAGTGTTTGACTGCTTTCCTACATATCTGTTTGTCTTTGTCCGCTGTGGAAAATCAACACCTGAAGTGTTTCTGTGAGACCGCACTTGGCGCCACCAGCTGTGTTTGAAACAGTCACGCGTCACTACACTTCTTTCAAATATTGTCGTTCTATAAATCATCGCGTTGTTCAAATGTATTACCAATAAAACTATATCACGAGGTTCTGAATGTGTCTGGGAATGGTCTAGTATCGACACACCACGGAATTTTCTTCGCGGTCTAGGATTCAGAATACAAAAGTGCAAAGAATTGCAATACACTAACCGAAAATAAGATAACAATAAATCAAAAGTAATTTAAACTATTGAAATTGTTATATTTAATTGTTAGTGTGAGGATTACGCCTGTTTCTTGCTTTCCAAAATTCTTCATTCACTCTCGCAACCTCAACCCCTAAGACTGGGCCGAAAGTGAAGAACTGGAGAAGCTGCCAACACTGAACAAATCAAAACTTTTGGTGTAAGGTCTCTGGTGCCATTGAATTTGCTGTTCATTCATACAGTATTTGAGAGTGGTAGAAGGGCTAGGAGAGAATATGAGTCCGTTTCTGACATTTCTCACGACAAACACGTTTTATAAAAATTTAAAGGAACAAACAGCTGGTTACAAATAAGCCATTCACTAATTAAACTTAATCATTCAAATAAGTATGAGGCTCAATGTACAACATAATAATTCTTAAGCTAAAAACTGGTACCAAAATACAATTTTAATAACAAATATGACGAGAACTGGGTTTGTTAAACAACTCCATGGAGCAGAGCCTTCTTCAGAAATTAATAGTATGCTCAGCTAGCCAAGAAATTTACCGCCTCTTGGGGAACCCGAAGGTTCAGTACTGCGTTCACAAGAGCTCACTATCAGTCTCTGTACTGAACCAGATGAATTCAATCTACACCCTCCAACATTATTTCCATAAGATATATTTTAATAATTTAATTCCATCTATTCCTTGGTTTTCTAAGTGATCTTCTCCCTTTATGCTTTACGACCAGCATTTTGTACAGAATTGAATTTGCGTAAATATTGAAACTCAAGAAGCTGCATGAAGAAGTAATGGAGTAACTTCAGGACATTTTAGGTGTTGATATCAGAACAGTGTAAATATTTTAAAATATTTTGGTTTATGGTGTTCTTATGCTCTTCACTGCTCCCAGTACTGATTCACTTACAGAGCTGAGTTTTGGGGTAACGGATGAAAATGGTCTTGTGCATAAGCATCGCGTTATCAAGATCAAGATCTCTGAACATTCTTAACTTTGACACTAGATTCAGACAGGAAGTCAGCTTCGTGCTCTGGCCAACCTTGTCCTCATGCAAAGAGCCCGGGGGTACCCTCAGATCAGAAGATGGATGTATCCCAGAGCCAGTCTCAAAGCAACAAAATACTACACCCCCGCCATCTGGCGACTTTCCTATGTAATTTCCGCCATTGAAAATCGTAGTACGCGGAAACAGTAGTAGGTGGCTCTTCTGGGTTGTTGCGCCTTGTAGTTTACCGATGTTTCAGAAGTTATTGTTGCCGCCATCGTCAGAGCTATGAGCAAGGACCCCTGAAATGTCGGTGAACTTCTACTAGGCTACACGGCGCAACAACCCAGAAGATATCCATCTTCATACTTGCCGCCGTGAGAGCCTGAAATCTCACTTAGATAGCAGGGACGTGGTACTTTATAATACCGTTCAAGAATTATTATCCCAACACATTTTTGTCAATATTTCTCTATATAAGACTGACAGGTAGGTATAGTAGAAATTATTAGCTTGACATATTCCAGTATTCGGAAATTGCAGCAGAAGTCGAGAGCGCATTTTCATCCCCCACAACTGCCCCTGATCCTCTTCATGTGGCGAATATTCAGTATTTGACACGTAACCCTCAGTACCGTAGAAATATGTACAGACAGCCGGACTTCGGCCTCGAGAGATAACATGTACCACTGCAGTTAACAAAATTATTTGCACTGCGAATAAAATATGTATATTCACTCACCTATAAGCCACTAAATGGATACATACCAAAAGGATGGCATCTTAGTACGTACGATTTTCAGTGGTGAGTTGTACATTCAAAAACAATAAAAGTTTCACGGGTCCGCAAATCCTTAGTTCTCAAATTAGGACCCTTCTTCCATGGGGGAATTTGACGGACAAAGCGCCTGGTAAGCATAACACGTGGCCGTACACACATTGTACGGCTGCACTTTAAATTTCCTATTGCACAGTGGTGGTACGTACTGCTATTGAAACGTCAAACACAAACAGAGCATCAAAAGTGTACAAGATGGCGTGACACGGTCAGCGTCTGTGTATGATGGCTGGCTAGCAAGTTCTGAGCCCTTTTAGCTGAAATGTGAGTGTCTATTATCGAATTGTCCTGTAGAAGATGAGTGCAATACTTTTCGGTGGATACGTAGGCTTAACACGAATTGGTACTGTGAATTGTGACCTGACAATGATACAGTTCCTATCGAAATATGTTGCCTGAATTTCATAGGTTAATGATAATAAAATGTCATGTCGACTTTATATTTTCGATTAAATGATAGCGTTCATTGACTGTCAATTTATGAAGAATGCCTTTACTAACTGAGAACACAGAATTTTTAGGTGATGAATAACTTGTTCCATAAAAACATATAATAATAGGTATGCTAAAAATGTATTTCGTGATATTATTTATTACTAGTGACACATTAACCACACCAGACATCGTGCTCCATACTGTAGCTTACAAAATCAAACGTATCATATTTTATAATTTCTAAATGAGGGCTGGACATAATCATTTTGAAGCAAAGTGTGTTCGTGAGACGAAGTAAATGTCTTGTATTTGATCCTTTTTCGAGACGCAACACGTTGCACTGTTAGCTCCACAAAGAACGCAATGACACTACTGAGAAGTCCACAAGCAAGTATCAGGAAGGCCACCAGCAAATCTTCCATAGAAAACACTTTGAGTGAATCACTGCCACTGTTTTCACTTCTTTGAAATGCTGTCATATTGAAATAAGTGTCCTTACTCCACTTATCTACAATACCTGATTCTACAAGCTGTGTTATTATGTGGTTGATTCTGAACAAAAACGGGGATCCCTTAGGCACTATGTACGCTAGAGAATACGTCCTTGGAAATTCTCGAACGATATGTAATAGCAAAGTTCCATCTGAATTGCGATAAATAAGTACATTATATATTGCATTGCTTAGTCGAGTTAACGCAGCCGTGTCTTTGTGCTTAGCGACGTAATCAGCGACGCCTTCCTTTGTACTAAGGTAGGTTACTTTATTACTGAGGTGTTTCACAAGAGGCGACTCTTCTGCACTGAATGTGTTCTCGATTAAATTGATAGATCCTGTAGCAATGACTAAACCACTGGCATCCAGTTCTTCTAGCGTGTTGACATCAGGATAGTAGTCAGGCTTTGATAGCACAGTGACAAGTTTCCCTTGAAACAACGAAGTTGTAATTATCCCGAATACAAGACACGTAATCACAAATACTTTCTGTGATCGAGACAAAGGAATTCGAACGAAGGAGAGTGATAGGAATAGGGGTAACATTTCTATAAACGTGGAAATTAAACTGGTGTCTTTGTTAACAGGCATAAAGAAAGAATATAACTTCTGTAGAATATGAGATATTATACAGGAGCCTACATACACACAGACAAGGGCGAGGTAGACGTGTAAGGGAAATACTCTGAAAAATGCAAGCCATTTTGGGAGACGTTCAGCCTTCGGCACTACGATACAGAGATTATCAAAACCAACGGGAAAAGTGTACTCAATATCTTTCGTTCCGTATTCTTTCACAAAACGAGAATTGAGTGAAATGTCAGCTCTGTCATATAGAATGTCGCCCAGTGAGCCAGTAAAGGTGCCATTAGTTTCAAACATATAACCGTATTCTTCACCGTCCTTGGGACTGCCAGAAATGGCTGTGAAGTTCATTTGCTTTGCCAAGTTTCTCATAAAGAATCCATCCACTCCAATGTAATCGATAACTTTATCACCGGAATGTGCTGGAAACGAAGAGGGTGGTCTTGTAAATAGTGAAATGCGGATTGGATATCCTCTTAGATTGCTTAATGTATCAGTATAACTTCTGACTAAATTAAACACATTATATTTGTTATATACAACAAGTTTTCCACTTGAATTTAGCGATTTAATGAAGGGGTTAAATGTTGCCAATTGAACAATATGTCCTGCCTCCAATGTACGATAATTTGAATACTTAATGACCATCGTAATGACATTTATAATGCCAAGCTCGTTCCACAACGCCTTGAGAATGTGACTGTACTTATTTTCCATGTAGTTTCTATTGACTTCGTCACGATCATTTTCAGACGGTCCCAGAAAGATTATCAGAAAATTGCCTCTTGGGTTTCGAAGAAATGGATAGGTACTAATCTGTTGTATGAACTTTAGATACTGCATCAGTGCGTCTTCTCTCTCGACTATGAGTACAAATGCTTGGTGCAGTATACTTAAATTCTTCCACAGACGTCCAGGAAAAACTTTAAAATCTTCCGGTAGAACAACGTGCGAAACTATTATCTTCTCTTTGATTGTATTGTGAATGAACGGTAACAGTTCTACAACAAAGTCATCTGCTACTTGCGTGTCTATTGGAATGATAACTACAAAGCGAGATTTACTGAAGTACCATAAACAGACGTTTCGAAGAATCTCCATGTCTGATTCTCGTACAAGTAAAGGCTGGGGGTTTCTTAAGAGACGCTGCAGTGATTGATACTGAACTGCTGATGTCGAACACTGTGACAGAAATATAAGAGATAGAACCAGTAAGGTCGCAGATGATACTGTCAGTGGGAAAATCATCGTTTATATCAACCAAGTCTGATCTGATCTTCAAATATAATTTCTTCAAGCGACGCGTACGACGAATTATAATTATTGCTCCTCAACCTGGAAGGAAAAACAGATTTGAAAATATGCTAAAGACATATTATGTATCTACATATATAACCACAATTACCTTGCGTTTTATATATATATATATATATATATTGAAATGTTGGTGCTTGCATCACAATTTTTCTTTCATTATAACCTGTCTATAAGCTGAAAAATCCACATTCTTATTTTCACATTTTAAAGTTACACTTCTTGGAATTTTGTCTCGACGTATTCTGAATGCCACTTTTAGCATTCTTCTGTCGATATATAATTTGAAGCTTCCGCTGCGACGTAACGCAATAAAAATCTCTCGGGCATTCAGCCGCGTCAAATGGTTGAAAGTCGAAACCGACGTTTAGGGACCATCTCTGTACCCATCATCAGGAGTTCTGATGTAACTGGGTGTTGCGGTTGTCGCCCACATATACTGGCCGGGCATGTATACGTTATTTGGTTCAGATTCACAATTATAGTTTTACTGATTATTTGATATTTTATAAACACCTATTTTACTTATTACTATTATGTTGCAGTCTAATAAACCATGATTATTTCTGCAAGAATTATTACCGAACTGATTCAGGAAATCTTGTTTAAACTCTCCTAGATCCTCTTGACCATGTTTACGATAATGTTGCTACTTGCAAATAGCTTGTCTGATAGCGCAGTGGCAATATAAACTCATGACATGCTACTTTGGTGATTAGTGATATATTACTTGCATGCAATTTGTCAGAAATATAAGCCGTCCTATTTCCAATCCCTCTTTTTATTCCACAATAATCAGCTCAGGCAAGGCGACAGGCATGATGATGTGTCAAACCACGCAAACAATTCACTTAGTGAGCGGAAACAGCTGAAGTTATAAATACTACATAAATTTTCTTCAGAGAAGCGTACCAAAAAACACACATTAATTTTATATGAACGACGTGAATGATTTCCATGTCTGTACGACGTCAAGAAACATTTGTACCACCACCACAACGACGACAACATGTCGCATGTAACACGTATTAAAAAAAATGTATTTCTGAAATAGCTGCTGCACATTTACCTCAGGGGCAAAGTTTGTCTCGGGTACATAGAATTAAACACCCCATAAAGTGATGAATAGATGGGATAATAATAATAAAGAGCCAAAACTGGATTTATAATTGCAAGAAAGAGGAGTAAAACTTTCTTACTTGCATTTACTCTTTTGAGTACCACATTAATCTGATTATAACCACGTTTACTAGTGTAAATTTTCTCTCATAAAACAGTGATTGAAAGTAAAGTACTTTCGGGTATATTAACAACGTAGAATGTATTATCCAGTGTCTGACCTCTCTGTTTTCCACGTGACAAGTCTAGAATCTCAGAACGGACAACTCTACAGTTTGTGACCCTCGTAACTGTTATGCCTTTATAAATTTGATGAACCATTGTTTAATTTTTATTCCCTTAATTTCACTGTGACTTTTATATGTTAATTACTTTACAGTCTGTGCCTAAAACACTGGAAGAAATAGCATATTCTGATAACTATTTAAAATCCACATTCTCTCAGGCGAATTGCGAAATTGTGTTACAAACACCTGACAGACGTTTTTAATTTCCAAGAAAAATTCCGCGGGGTAGCTCATACTTTACCTTCACGATACGATGTTAAAATTATATCTTACTACCAGGAGAAGTAGGTAGCTTATTCCTTTCCACTCATACGTTTCGTTATTGGCTGCTGATTTGAGTCTTGTCGCCTTACGTATCCAATCACTTTATGAACTCCCGACTAATGGTTCTTGTAGTTACATGTACAGAACTAGCCGTCGCCTACTTCAGGATAAAGGTATTTATGAATGCCTCTTTCATGTATCTTATCTAGGACAATATCGCGGACTTTATATGCAGCCAATTGGCCAAGTCAACACGACTTACATCAATATGCTACATACATGCAAGAATATTTTTTTTAAATTACATTTCAGATAAACGGTAATGATTACATGTTACAAATTTATGCATTTTATAACTAATTTAGGTGCCTGTAAAATACTCATAATGGCAAAAATGGGAAAGAAGCTTATGGACTCGAACATTTTTAAACTCTTCGGTAACTATAGGAGCTAACTGTACAATTCTGACATTACGTAATCTCCTAAAAACGATAACACATTAATTATTTGATGACTGAAAAAGTTCCATTAGTTTGATTATGCCAAAAAGTGAGCTGAAATTAAAACCAAGCCCTTCAGAAAGAGTCGTTTTCTGCGACCAGTGAACTAATGCTCCTCTTTCAGATCATAGCTAATCAAATAGTTTATGTAATTCCAATTATTATACTGCTATCACAATATAAGATTTAACCCTAACCTAAACGACTTCAGCCCACTTCGTTTCTTTGTATAATGTCACTTAAAGATTCATTTTAGCGTGTTTCCACCCATATATTTCTAGGTCGTCTGAGCGATTTCTTTCCACGAGGCTTTTCACTTACGCGTTGTTTCCGTTCTACACGTCCCATTCATCTCAGGGTTCGTTTAATCGCTTTAGCAATGTTAGGTGAACAGTAGATCTCCAGATTCCGAAGCTCCTCGTCCCTTCAGTTTCCTTGCGTCCAAACACCCCCGTCTCGTTGCAGTCAATGCACAGCCCTGACACGTCCAAACCACTATTTGGCGAAGTTTCCTAGAATGATCGATCTTTAAGCCCCTCGGTTCGCCTCTGTCATTTATCCCACGGAAAAGGTTTGTGTCACAAGATAGTGAAATTCGGGGACCTCCATGCACTCAACCATTAAGAGACGTAAACTTCATGTCAGCGTTCTCATACTTTTCTCTGTGAGGTTTCCATTTAACTTCCACGATTTAGTAACGGAGTCAGTGCGGGTAATGAAATGAAGTTGGTGAGATGGATCCCACTCGATCAAGAAAGAAGAAAGAGTATGCAGAGAAAAATGTAGTAGAGGGAAACCAAGTTTCACGAAACAGTATGCTTTTTTCCTTTTGGAAATCAGCCTCGGCCATAAAAATAACACCTCATGTGTTAAAGCTATCAGGCTTGAATGCTTTTAAAATGAAGTCTTCTGAAAGCAAAGTATAATCTTAACATGCAGTAGGCAGTGTGAATGAAGACAACTTGCATTCAGTGACAAATATTACACACCTGTGTTTATATAGCTTTTATTTCTGTATGAGCTGTCAACTTTTCAAATGTAAATGGCAAAGAAGCAAGAATTCATAGACTATAATATTTTTTTAGAAATGCTGCCTTGCAATGCATGGAAGTCAAACACTATACAGGGTCTACCTGATGGTCTAAAGACTTTAAAATTCATGTAGATCTTCTGTAGAAGTCCTTGATAAGTCCTACAGTTGTGCCGGAGAAGTCGTTGAGAGCTTATGTGGATATTCTTTAGTCATGGAGCAGTGCTTCGAAATTCCTGGAAGGTTCTTTGTAATTACTTAATGATGTGTGTGTTTGTGTATGAACGCAATGCATAATTTTCACGCACTGTGATCTGTTTTAAGAAAGTATAATCGTATAGGCCTAAAATTATATCCATTTATATTTTGTGCAAAGTGCGTATTGTATTAGACCGGTACGAAGAATAAACTTGCGGACGGACGAACGTACTGTATAGAACACCTATTTATCACCTCTGGCTCTAAATCCGTCCATAGCCTCCGAGCCAAAATACCTCATCCAAAGTGTTTCCCACCGAATGTCACAAAATAATGAACAAGAACCCTTCTTATCCGAAAGATAGTCTGTCCGTATCATGGTTTAGGGCGAGATATTCTATTCTCAACTCAGGCGAATACTGGGACGACACCTTGACAGGCCACGAACTCTTCAATCCACAACGTCCTTTCACCCTTCGATCACCCTGTAGTAACCCTCATAGGCCAGCAGACATGAATAGCGCTGTTAAATAAACCCATTGAATCTACGTATTCATCACATTCTGTACTTGGAGAGGAACCCTCGTTCTCCTGAAGACTGTGCTTATCGATCTACCAGCAGATCAAACAAATCGAATTTGATGAATGACAAGTTTACTTATCTCCAAAGAAAAGTGCTTTCCCTGTTTTATAAATACAGTCCTCAGGTCTGCTGCACGTTCCTGTAACAGTGAGCATAAACCTCATCAATTTAAGACAAAGTTCGGGTCTTCGTTCATCAGATAATACACAGATTCCTGTGGCGTCGCTGTTGTATGGATCTCACAAATTCGAATCACGAACTTAATTGGACGTAACACAAGCTATTTCTTTTCACTTCACCTAGACGTTGTAGTTAAAAACTTCAAGGCATAAACAGGAAAGTACTCAGTTTTAAGGTTGTAAGGAGTGCAAATAAAATAGGTATTGAAACGTTCTGTTCATCTGTAAAGCGCGTTTTCCAATTAACTGTACTAAGGCATTCAATTGAAAACCGAATTTTTTTCTGTAATAAGTATCCGAACGACCTAAGCTACTGCCAATTAAAAAGACGACTATAAATCGTGTTTTGAAAGCTAGCTTCCTAGATTACGCGTTTCGTGCTTCAAAAGTTACGTATTTTTATTATAAAATTATAGAACTTTTAGAAATGCAATGCTGACGTCATCACTCAGAAGTGTTCAGTGGCGTGTTTAGTGGAAGCACAAAGTACTCAGAAGTGTAACATCGAATTTCAATTACATTATGAACGTCGTCCAAAAAGTGCTACTGACTGTTCTTTTGTGTGATTTCTATCACTTCTGCCTGCCATGTTTGGGGCATACACATTCGTTCCGAGAACTGTATGTAAATAACAGAACAGATGAAAGAGAGCAGAATACTGATGACAAATCTTTTTGCTGTCTTGTAACTTGCTTCTTTACCGATGCTCAGTACATCACACTGATCACTATTGTAAATCTAAAAGAGCCTGAAGTTGTTACAGAGATATCAACTGAACTGATCGCTTTGTTCCACCATCGTGTACAAATGCCTGTCATGACATTCTATGGAACAACGGACGCAACAATACATGCTGTTAATGTCTTATCAGACAGCAGACGTGATGTTTTATTTATAACCGAAAATATTGCATCAGTAGGTCAGTATCTGGATGAAGATCGAGATAATAAAACACGCTGGCATGCGACAGACAACCTATTTATCGGTCTTGTTACGACGTCGAATAGACAACTACATCTCAGCGATTACGAGATGAAATATCGTGAATTATTTCAACGTATATGGACACGTTACAATGTTTTAAACATCCTTTTTTTGGACAGTCGCATTTCTCCACGTTTCTGGCACGGAACTGGGACAAGCATAGTCACTTTCAATCCCTTTCTAAAGAATGGTAACGTTAGAGGAATGGTACAAGCTTACAACATTACGGACGCCAACACCGTGTGTCAACGATTTGAACGTAAACTTGATGATCTGCATGGCTATCCACTCCGGGTAACAATGTTTGGCTCGTACCCGTACGCGCCACGCATTTACAGCGGACCAACAACCTCGCAGAAATACGGCGGTGTGGATGGAAACGTCCTAAATGTGGTCACACAGCTTATGAACTTCACACCTGTTCTACATAGACCGAAAGATAAGATAAAATTCGGATTCAGAACGAAGGACGGCACATTTGTTGGCTCATTAGGAGATATTGTATATGGCAAGAGTGATATTGCATTCAACAGTCATTATATTAAAAATTATGATGACGCTCAAATTCAGTTTATAACTCCACCCATTATGTATGATGGTATAGTTATCCTCGTACCTAAAAGCCAGTTAATTCCGGGTTGGATGGATTTGTTTGAATGCTTTCATTTGACAGAACTGTTATTTATTCTTACATTTTATGTGATATCTGTATGTTTCGGAACATTCGTTAAGAGATATTTAGGTACCGAAATCAACATTTATGAAATCAGTCGCATTGCAATTTGTATATTAAAAATGTTTTTAACTGTCCCCATAGTAGGAACGCGGGAACTAACATCATTTTCAGAGAGAGTTTTTGCGTCATCCTGTCTTTTGTTTGGTGTGCTCATGGTCACAGCGATTCAAGTAACACTAGTAACAGAAATCAGCAGTCCAAATTACTATCCTGATATCGACACATTGGAACAGCTAGCAGAATCGGGGTTACCAATAGCAACATCGTATCAGAATCTTCTTGACACTTTCAGCGATACTGAAAATCCAACTATGATTCGTCTCGCAAAAAATGTTCGGTTCGTAAGTGACAGTTTTAGCATCAAAGAGAGAATTGCCTACAAAATGGATTACGCTGCTATTACCAGTCTGTCTAATGTGCCGTATTTTCTATCACATTACATTGGGCCCTCTGATAACCCTTTGCTGCATGCTGTTGAGGAGAAGCCTCGCGGATATTTTTTGTCGTACGTCGTCCCTAAATATTCTCCGTATCTGCGACGTATTAACATTTTAACAGCAACACTGACTGAAAGTGGCGTGGTAGGCAAATGGGAAGCCGATGAAGTGCTAGAGAACCAGATTATACAGAGACACGATCATACTCATATAGAAAAGTCGACGCTACACGCATACTCGATGAATGATTTGCAGACTGCGTTCTTCGTCTTGGTGTTCGGTCTGTCTTGTGGTAGCGTTGTTTTTGTAGCGGAAATTGTGGTGGCTTTTAAGTTGTTCTCTTGGAAATAGCTCAGAGACGGGCAAATTTCGTCTGTCGCAACGAGTTTTCAAAGTTTACTTTTACAAGATTTTGTTTATAGCGCATAACTTCGAATTCTGAATAGATCCGCACTGCATATGTTCGGAAGGCTTCAAACTCTCCCAGGGTTCGTGGAATCTTTCGGATGACATGAATACTGGTGTTACTATTTGTGGTTTATTTAAGGACATCTTCAAAATACGAAGCAAGAGTGCTAACGAATCTTTTATGACGTCAGATAATAATGCCATTCGAAAATCATTTGGTGGTGAAGGAAGACTTTGGCTATGTTAACAACACACTTGATGTATAGAACAACTAATAAAGCGTAGGCCTACCTCTTTTTAGCTGATTTTTAAAACATCCTAGAAATAACATTATTGAAATAAATATTCTTTTTGCCCAAGAAGACTGGCTACTTCTTTTCACATCTGACCCTGAAAAACATTGTGGGACACCTAGACATAGCCCACTAGCATGTTACTGGGAAGCACTTAAGCGAAATACGACGGCATCTTTCGAAGAATCGAATATGGGCGAAGGAGATGTAATCATATTCTGATAAGATTTACACAGCCATGTAATATATTTACTACACGTGCACTAAAGATTGAAGTCGAGTGTGTTCAAATTCATACTGGTACTGCATCGAATTCTAAAGTTATTTCTCTGCAGTGTGAACTCTGAAAATATTGAGACAGCAAGTCACACACGTTTTCACCACACAATGCACATTTAACAACCAAATTTTCTATAATTTTGCCAACTGCATGTTATATGGCACTGAATAAGATTACTATAGTCGAAGTAGCCACCTCTGTCAAGATCCAAGCCAGAAACATCTTGAAAACAGATGAATCCGACCTATAACGTGATGTTTGGGGTTTAAATATCCTCAGTGTTCATCTTAGTATATTCTATTGGTGATCCATGCACACTTATGAATCAATTAACTGGGGTAATTGCAGTTGGTACGCCACCAGAAACCAAAATATCCCCCCCGTCTTTTCTTTTTGACAAATTGTGTAAAATATTAAGACAACAAAGATATCAAATTAATTTGTAACACACACCTACATGGGTTAAAAATCAAACTCCTGTTTGTTCAAGGTATTGCAGGTCACGTCACATGTAGTTTTTCTATATGTATAATTCAGTACTAGCAGTTAACATTACCCCATGAAAATACAAAATAAGAAAAAAACATTTAGAATTTTATTGGTTTATTTTGTTGGAAACAGAAAGAAATATATTTTTATAATATTTACACTGTACAAAACAACAGAAAACATTCCCTTAGACATTGCTATAAAAATATTTCACTGCTTCAGTAGTTTTAAAATAGTTTGCAACAATCCTCAAATAATAAATAGCGCTACCTTTATTTGCGCATTTCTTTTAGTGTGATCAGTAGCTACGCTGTTCATTGGTGTCATTCTGGATTGAAATCCTTGTGGATTAGTGGCATTCATTTTGAAGTTGCACTGACCTACAATTAGGAAATGCAACCAAGTCAATTATGCATTACAAATAGCAAAAACTGTAAATAATCTACATAATAATACAATTTACAATAATATGTACACTAAAGAGTAGTAATCCACATCACAACTAAATGTAAGAAACGTGTAGAATTATACAATGATTTCATGTGAAATTAATAGTAATGATTATATTTTAGGCTGTCCCCATTCCTTTCTCCGTAATCTGTCCGTGTAATATTGAGGGTACATGAGTAATTTACATGGAGGAAAATTTACTGGAGGCATTCCAAGCCAAAAACATGTGCACAGTGAAAGAGTTTAATTGAGGCTAGTGCTCCTTCAATTTTTCATGTGTGGTCAACACAAGCAAGTCAAATGTGCCAACAGCTTTCTTCATAACATCTGCTTTGTCTTCAAAATTCCCAGAAGAGAAGTAATTCAAGCAGGTGTCAGATCTGTTAATTTTTGGGAATTAGCAGCTGCCTCCATCATCAGGGTGACAAGTGATCATTGACTCTGAAATGTTGGTAAACTTCTACCAGGCTACAACACAGAAGACGGTCATCTTCGTACTCACCGCCGTGAGAACTTCAAATCCTTCTCAGGATTTCTAGCGTTATATCCTGAAACACATTCCCTCATTAAATTTTTGAAGGCAGAAATCATTACATCTTATACTCTAACTCTCTACAAATTTGACCATTTCATTATTGTTCCATTGTGGTGGCCCACTCGTAATTAAGACAAAATATGTTATCACAGGCTAAAGAGTGGAAATGTTATTTACAAAGTGAGAATTTAATGGTTTCAAGTACTTCCTTCCAGTAAATTTTCCTTTTGTAAGTTAGGCTTAAGATAAAAATATTCTTCACCTCTTAATTACTACCCCAACTTGAGATCCAGTTCGGGGATGGAAAAACGATTAACCTTAGACGTTTCTCTTGTATCAAAAGTAAAAGAGGTTTAGTATGAAATCATTCAGATACAATGGCATCTCATGACAGCCGGAGACCACCGTGTACTTGTACACTTGCAGGTAGCCATCAGTCTCAAGTAAGAGGACAAAACTGGCAGATTCCCCTCTTTTTACTTTATTACACAACGTGAAAATGTTCCCATTTTAGCAGTATATGAATTTCCTTCTCCCCGTTAAAGATTTGCTGCAGACAAACAGGAACATTATAACTAGGTTACATTGCTCTTCTACAACTGCAGGAGAAGATTACAATAAACTGAAATCTCTCTCACCATTATTCATCATCTACACTTTTAATTAACATACTTGCTAAATGGTTTATAGGGACAAACCACTTTTCTTACAAATCTTCTATAGTATCAGGTATGCTTTAATATATTTTGTCATAAAAGAATGACATATTAATAACTTATTACCAAGGTTCTAAATATTAAGCAACAGCACAACTTATCAATAATTAATAAGAATCTATTCAAACCATAAAACACAATTTAATTGTAGTAGCTCTAGAGAAATACGCTGATCACTTAAGAGCAACCACCATAATGTCCGCGTTGACCGGTCAACATATTGTACGTTTTTAATAACATGCAGTAAAGATAAGGTGGAGGTAAACTCGCGGCGTCTCTAGACACCACAAAACGTACAGAAAGTGCAGCTGCAGTGCAACACATTCTTGAACCTCAGAACAATATCAAGATTAGACATTCTCTTCAAGCTGGTGCTGCCTTTATCTATAAAGGAGAGTATCATTTGTACCTCTCGATCCGCTAGTGTTGTTACCACAAAGAATTAACGTACAGTCTTACAAAAACACGATTTGTGACACATTCTTAATTTGTGGAAACAGTAAGAACTTGCATGAAAAAGAGGCATTCTTGTTAAGAATGGAACAAAATGATGTACATGGTCTCAAGCTTGTATGTAACTGTACATAAGCATAAGAAAATGGATGATGACCCAATGTGATATTCAGCAATGCGCAGCATGAAGCATTTTCTAGAAATAAATGTCTTCTTCGGACAGAACTGATATTAGGCGCATGAGAACACTGCTCAATTTTCAGAGTACTGAAGTGTCATATTACATTATTCCCAGATTAAAATGAATTTTATATAGCGACTGCTAAATCAAGATCATATTGTAATCCACAAGTGGAATTCCTTCTGAAACTACTCAAACTACAGTAATACCTGTCTACAAGGAAACTGGTTTGACGATAAAGCCATAAAAAGTCGGGATATTGTGAGAAAGGCCACCTTTAAACTGCTAACAAAATCCCATGTTTCTCTCAATGACTTCAACATAGTGAAGATCTCAAAATAAAAACCATATCATGCCAAAGCACTACCATCTGAAGGTTTACAGGCCTGGAGATAAAATTTCACATTTATTATCTCTGTACTGGAGGTGATTGTGACTGTCTTTATCCCTGGAGAGAGCACTTGACATACATTGCTTAAAGAAGATGAATGGATCTCAGAGCATTCTGAATGTGATGAAAAAGGAAATTCCAACTTTGTGAGAATCAAACCTGTCCACTCAGTCCACGACCAATCATTTTACTGGATTTAAATGTCACATTTTCCAAAACAGTGGCTTCATTATCTATTGTAAAGTGACGCAACATTATTGCCTTTAAGGACTTGAAGTAGGAATGAATCAAACTTAAAAATATGAGAATATAAATGCTGAAAAACATATTTAACTAAAATCCACAAGTACTACAAACATTTTTAGATGCAGTGCATTTTTAACAAATTACTACAAGGTGAAAATAATGTATATCATAATAACAGGCTTTTGTGTCACTGTTAGTGTTTATTCCTACCACAGCAGTGTAGTGTAAGGTCAAAAAGATGAAAAGAAGCAAGACATTTTAGCATTCTTATGTTAATTCCAAATTATAAAAAAGTGTACATATTTCTGGTGACATCTGAAATGTTTAACAACATAGAAAAGAAAAACAATGTCCTATGTTTCCATCCAAATTCTGAATCTCTGTGCACTCCCAAATGGAATACATTATTAAAATCTTCTCTTATAAACTGACTCTTAAACAACTACATTAACGTGAAAAACATAAAGCATAATGAATACACCTCACACCATTACATAAAATTCCTCTCCTTCAGACATGACACTTTTCACTCCATAAATCAAATCATCAATACACCCCCATATTTGTGGCAGATATTATTCATGTTCAACTTCACTTAAAGCAAAGAAAATCAAATCATTTAAGCACCAAAATATAAAGATTTCTGTCTTCTGGGTTGTTGCGCTGTGTAGTCTGGTCGATGTTAACAAACATTTCAGAGGTCATACTGCCTCCGTCATCAGGGCGATGACGGAGGCAGTATGACCTCTGAAATGTTTGTTAACATCGACCAGACTACACAGCGCAACAACCCAGAAGACAGAAATCTTCATACTCACCGTTGTGAAAACCTCAAATCTTACACCAAAATATACTTTAAATAACATAGTAATTAGATCAATGTGTATAAAAATGCACAGTATATGCACAAGTAGAAAATAATCCAGTTACATTACCCAATTCATAACAAACTATAGCTTATACTTTATCACTCATGCAGACTTGGTAATAAAACAGTATTTGAAATAGTCGTGTGCCAGTACTGTAAATCTGATGAAGGTATTACATATGGTTCCTCAATTCCTTCAACAATTTCAATTAATAGGATAAGAAATAATTAGTACATTCCGTTGCTCAAAATTATTCCAGTCCTTGGGTGCTGGAATTTATATGGTTCATCTACAAAATTCATTCATTTTGAAATAACTAATAATATTCAGTTTTTTACCACATATTTACAGAGTTGATACAATTAAAAATTTAAGCTATGTATCTGCAAAATTATGTTTGATGTACCCTATATAAAGAAATACAATAGTTAAATACCCCAATTCAGGAAAAACTTTGAGAAAACATTTTTACCATATAAAATTTGGTAACTGGTAATGTAATTGATTAAATTCTAAATGTACAAAAACAAAGCTATGTTAATTTTTACCAACATCAGTAACTAATTAGTCTACAAAAACTTATACTATGAAGTGCATATTTTGAAAATAAATTGTATGCATGTTTTAAGAATTATTTTCAAACATAAAAAGTTTAGAAGAATTTTCATTACAGAAAACATGCCTTTCAAACAGCAAACTATTTCTTGTTTATGATATCATTAATTATAATACTCAGATATTTTTGTGCCTCATAATTTATAATCTACATATTGAAATTCCACTTTGAAATATATACATTATGAAATATCAGTCTTCACATTACAACATGGTTTAATTATTTATACTGTTTTATTTCAATGTGATATAAAGAGGTCATGAATGCCTGATGAAATTAACATGAATAAAATGGTTGCTACTCACAACATTATATCAAATGAAGAACTAAAACTTTCATCATTCATTTCAGAAATTAGATATATGTTGGTGAGTCCTTCAGACTGGCACCACATGCTTCACAGGTGCCCACGCCCTTCTCATTGACGAGCGTGCACTGAGGACATTCACGTCCACCACTGGCCAGAGGCCTTACTTCTGGCCCTCTCACCTTTGACTTGCCACACATCTCACAGATGTCGCGTGAAGGAACATTGAGAAATGTGCATGTCACACATTCCCATTTATGCTTATCTGCAGCATCTGACAACTTGTGACTGTAATCAGGCGCAGTATTTTCACTGCTCCCCTGCCTCTCTTCTTTGATGGATGAGTCTTGAAGAACTAAGTTTTGCTCAGGTGGGGAAGAATCAGAACTCTTAGGCATAAGCCGATAAAAGTTAGTACTATCTTGCAAGTGTTTATGATCCAGGGTAGTGGACAAGTAGTGGACCCCAGCCAGTGATGATGACCTATCAGTCTCATCTATGTACTTTCTAGTCTCTCTCGGTAATGTCCGAATAGATGCTTTGTTGTTCATAGCACTGATGTTGGTGCTACATTTGCTGGAAGTTGTGGCAACTGTGATTGGCCTTTCCCTTTGTGGATTATCCTTTGATGGTGATGACACATTATCATAAACACTGACACTTCCATCCACGCCTTCAATACTTGGGGACCTTTTTCCTATTGAGACTCTACAAGGTTCACTATCAGCTTCTAACCGGATTTTCTGCAGAGCCTCATTTATTTTTAATGGCTGATGCTCAGCTGGCAGTACTTTATGGAATTCTTCCAGTCTTAACTCCATCAATGTCTCTTCCAAATTTTTG
>NW_019059677.1:563328-618338 GCF_000696155.1 Zootermopsis nevadensis | reverse complement strand
AGACATTAATGGAAGCATTTCCCACAACATGAAACCAGTGTACTTAAAATATCTGAACATTAAAGTGGCTAAGCGAGGGTTTCAAGACTAGACAAAATACATTATCTGGGCTGCACTATAATTCACTATCTATGTAAGCCAGTGGTCTAAACCTGCACAGAAGAGTCAGGTAATACAGTGCAGATAATAAAATAACACTTGGGAAACAGAAGAAAACATTTCTCTCACTTCAAAATAACAGCAGTACTTTTGCCTACTAAATGACACTACATGCTCAGATGCACAATCATTAAACCTTCTCTAATCAACTTTCACATCTGCTGATAGCTTACACAGAATGAAAAGAAATTTTAATGTAAGTATACAGTGTAGATCAAAATTATATTACATATGTTTATATAATGCAGTAATATAAACTTCTATAATAATTTTCACTTGTTACAATGTGCAAAAGTAATGAATGGGACTACCTTCAAGTTTATTCCTTTGCTCAATTTTATGCAAGCTTTCATCAGTCTGCAGGTAACTAAGATGCAACTGCTCAATCATCATCCATAGTTCTGCCAATCGGCTACAAGAAATAAATTCTGCCATTCCTTGCTATTCAGCAAATCTCCATTCACAGTAAATACATAGTGTGTTTAATCTGAAATTAAATAATTCAATCATAATTTTTAGGAATACAAAATTCCCAGTCACCTCATCAGTTAACAACATAAAGGTAATAAAATGTCAGACTTCTTGTTTTAAAACCTCCAAATTATAAGAACATTTGTTTCAGTCTACTTTATATAGACATGTTCTGAGTTGGTTAGATTTAGGTAGTTATGTTAGTCTGTGCATTAAATAAGGAAATTTACAATCCGAAAGCTATTTATAATTGCCTCTGAACTTCTACCAGACTACATGGCACAACAACCCAGAAGACAGCATCTTCAGACTCACAGCCATGAAAACCTCAAATCCTATATTTACTTGCAATTACTAAACTACTGTTACATATGTCTAGAAAAACTAACCTTTCAATGAATTAGGGATTTATGCCCATGCACAAATACATCTGACACACTGCAGGTAACTGTCAACATATTACAAAATATGCCTAAAATAACAGCTACCATTGAAAAAACAATAACAGAATTAGAATCAAAATTTATTTATATTCTGTAGATCCTTCACAGATGAGTCTAGGATGCAGAAGACCTCATACACATTTTATATAAAGAAACATTTTTCTTACAGCTATTAGCATGATCATATTTTATGAGTAGGTATGTTACATTATAGAGACCAAAGTAATTAATTAAAAATATTATCTGTGGAAGTAGTTACAATCCTTAAGAATTTTCAATTAAAGTAAATTTGTTTACAGAGCAGGATTAATACAAGATTTTGTTTTAATGCTAGGTTTAATGTTTTTATCCACATTTAAACTTTAAATGGCAAACAGAAGAATGTGTCCAATGAACACCATATACAGTATCAAACTTTACTAAACTGAATGTACTAAAATGGGTGAAGTGAGTCTATCTTTCTATACTGGGTGTGCAATTGTAAATAATATAATAATTTTACTTGAAACATGGTATATTTAGTATAGTACTGATAAAAAGTTTGAGACAGAATACTTTTCACACATCTAGGAAGAACTCTTAGAAGCATACGTTCTCCAAATTATTCAATCCCACAAATTATACCAATCACATTATACTTACAAATTATCCTGCTACTTTAAAGTGTTTTTATGTGTGTCATTGTAGGCATTTTATTACAATATCCAGGACAATATCATCCAGATGTAATGCCTGAAGATGTCGGGTAGCATTTTGAAACAAGAGCCGTTTGCAATTTGTGCCTTACATGTGCCACAACACTTCAGTATATGTGCAAATTTAATTACAAAATTATTTTGATAGTAAAACTGGCATGACAGTTAATTTTATTATACAAACCTAAATACCTGTACAATAATAACGAATTGAGAAATTAAACATTCTGCAGAAGCTGCACATTCCAGTACCTTCTTTGAGAGGTGGCATCATAGCTAACCCATTTAAATAGTATTTATACGGTGTTTTTGAAATTTTATGTAAATCAGTTTTTTACATAAATATTGCGGAACCACTATTAACAGCAAAATTATAAAATTTCATTACCCCCTCTCAAGGATATTACTATTCATTCACCCGTAAGTTCACTGGCGGATAGTTGTTATGTTATTTACGTAATGATACTGTGCCAGACAGTGAAGAGGAACGGCATATGGGAAAAATTTTACTCCACGAAAGCATGAAAACCGAGAAATTACAACTAATCACAAGTCACAACCAAAATAAATTTTCGGCATAGATAACCTACGGATCCATAGGTAATACCAACATACACATCGGTAACTCAATGTTAAAAAGTGTAAGGAACGCGGCCTACGACGTCATATATATATTTTGCAGTCGATACGACTTTGAAGGATAGATGAGTCTTATCGAATGAATTGATTCAATTCTATATCGATCTGAAAGGACAGATGGCAGCAAAATATAGAATAGAGTCGAAATATTCGAAACAACATATCACAATATCGAATGATTCTATCCCATTCTGTATCGAGTTCTAAGGTTAGTAGGCAGCACTGTATATATGACATCAGAGGCCACGTATGTTGCCTGCTACGAAGGCCGTTTTATGATTGGTCCAGGAGAAGCAGTGATCTGTAAAGTTTCGTTGGTAGCGCTGTATGTGTTAGTCATCAACAGATATTGTGTCAGAAGAATCGCAAAAGTTTGTTTTTACCGTGCTGTAGTTTGATTTTTTGCAAGATGTAGATTATTCTTCGTTCAGTCTATATTTGTAATTTCTAAAGAGCACATTTGGTGTGACGGATTATTTACTCGCTGCAGCACTGACAACTCCTCATGTTGGTTGTGAACATAGGCGTTTCGTGTTAGAAGAAATATCTTTTAAAGCTTTTACAACGGGAAGAACAAGTGTGTGTTCATTTTCTTATCTAATATGACTTTTTAAGAAGTTGAATTATTTTACTAGAGCCTGCCATGTTACAGCTTGATGATGCTAATATCAGATGAATTTGGTTCAACCACGTTACGTGTAATCTTGGTAATGTATGAAACTATGAGGATCTGAAAAATTTTAAGCAGGGGAACCTTAAAAAATGTCATTTTTCTATTGGTGCATAATAGAAAATAATTTATGTACATTTCATTGAACCTTCTTAGACCTAAGCCATCTTCAGTATAATAGCTTGAATCTTGACTAAACTACTACAGTAACATGCAATATGGAGTCATGTCTGAAACTTAAAATTCACAACACAAAATGTTGAAACATTTTTTTTTTAAATTGAGATGTCAAGAATAAAATGGTGTATAAGAGTGCAGTGTTAAAATTGGTAAACTGGCAATGCAGTAATGAGTGTATCAACTCATGACCACCATTTGTGTCAGCTGTAATTACAGGGTCTAGTGATTCTATATCATAATTGTAGTGGTGCTGAGGTGGTGTCTGTTTTTTCTCATTGTTCTTTAGACGGCTAACATATCTATTAATATCAATAAATGACTAAATAACTGGTATGAGCATATCTTATGGGAAAGTTGTCATGAACCAGGGTAACAGCAGTTCTCTTCCCATAATACCATACTAATTAAATGTAATGTAATTCTCTTTAGCTGTTTGTATTTCAGTTTCTGATTGGACAGTAGACTTGGAACATTGTTCAGCCTTTGTAGTTATTAGTTGAAGTCATGGCAAATCAAAAGCACAGTACACACAGTCCTGAAGATTTGAAGACAGACTCGATTCCTGATGCACCTAGGGAAATCATTAATGATCAAGAAACTGATGCATCTCATACGTTACCTCCCAAAGAGGAGATTATAAATGAAGAAAGGAAAGCAAGCCAAAAAAGTAATAATAAAACATACTTAAAACTGCCAAAAGATCTATCTTTTGTAACAAAGAAGAAATCAAGTCCTAAAAGTTTACCAAAGTCTCCAAAAAGTAAGAAGGAAAAAAAGAAAGCTTCAGGTGTATGTCCAGGTATGAATCTAATACAGCTGCAGGTCAAACCTCTAAATGCTTTAACTCAACATTGGTCCTTATACTAATGCAGTTAAATTTCATGACCATCCTACCATTTCTTGTTTGGTGGTGGTATGTAGTCTCTCTAGCTGACATAGAATCACTAATTCAAGTCTGTGACCTTTATATGTTATGAAGAGAAATCCATGCTAGAAGGAGATTATTAGCTGAAGAATTTATTGCCATGTTGCCCAGGATACAGTTGTTTCTCACTGTGTGGAGGTCCAGGTTCATTCTCTGGCAGACTGTAAGATTGTGGATGAAGTGGTCCTGAAGTAGATTTTTGTCAAAGCAGTTAATTTTTCTCTTTCACTCCTTCCACCAACACTTCATTCTCATCTACTGCCACTTTTGAGATGTACAGTAGGCCTTTAATTCCAGTATATTATCACAAACCTGGTCTGAAGTTAGAGCTTTACTACTGACTTCAAGTGCTTTATATTATATGCACTCTACAGTGTGTTCCTTATTTGGCCCAATTAACATTTTATTTATGTTTTATCTACCTGGTTGCATTTAAGATGTATGCCACAGATTTCTGCATATTGCTTTGCTAATCTGGCAGTTGTTTACAGAAAAACCAAAGTATACTTTGGTCTCCAAAATATCCCCTCCCCCCCACCACTTATTACAGCTTGTTGTTTGCTTGAATATATTTAATACTTATGCATTTAATTTTTTTGTATTTTTTGTTTGATTGATTTGTTCTGAATGAGATCATATTCAGTGGGTGAAGTCAAATAAGTCATACACCTTCCTAAGTCTACATGACAAAACATAACATTAACTCAGGTTAGGATTTTTTTAAACCTAACCGTATGGAAAAGCTAGTCAAGAAATTCCCTGCCCTTCATGGGCTTTGAAGTTCTTTGAAGTTCCATTGCCATGTTCACATGAGTCTGCCACTGGATCCAGGCTGCATCCATACACTCTGTTCTTATAACATCAATTTTAATACTATCCCATCTATGCCTAGGTCTCACAAGTGGTCTCTTTACTTTCTACTTAGGGTGTATGACTAAAATTCTCTCTTGTGCATGCTACATGCCCCACCAACCTTATCCTTCATTTGATTGTCCTAATAATATCTGGTGAAGATAAATTATGAGGCTTCTCATCATGCAGTTTTCTCCATCCTGTTACTTCTCTTTTAGGTCCAGATTTTCTTCTTAGCACTCTTTCTGCAAACACCCTCAATCTGTGTTCTTCCCTTATGGTAAGAAATTAAGTTTTATTTCCATATAGAACAGCAGGTAAAATTATAATTCTATATATTTTACTCTTTAGATACGGATGAGATAAATCCTGAACTGAATGCATCCCCCCATATTTAATGTGCTCTTAACTTATTCATATGAATATTATTTTTATTTCTTGCTATCATTCCCAGATATGTGAACATATGAACACTTTTTAAAGATTTGCTTTTACTGTTTACTTTTAGACCAGCCATCTTAGTAGTGTCTAATAGAGTTCCAGTGCTAATGTTTGTGGTATTTATGTTTATCCCAGTAAATCAACATCACCACCATAGGCCAGAAGCTGATGTGCCCAATTTGATTTTAACTGATCCTTATTTCTTGAACTTTCCTAATACCATATTCAGTTGGGTTTAGTGTTAATTTGATTATGTATTTCAGAACCGTCTACTGTTGTATACCAGATTTCAAATTCTAATGGAATCCGCATAGGACCAGATGTCAATCTGACAATTGTGCAAAATTCTCCCAGTACAAAAACTCAATCAGCTCCTAAGGAAAACAGAACTATAAGAGGTTTGTATATGTCTTAAGCAAATAATACAGTATATTGCTCTAGTACAAAATCCAAATACATCAAAATGTGGTTCATACAACATACTCTAAATTGTTTTCAAACATTTCTTCATTAATGTAACCTTACAAGATGAATTTAATTGGAGGTAGTGTAATAAATACCATTGATGTTGACAGTGGTCAGATGAAACCTGTTGAGAGAGTAGCAGATGTGAAATACTGATTGTTGCAGTAATGAATGACAGTCCCCATGGTTGCAGGTTTACAAGAAAGTAAGCAGCAAGTAACCCGAGAACATATCAGGTTGGTTGCACCCCATGTCGGAGAACATTGGAGAGAAGTTGGTAGAACACTTAATCTCACCGATGGAAGATTGGAGCAGATCGAGCAAGATCATTACAAGGAAGGAATGAGAGAGGTATCTGAGTAATTTTCTGCAAGATGCATGCAGAACGAAATTATTTGTCATTTGGGGAACATTTCCTGGACTTCAGTTTGCAAAATTGCCATGGTATAACTTTGTGTATGTATTCAGCCCACAATTTCATGGTGGTGAGTATGAAGGTGGCTGTTTTCTGGATTTTAGTGCCGTGTAATCTGGTAGAAGTTTACCAGTGTTTCAGAAACATGATCACCCTGATGATGGAGTCAGCAAGTGCCTAAGAAATGTCAGTAAACTTTTACTAGACTGCATGATGCAGCAATCTAGAAGACAGCCATCTTCAAGCTTGCTGCCTCCAGTTCCAGGGACCAGTCAGCAGAGGACAAAGAAATTTGATCACTGCTTCCTGTTTAAGCATCCATCTTTATTTAGTTATTGCAAAGCATGGAGTACCACTACAAGTATTTCTGTTTGTTCTCTAGATTTTTAAATTATTCCCTGTTCCACAGCTTGATGGGGTTGGTAGATTGGATACATATCCCCTTAAAATATAAGTTGTGTAAACATTTCAGCTTAATGACTTTACAAAAAGATTAACAAATAAGAAAACATTATTTTTGTTACCTAGAAGGTATATTGTGACTTTTATTTATACTAGCATATACATAAGTAAATATTTTAAAATAACCAGTCTTAATGGGGGAGTATTGGAAATGCTCACACTTTTTGTTAACCACTGCTTCTTTGTTTCACATGACTGTATGTTGTGTAGAATGAATGCTAGGCAGCATCTGAGCAGTGAGTTAATTACTGTGCATTCATGTGTTTACAGTTGGATTTTTCTTTGTTTATTTGTGTTGAATTGTGTTTGTATAGGCAACTAATATTTTACAGGGAGACTCATTCTTCTGCTAGCCGTAGTAACATTATTGGTACATGTGTGTAGAGGGGAGTAGGGATGACAGTTTATTTTAACTCTCAAATTTCATGGGGCAGAGAATAACTCTAGAGCAGAGGATCTTTATGCAGTAGTTGATAATTACCCATCTGATCAATAGTGTTCTGGGACCCAAAACGTTGGTCACTGAGACACATTTTACTGCAGTTTAATTGCGTAAAATTGGTCTCCAGGTTTCTGTATTAAAATTATCTTTTGCAGGTGGTGTATCAGGTTTTGTTGGAATGGATACGAGTGAATGCAAGTGAGGCAAGGCTTGGAGAGCTTACTAATGCTTTGTGGAAATCAGCTGAATACAGTGCTGTGAAAAAACTGGCAGAATGGGCAAAAGAATCTTCCCTTTTTTAACTAATATCAGATTAAGTGCATAGTAGATTAGGCACTGGAGTATGTTCATTGCTTACTTGATATACCCAGGTTTTAATTATCACGAAACGTTAATACATAAGATGCATGTTGACTTTCTTACAATTATTTTTTATTGTGTTTAGTTCTTCTGTGTTTCAAATATGACTCATTCCTGGATTTAGTGTTAGAAACTATAAGTTAATAATTATTACATGCTGTTTTCATGAAAAATACAAGAGTCTTACATAAAGAAATTTAAGGTTGTGAAATTTCATTGTAACATTCTTGAATTTTTTTTCATGCCCTGAATCAGTTAATTAAGTAAATATATTTTATTGTGTCAGTAATCTGAGATCTGAAAATGTTCAGGATTGTTCACAACAAAACAGTCCATATTTTAAAAAATATGGTCATGGTCAATTTTTGCTTAGAACTAATTGTGTATGTTATGCAGTGTCATTTGGATGAGAGAATGAACAAAGGACTGTGAGAGATGGGAAGCAGTTTCACCAACTTGTGTGCATATTCTAGAGGTCCTCTGTTGCGGCTGTGAATATATCCATTACTCTTACTCCTAAATCTTGACAAACATTTTTGATACATACAATTTCTGACATGTAATGTCAATATTCAAGCATTGCTTCTTTGAAGTATAGGCTTAACATTGTCACCACCTGGTCTCTTTTCTGCAAATGAAAGTAAATCGAGGCTGTGCATATCTCTAATGGTATATCCAAAACTTTCTGACATGTTCAAGCATTCACAGACTTGCTCAGCTTATGAGGCTGATGCAGGCTAGTGGATGAGCTAAAAGACATTTCACTTGTTTAAATTAAACTGTTTATTTACCATGATATTATGATGCTATTTAACATCTAAGCACTCTGTAAGGAATCCAGAATGGATGAATTATTTATGTACATGTTTTGCTTCAAGTTTTCCCAGGGGTAAAAATCAAAATATTCAGATTGGGGGGCCCATGGTGGTCTTAGTCCTATATTGATTTTATGTCCGTCAACACATTCCTTGAGCCCGCATGAAATTTTCTGCATTGTCATTTTGAAAATGTGCATCATTTTTTTCTTCTGCCATTAATTATTTGAAGACAGACTGGAAAATATAATCCACAAACTGCTGAATTAACCCTCATAATAGAATGTGGGACCAGTGATTCTTCTAGTGCTCACATCACACCATAAATCAACTGTTTCACATGAGATTCTGAACAAGAAATATACTTTTTTTAGTGTTCCTCACTATGGTTGGACACAGACACATAGAATGCTCATAGCTAAATAGTCACAAGAGTGGAGATTCATGAAATTGAAATGTGTTGATGTTAACATGGCAGTGAGTTTTGAGACACTGTTTACCTGCATGCCCAATGCTGTGTGGCTCAGCAAATTCTTAGATGTAATGAAGGCCAGATTCAAATGATATGAATGAATGTCATGTTATACAGACTTTCATTTTATTCAAAACTTTATTTATTTTTACATAAGGGGTTTGGGTTTTTTATGTAGTAATAAGATACATATATTAGCATTCTTTTTACACAAAACAGTTCTTTTGGTTTGTCAAATGACCAAAATAAGTATATTTGTTATTATCAATTGATAAATTATGTGCTTAAAACAGACAAGTAGTCACTACTTCCACAATAGCTGTTGTAAATTTGTTCCTCTAAGTACATCACACTTGCCATCAAGAGTTCATTCCATGTTCTGTTTGCAAGTTGACAGATCCAGGTGCTTGCATTTTTTATTGAAGTATTTTGTAAATTATGCAAAGGTACTAACATGAAATTGAGCAGCAGTTGTTAGTTATATGTAAAATATAGTGATTTCTGGTATTAGTTTTCATGGGACTAAGAATAATTATTCAATAAAATATGATAAATACATATTTTAAAAATGGGACTATATGATCTGAACTTTATAAATCTGAAAATGTCCTGACAAAAACACGCTAACTAGGACAAATTGTTATGTTCAGAATTTGGTTTAGATATACCAAATGTTAAGTTTCATCCTTCATTTTGCAATTGCCCTTTATACATTAAGGTAGTGTGCCTGTTGAAAATAAATGGCACACCAAACACTTCCACTTTAGATTTATCAGTTCTGGGTAATTTTTGAAAAATTTGTTGTTAGCAGCCTCAGTGTATAGATTATACATTAAGACAAGTCTGGAACCTACTGGGTTTCAAATCAAACAAGGTACAGAATGTGCAGCACAAATGCCATGAATGTTTAATGAAAGCAAGGTGAATTAAGTTTTTAAGTAGAGTTACGTATAACCATTTATATTCTACATGAAACATTTTGTTTACTTCTGAACATTTTCTCTGAAATATCATCACCACTTGATATAGAAATACAAGTAACATTTCTACAGTTCAGTACTGTGACTGAAGCTGTAAGGCATATATACCAGTGAGATCATTTTCAAAAAGAATACCTCAGAGGAAAATAGCTGTAACTTACTATCAGATAAGTTTTATATCAAATGGCAGTTGCAACATATTCTTTGCATCTTGTACTGTTGATTTCATTGGCAGAACTTAAAATTTCTATGTACTACTAAATATTATTGAGAATTGTATTTTAATATCTACAGAATAGCCTAATTTAAGAGTTGTTTACTTCTGAGGTACAGTGGTTCCAAAATAACTAGATATAGTTTCCACACCTTGTGTTACAAACAGTAATTTAATTATGACAAGAGGAAAAGATGGGTGTGAGCTTGTATGTTCTCACCACTGTCAATTTGTTTCATGCACTGATATTTGAGAACCACCATCCAAGACCACATTACTGCATTACTCTTACATACCCTCCCCCCATTTTGGAGTATTACATAATATTATTGTCTTGAAATTTTAAATATTCACTTGTATATTCTTAATTTTAAGAATTATATTGGTACTTATTTGTTTTATATGCTTGTTAATTCATATTATAAGGGAGCTGTGATAAGATATACTTTTATTCAATTTTTTTTCTAATTAATAATCAGATATTCCTTCTCGCTGTAGTCATCTTATAAAATACAAGTTGTTTCCAACAAATTATGTCCTGAAAATATTATCCATGTTGTTACAATTTATTACAGGTTGTATGGAGTGTTATCTGTGGTCTAAATATCATAATTAAGTCAGTACTGGAACCCTGCACTCTGTGGTTGTTGCTAACATTTGATAAAGAAAGCATGTATAATAACAGACATGTTCAAGATCTGAGCTAGTACTAAACTAGTTGTGATACACTCAACCTGGGCTCCAGAAATACACTTATCACAGGTCAGGTTACTGAGGCTGGTGTACTTTATTATCTTGGTTTAAACATTAAAAAATGAATATACAAATGGTTATAGAATGTTTATTTCTCATTATGAAGCTCAAATATGTGAAATGTGGTGCCAGATAAATTTAACATGTTTGGTTTTTTCCATTGGCTACAGCATGTCAGTTACATCATTTCAAATGCTTTAAACCAGTGGCTAATGTAATTTATTTTAGATGTAGATTATATACTATGTATAACTTGAATTATACACAAACAAGATTTCCGTCTTCTGGGTTGTTGCACTGTGTAGTCTGGTCGATGTTAACCAACGTTTCAGAGGTCATACTGCCTCCGTCATCAGGGCGACCTGATGACGGAGGCAGTATGACCTCTGAAACGTTGGTTAACATCGACCAGACTACACAGTGCAACAACCCAGAAGACGGAAATCTTGTTTGTGTATAATTCAAGTTATACATAGTATATAATCTACATCTAAAATAAATTACATTACTGATTATTTAGCATTTAACATAAAATAATATATATTTTTTTAAAATTTCACGTACCCCCTAAGATGTCTTCTCGTACCCCAGGTTGAATACCACTGCTTTAAACTACAGCATGAACAGTAAGGATGGCCAAATCATGCCTGCATTGAATGAATTTGATGTGAAATTAAATAATATGTGTTAGTTGTGTTCTTCTGGATTGTGATCCCACATAGTTTTGTAGGAATGTATCACCTTCACCTTGAAAGTGAAGGTATGCATATGCCAGCCATCTATATTTTTAAATGGAATGTCCACCAGTAAAGATGACAGAAAAAGCTATTGTATATTCACGTTTTTTGCAGTGCTGCTGAAAAGATTGGTTCACATTTGCGGAATTCCTCTTCCATTTCACTAAGGTCACGGTTAGCATCCAGTACCATCACCTGATAAAAAATAATGTAATACAGGCATGTGTAAATGTTACTCTGTTCTGTAAAGATGATCAAGTTTGAAACTGTTAAGTAACTTGTGTATTAAGTGGATTTTTGAAAGTGTTTTGCAGAAAATCTCAGCATTTAAAAAAATAGACACCAATGGGCTCACATATGTTACTTTGAAGCTAATACAAAGAATGTCAGGAAAAATAGTAAGTGGTAAAATAAGATAATTACAGAGTATGAACTTACTGGAGCCGGACAACAGAACTTTGTCTGATTTAAAAGCCAGTCCTCGTGTAGTTTATGGAGTTTTCTCAAGTATTCGAGTGGTACACAGCTCTCTTCTTCTCGTGCACGTGCTTTCATACGTTCAAATACCACTTCAGGACAAGTGCGCAAGTAAACTAAAGAAAGGAACACATACATAATAAAATTAACAAACTTGGGTATCTTAATTCATGTCTTAATTTTGTTATATATTCAAATTTACCTATAAGATCTCCACCAATATGAAAGTGAGATGTGATCCACTTAAACCACTCATCCAAAACAACATAGTCTGCAGCAGGCATCAATTCTTCTCTAGCCAAATTCTCTACGAAACAATACCTATTGGAAAAGTGCACCATGTAAGAAGTTGACAATGCAATCGAAAGGAATGTGTACAAAAGAGATTTTTAATCCCTTTGTTTATATAATTTGGTATCCAGACACCAGTGACATAAGAACTGTGGTCAGGTGCAAAGAGAAGCAAACTTTTAGTAATGCTATTTTGGGGCACAAATTCCTTTCAGCCTGGAACAGAGGAAATTAATGGTTCAGTAGATCAATTACATTCCTTGGTGCAAACTATTTCTTTGCAGGTTAGTCAATTTCATTTTGACGTTAATTGTGCCCCCGGGTCACACACGTCCATGACTCATTGTGTATGTTTGACCTTTTGAAAGTAAGATTTGTATACACAGTGGATAGTGTGTACAATGGCATCAGCTACATATGGCAAAAAATCTGATGTGGTTAAAACATTAAATGGATGGGAAAATCTTTAACTTCTTTAATTTTCTCTCTCCATCACAATACCTCTCCTGTCATTGTATAGAAATATGGTGTATCATAAATGACATATGACAGAAATGTGTCAATATTTAAATAACTACACAAATAAGTAGGCTCACTATGAAATTAGGATAATATTAAAATGTGATTCAAAAAGTACTTATAGATAGTGATCTGTTACAGCTGCAGACTTCTATTGCAGCAAGTGTTGGTATGTTATGCTTTAATGCCATACATTTGTATTATAAAGTAAATTCATAATGTATACATTCTCTCAGAATTAGATTAAGATTCTTTCACAGTTTTACCTAGCACTGTATATTGACCGTTCCATCATCTTCACAGGATGGGTTGATGTGCGTGTATGCAGATCCAACATTGTTAACTGAACATATGTTTGGAATGTCAATCCCCAGCGTGATGGATTTTCATACATTAAACCCTGGAGAAAATAAAAGAAAATTTAGTGTCTAGTGGGTAGTTAACTGCATAAATGTAATCATCACTTGACATTTTATGAACCAAGAATACAAAATGAAAGCATAGGTATACTGGAACCCAGATTTTTAAGTTCAAGAAGAATCATGCTAAAAGATGTTACATGACATATTGAGTCACATTATAATGGCACCAAGTGTATTTTTCTACTCCTCAGCTGCAATTTTTCATTTGCCATAGACAAACAGCATGATATTTCCTGTGCACCAAAAATAAAATTATGTTTATAAAAGGTAAACATTATAGTAATTTGACAGTAAAAATATACTAACAAGTAAATTGTGGCCTTCGACATTTCTCCACATATCTACAGGTTCAGATAACAAGTCAACGTCAGGCCTTGCAAAATGGTTCAAGAAAGTAGTTTTTCCACTACCAATATTGCCTTCTACAAAAACTGTAAATGGCTTCACTGACACTGCACCAGCCATTACTCTTTTGTTTAACCAATGTGCTGTTGACCTGTTTAATAAACATATAAATTAAAATATTAATTTATAACAACTTACTAAACATAAAATTTGAGTGACCTAAATTAAATATTTCAAGGTACATTCTAAATGTATAGTTTTCCAGAAGTACTTTTGAATATCTCATATAGCTACAATTAGTGGGACTGCTTGGGGATGATGCACTCTCAGTACTTAAAACAATTATAGCAGAATCATCAAGAGGTCATGGTCACCTATTCCCTCAACTAGTCAGTGAAATCAGATGTTACCAACAGGACCATTATAATTTAACCCCATTTTCTAATCAACAAATCCTGAAAACATATAAATCATTTCAACTTAAAAACTGATTAAGAATTTAGACAACTGTTCCATTGTTTTGAGAGTTTCTGCATAAATAAACAATTTATGTACATGTTTCAATTAAAGTACAGAAAAAGTTTACAATCTTTTCGTTGTAAGTGTTGATCAGTTCCTTGCAATATAATTTAGCTCTATATACTTACAACCACAATCACTGAATATTCTAGTCCTGTTGTAATCTATTTACGAAGCACATGCGCCCGAAATCAATAAATTCCGCTAAAAACGCCTAAAATGTTAAACATAATGCCTGTTCAATGCCTCTGTAATCGAGCTAATCGTTTCTGAATATCTTGGTAGCATGTAATATAACCTAACTTATTTCACTAACTTCACATATTTTACGCATTACCTAATCATGTTAAAATTATGTAAGAAAATCCAATTTAATATCATAAAAACCGGCAACAAATATTAATATCAAATTTTAATGATGTATACGAAATTATACACAATTCCACGGGTTATCAACAAACTTCCCTTGTTACCATCATCCCTGAAAAACAGCTGTATAGTAAACATGGCGACAAATGCATGGATGTGGAATGAGAGATGATTGTAAAATGAAATTGGTTGTGGATTAATGTCTTTGGAAAATAATAGGTCGTATATTTTGCTATTAAACGGTCATGTTAATTGTATATATTGTTCGTTTTAATGCTTAGTGTGTGTTATAGGGCATAGATTTAGAGTCGTTATCATAATGGCTCAGTGTAAGTTGACACCCCACGAATTTATACAAAATGCATTTTCTCCTATGGTAGCTGTAATGTGCAGCCAACTGGTGGATCAAACATGTCAGAAGAATAACCTATCCTTTGTCGAAATGATACAGCCATTTTGCAAGCTCAGTACAGAAGGTATGTTTCTAAACCATCGTATAACAAACCTAACCTTAATTGTGGCCATTGTTTACGTTAATTTTACTGTTATTGTTGTAGCTCATTTTCGTGAACCATCTGGAACGTCAGTGGCTGTTCGGAATTTACGTGTTACAATGTTGGATGTTAACTCTCGACCACCACAAGCGACACTTGCCAGGAAGTTACTCAATGAATCTGTCAGTTTGTCAGGAAGTGATAGAAATACCAGTCAACAAATTGGTTTGTCACATTCATAGTACTTCATAGTTATGTGCTTTTTGTTCTGTGTATATGTGGTTAGTGTCATTCAGTTACTATATGATGCTATAGGATTGTAGAAAATGTGCTACTTTACTAATATTTAAATGTAATTTATCAGGTGGTCAGACTGTTGACATTCCAGCCTCAGTCCCTTGGTTTGAAGCCTGGAGAGAGACATTCCTTCAGGTGCAATTTCCTTCAGATCATGAATTTACAAAGCATTATATTGCTTGTATCCTTTGTTACAGAAAGGAATCAATTAATTGAAAATTAAAAAATTCAGATATTACGTAGAATAGAGTAGAATTTATTTACATTCCATAGATCCTTCATAGGCCTAAGCCAATGATGAAGAACAGGTCATAGCAAAAATACAATACTTGTTTCTAGTACAACTATAAATACATAGTTATAACAGCTATTTACAGATTTTTGGAACTACAGTATTAAAAATTCTTCTATTGAGTAGAAGGAGTGAGATAGGAGATACTCTTTTAGTGCTGTCTTAAACATTTTTATATCATGATTAAACTTTTGATAGTAGGTGGAAGATTATTGAATAACTTAATACGCCTTTTTGATATTTACTGGGGTTAGAATTTGGCACACGAAGGTTATATCTGTATCTTGTTCTAATATTGTGGATATCTGTATGTGTTTGAAATTTTTCCATGTTATCCACTACAAATGATAATAGTGAGAGCAAGAATTCACTCAGTAGTGGAAGAATATTAAACTGCTTAAATGATTCCCTACATGAGGCTCTCCTTTTAGTGCCTACCATTAATATAATGACTATCTTTTGAATGTGAAATACTTTTTTGCTGTCTGTTGAATTTCCATGACTGCTGCAACTGTCCTCATAGCAAAACAAGCCAAACTTAGTTTATGGATAATGTATTAAATATGTTTTTCAGTTTAATTTGTTGTCAATTTGTGGCCCAAGAAATTTAGTTGTTTCTATTTCCTCGATTATTTTATCATCATACCCTATATTTAGATTTACACAAGTTCTGTTGTTAGTACAAAATTTCATGAAATTTGTTTTGTCAAAATGTAATGTGAGTTTATTGGCTTAATCCATTTGTTAAATCTAGCATAGTGCCAGGATTGCATTGCTGTGAAGGACATATACTTTTTGAAACTAGGTATCATGGTAGTGGGGATTAGGAGAGGTTCCTTCAAGTTTTTAAATGAGTTTTGAAACTTTTAAGAAGGAGAAAAAGCACTGAAAAGATTATACACATGTTTTTCAGATGTGTTCTTTCTGATTCTATATATGTCATTGGTCTTGATATTAATTTATTACATAGGCAAGTATGTTGTTGTAACCAAAATGAAATTTGCTAGTTAACTTTAATTAAACCCTTGGTCTCCCATAAAGGGGATTCCGATTACAGAGCCTCCATCTGAAAGTTGATTTCTTTCAGCAGGGAGCCAGCAGTTCTGACATACCACTTTGGGAAGCTGAGATTCTGATTTGCAAGATACTTTACTTCATGGGATGTATGGGGCTACTAGCAGATTGACGAGAATAGGGGTGCACAGTAGATCGATTATTAGTCAAGCAGCAAGGGTCAGTTAGGTGCCCACCCCATTCATATTTATCCAATGAATTGCCTTGAAGTTTCATTGAACTCTCCTTATTTAGCCTGTAACCTTATGGCCCATGAATTGATAAGAAAGTGTGAATGTGGCCCTAGCTGGAAAGGTTGAGAACCCATGATGTAATGGGATAAATGAAAATACCTGGTCAGAATTTTGTTGTTTTTATGCCAATCCAGTACAGCTGAAAAGGGAGATAATGCTAAATGGAACTTAAAATTGTTTGTACTGAAGAATAACGTAAATAGTGGATGGCCCCGTATTCAAGTTTAATATTGATTTACAGAAATTTTGAAATTATTTTATTTAATAGGTATACTTTAATTATGTAGGTCATTTTTATATTTTACCATCATTATACATCTTCCCTTAACTCAGGTATTCAGGTATTCTAGTAGTGTCATCTGCAGAAAATAATCCTGTAGAAACTGTACAACACATGGGTCTGCAGCTACAGCAGCTACAAAATATAACACCAGCAAAACTTCCAAAATGGTTTGGCCCGGGTGTTCTACGGTATTATGTCCTGGTGCATGATGCTGTGGATGGTGACAATGATAAAGCTGAAACAACATTTAATGTTCTAAAACAGACATATGGAGATAACAACTGCTACTTCCTTCAAATGAATTCTCGCCCACCTGGACAGAGTGAAGACCAGAACCACCTTCCTGATCCATGGAGCCAGTTCCTAATTCGTCAAGTTGATAACCAAGTATGGATTTAACAACATATGAAGGGCAGTTTTTATGCTTTGATGGGGGTATGAAACCAGGAAGCGTTCCAAGACAAATGTTTATATACCAATGCTAATCATTCCTTATCTGGAGAATTGAGGATTTTATGTAATGTTAAACATAATTATGCTGTTCACCTGGGGCACTGTAATCGAGTAGGTTACAGTTAGATGAACATGTTGTGTGGGTACAGAGAATATATATTTAAAACCTCTTAGAAAATGCTAACTTGGAAATCCTAGAAGGGGTTAGGAGGATAATGTCAGTATCATCCTCAGGGAAATAAGTTATGAGTCTTGAAATTGGTATAGGATTCTGTTCAGTGGGAGCTTTGTTATTGATGTCATTGAACCCTGGTTCAATTACTAGAGAGTTAGAGAATTTATTCATTTTATGGATTGTGGAACCCTTGAATTTGAAATGTTAAAGACAGGGCAGCTTATTTATTGTAAACTAGAGACCTGAAATAGCTAGTCTGAATATTATTGTTCTTTCTCTTTTGAAATGTGTCTGTGTAAGCTAAATGCAAATAGTCCTGGTCTTGTCAGGTGAGATTTTTCCTTCAATATGAGAGTTTGAATGAAACTGGGGTACATGTAACTGCACTTCTAATAGTTTCTTTTATAGGCTGGAACATGACAGTGAATCTGCCTCATATTCTTCATCACAGCAATGTGCCTAGTCATAGGAATATCGTTATGCACGGTCTTATGGGAATGATAAACCAGATTTGTGTGAAGTCCATTGGTTGGACCACATGTATATGGGGAGTGGTATAACATCTTCACATTATAATTTTTAGGAGGCAAATGATCAAGACAGTAGTCCCCGTACCCCTGCTGAGATTGGTGGTGTGACTGGAATGCCAACCCATGTCATCACAGATGGCAGCTGCGATGGTGAAACTTCAGAAGTAAATAATGTGTTGAGGCCAGGAGTTGGTCCAGTGATAATGTCAGCATTAGAAGTGGCACAGGAAGCAGGAGAGAATGCAGCACCTATTACTGTTGAACATCATCCCCTTAGCCCAGATGCTGACCCACAGAATTTTGTTCTTGCCAGTTCAGATAAGGTATGATTTTGTTAAGTGAACTGTGTAGCAAAATTTGTATAAGTAAGTATGTTCTCTGCCACTGATGCATGGCCAAATTACATTTACTTTTATTGACAATGGATTAGTAAATAAGACATCACATCAGAATGATCTACAGTTTCATTTCAACAACATATTTTTTTATACTGGAATATTTATTATTTTCCTGTCTTCCTTCAGGTAAATAAGTACCTTAAAATATGGTATAACTGCTACCTTCCACATCCTTCTGAATCCTTAAGTGATTATCAGCATCCTGTAAGTAAATTAAGAAAAACTTATATGACTGCAGACCAAGCTTTTGGTTCTTGGGTTCAAAAACTGCATGAGATCAATTCATATAGGAGAAATTTCATCAGTCCATCCATCTATTTGGCCACATGTTTTACCTATGATATTACTTAATGGATTTGGTTGGCATTTTATAATAGAGGATACACTGTATGTAACAGAATAAATTTAATTTTGGTTCATGTTGATCTAATATAGCAGGATAATTTTAAGTGAGAAACACTGAAGATGGATATTAAAAATATGCAATTTGAGATTCTCACAGCAGTGATGATGTCTATATTGGTTTTGTGGGTTATAACAGTGTGTGGACTTATAGGTACATACCAAAATTTTTGAGTAACTTTCTAATTCTATCTTCAGTGTTGTTTAAATTTTTTTTTATCAAAGGGAGTTGCTGTGTGTTTCTTATTCTTCGGGCTGTTTTACTGAGAAACTTTAATTATAGTATGTTTATGTTCATAGAACCATGTTCCTAACAATGATGTGATTTCTGCTACGAGTCACATCAATGCCAATGTCTGGGTAGGACAGGGAAATCAGACTTCCACTGCAACACAGCATGGTGCTTACCTTACTACGAGTGATTTGGATCACTTGAGAATGCTTGTTCAGGAATTCTGTGTAAAAGCCTTGTTACCACATGTGGAAAAACAGATTCAGCAACTCAATGATCTGGTAAGTATCATAAAATCTTGCTTTGGTAATGTTGTAAGACAGTAGTTACAATTACTGATGTATGTAACAAAATGCCTAAAAGAGACAATGTTGGGAAAGAAGTATTAAGGTTTTAGGGTAACACTTTTGTAAATATTATTAATAGACCAAATGGGTTTTTCATTAATTTCTTCTGTCCCTACAGGCATGGGCTGCGATATTGCCTTGAAATTACTCTATGTAACCTTTGCATTTGACAAAGGTGTCATCAACCATTAAACAAACAACTGCAATGATTGTGATAATGATAAGTATAATGATGATGTTTTTTTCTTCTTCTTCCAGATATCTAACAAAAAGGGTGTTAGCAGGTCATTTCTTAGTGCTACAAAACGCTGGTTTGGTAGTAATAAGCCTGGTATGCCTGGTTCCAGTACACAAGTTAATGCAGTAATGTGAGTAATATTCCTGTTTTTATGTGTGTGTGCATTTTTATTGTTGTTATTATTAACAATAATGATGATAACAACATGTAAGTGCTAAAATATAATCTTGAAATGTCCCAATTTTCCTTCCATCCTTTAAAATTTATGGTGATATAATCTCTTTTAATCTCATACTAAGTAACATATGCTGTTAATTAAGAAATAAATACAGCTATGCAATGAATCCATTGAAATTTTTCGAAGGGAGATTACCAGATATCAGCATTCAGTTTGAACTGTTCCAGGATCAAAATTTTACAGAAACCCACTAAATAGGTATTATCAGAGGCCAAAATATACCAAAGCTAGGATTAATTATTAGAGATCAAAGTTCTTTTGAAACACACCAAAGGTCAATTACCAGATATTAAGATTCAGTAGAAATCTGTGATACATTACTGAAAAAATTCTGAATTAAAACAGGGCAATGAGAACAATAAATCAAGTGTTCAAACCCAGTTTGGTTCAGATTCATACATGAATTACAATGTAGGATTTGAGGTGTTCATGGTTGTGAGTGTGTAGATGGCTGTCATGGGCTGTTGCGCCATGTAGTCTGGTAGAAGTTTACCAACATTTCAGAAGTACACTGGTAAACTTCTACCAGACTACATGGCGCAACAGCCCAGAAGACAGCCATCTCCCAAGAATTACAAATTACAGGACGTTCACATGATGGTCTGTTTTGACTTAAAAATTGGACTGTGTGCAGATATACGGTGAAATCAAAATCATAACAGCAGATATTATGTTTATGAGGGGAGTAACAGGGTATACTTGGACTGTAACTTGAACTGTAACTTGGAATTTAGACATACTGAAGGAATTAAATATACAGCTAGTTATGAAATTCATTGAAAAGTACATAGCTGACTGGAATGCCCAGCTTAGGAACTCTGCTTCCGATTCTGCATTAACAACCAGATGGACAAAGATCTTTGAGGATATTTTACAATGAGACTGTAGTAGACCACTGGGCTTAAGCTATGGAAGGCTGGTGATAGAAACCTGTGTGAAGGTGAATTACCATAAATCAGTTTTTGTGAGGATGATAACCAGAGATTAGTTTCAGTAGAAACATTTCCATGGGAAATTGCCACAAATCAAGTTTAACTCCTTGAATCTAAGTGATGACTCTATATCCCACCTGCTTTAAGAATCAGGAACTTTTAATGGCAGTTCCCCTTGGTGGACTAGTGGTTAGTGTGCTAGGCATTGGACCCAAGGTTCGCTCGTTCAAACCCAGCTGAGGTTAGTGACTTTTAAGGATGATAAAAATCTATAACACAACTTTCTTTGGAGGGGAAGTAAAGGCGGCTGTCAATTGTCATATAATTATGGCATGTAAAAGAACCTTACAAGCCTTTTCTCACCCATCTCTTTCCTGATTCTCTACTAGATGGCTCTAGCAGACAAATCAGGATTGAGTAGAAATTGTGCTGGGGCAGTGGGCTTGTCACTACTCACATTAGCAGACTTCAAAGACTAGGAAACCTCCCATATGGGAGGAGGCCAAGGCCTGGCTCAGGCTGTAATGCCATTGGATGGATGGAACTTGTAATGGTGAAGTGTTGTGTTTTCTTTGAGGTATGGGCTGAATTATTAAGTATTATCTATTTAATTTTCAGCTTCTAAGGGTTTATTAGAAGTTATCTGTAAACAATTAATGGAGATCAGAGTTGTGTAGAAACTCATCTTAGAGTTATTTTCATATGTTTGTTTTTCTGAAGATGTCACTGTGGCACTAAGGTATATCAATTCAAATCACACATAATTGTGGTTACAGTCTGTGAAATTCCATAAGATAATAATTAGGACTGGTGGCTTAGGAGGATGAAATTACAGGACTGGGTTATATCTTTGAATCTTTAATAGTTTATTACTATTAGGTGGGTTTCTTTTCATCTCCTGTGTATACTTAAACATTATCTAATTTTACCATTTTATTATTTTCTCTAGCTACTCTAGTGATGCTCCTGAACTTCAGCTAAGAAGACTTGGTGACCTGTATTTTATGTTTGGTGACTATTCATTAGCATTCCAAGCTTATCATGCAGCTAAGCGAGACTTTAATGCTGACCAAGCTTGGCTGTACTATGCTGGTGCATTAGAAATGGCAGCATTGTCAGCTTTCATGCGAGGTGAAGTAACCCAGAAAGCTCAGGGATACATGGATGAAGGAATTATCACATACCTCAACTCATGCAAGTAAGTTGCCATTAAGGTACTATTAGAAGTTCAGGTTACTGGAAGCAAGTGATAGTTAAAATACAGTGTTTTAACATTAATATTTGTCATTATTATTGATAAAAGACTAAGCGAATAGGTTTAAATATAATGCAGTCTGATCATCCTGCTTGATTTTGATTTTAAATCATCTTCATATTAGTTATACAGAGAGACTTTTCTGTGTTTTTCTGCCTTTCTTGTTTTCCTTGATGTTTTCTGACACTCTGAATTTTATAATCCTGTGAGCTAATGTGGTTAGAATTGCTGCCTTATATTTAATCATTCTCTGTGGCATCTAGCTCATTGGATATGCTGCACTTCTGAAGACTGTTATCAGCCAGTGTATGTGAATGTGTGCTCATATTTGGTACTTTTGAAAATACAATACTTTCTCATCATACATTCAGAAGTTGCTGGGAGAAATGTGTTTTTTCTAATATACGAATTGTTTACCATCCATTCCTGGCTTGCCTTGAAACCTTGGATTCCTTGTTCTTTTGCCAGTTCTGTTTTCTTTAATAGGAACATTTCAGTTCATATTACACACATGAAATACAGAATCTCACACATTTGGAAATCCTTTTATTCTAACCCACTTTTGTTCATTTGTACTTTATTGGTGACAAATTGAAAAGGAAGTGTGATATTTAATTAAATAAGAATTGATTTTGGATGCGATATTAATTTGTTTGATTCAGGATGCCCCAGTTTGCTACAAGAGCGACACTGCTCAGCACTGAATGTCTGAAAGGCCTCAGCCTTTATGGTGAGGCTGCAAAGCAGTTCATTCGCATGACAAGTGAGGACTCTGACCTTCGAAGTGCTCTCTTATTGGAACAAGCATCATACTGCTTCCTAAAGGCAACAAGACCACATATGATGCGTAAATATGCATTTCACATAGTTCTTGCTGGACACCGTTTCTCCAAGGCCGGACAACGCAGACACTCACTTAGATGCTATAAACAGGCTTATCAGGTAAATAGGCTCTGTCTTCATTCCTCTCTCTTTCCATCTTTTACCCACACACACACATTATACAGAGTGTACCAAAAAGATATGTATGCATTAAAATATGGAATTTTAACTGTGTTATTGATCTCCATGTGTTCTGTTTACAAGGGGAGCCTAGTGTGGTCTACACTTAACAGGTGTCATTGCAGTATCTTTTCCCATGATTCAGGTACACAAAATGATGGGTCAATTGAGTTTTGAGTCACGCAAATTAATTGAATGTGTGTATACATTTTTTTGGTATACCTTTTGTGTGTGTGTGGGTGGGTGTGGGGTCAGGACCAAAGTGCACTTTGCCTATGTTACTAGCTTGCAGGTAGAAGGAAAACAAGTGTGTGTGTTATATAAGCCAAAAACAACTTGAGACAGCGAGCTACAAAATGTTTCTTCTGGGAAATAATATTTATAGTGTGGGCAGTATATGCTTTCTTACCTGCTACCTATACCACCCCTCTGAACTCACCTCTCCTAATGGATGTGTAACACACAGTTTGTCCTGACCACTGTATATTTCCAAATAAAATTTGACCATATTTCTGCTATGTATCTCAGTGGAGCTTGGTCTTTCTTAAGAAGCTGATTCTTGTTCATTTGGCAAAGAAATTTCCTGCCTTTTCTAAAACTCAGAGGAGTGCACCACTGGATCTTATCCTGAACCAATTGAATCCAGTCTACCATGTCCTTAAACCAATTTTTTAATATTCCTGTCAGTATTATCCTGCCACCTTTACCTGGGTCTTCCAAGTTGCATCTTCCTTTCATGTTTTCAACTAACTTTGTTTATGAATTTGTTGTCTTCCCTATTTGTGTTGCATGCACCATCTGTCTCATCCTTTTTGATTTGATCACTCTCTTATTTGGTGAAGATACAAATTTTGAAAACCCCCCCCAGTTATATAACTTTCTCCATCATCTATTTCTTCCCCTCTTAAGATGAAATATTCTCATGACCACTCTGTTCTGAAACATGCACAATCTTCATTTTTTCTGTTTCAAGTGAGAGACCAAGTACTACATTCAAATAAAATAGTATTTAAAATTATAGATTTATGTTTTAGTGTTCAGGTTTTAGATATGAGACAGAAATATCAGGCATTTCCAGTATTTAATCTCCTCTGAAATATGTCATGAATCTAAATTGGATTTGTTTCTGTCATTCCAAATATTTGAACTTTGCCACATTTTCAAAGGATTTATTAGCTACCTTTATATTATGATTTTGTCTTGCTTTCTGGTGATGACACATGAACTTATATTTCCCATTTCTCTGCATTTATTTCTAGGCTGACCTCCACACTAATGTGTAACAGGTTTCTATGTTTTTCTTTATTCTGTCTATGTTTTTATCCAGTACATTAATGTCATCAGGATAGAGCAGAAGCTGGTGTGTTCCAGTCAATTCCAGTCATTCATGTTTATCTTTGACTTCCCAGATGATATATTCTAAAGAAATTTTGAAAAAATATTGTTTGACAGGATGAAGAGGACTGTTTCATGTGTTAATAGTACCCTCACTTAATGTTTGCCCCTAAATTTATCATATAACCTTTTGCTGTCATGGATAGAACAGTTCTGCCACCTAATATACAGAATAGCATGGCATCGGTATTTTGTTTTGTGAAATTCCATGCAAAAAAATAGATATTGGAAGATAATGCTTTAGAAACAAATTTTATTTCATCAGTAAAGAAATGTGCTTTTATTTTCGCACAGATTAAATATGTCATTGGTATCCACATTCTAGCAGGTAAATCTTGGCTGACACAAAAATTATATATTCTTTATTAATAGGAAAGTTAAAATATATAATTTTTGTGCAGGTATATGAGAACAAGAACTGGAGTTTAGCAGAAGATCACATACACTTTACAATTGGTCGCCAGGCTGCAAATTTGAAGCAGATTTCGGAAGCAGCAAAAGCATTTGCTCACCTCCTGACTCCTTCCAGTCGGCAGTCTGCCACTCAGCAAGCAGCATTTCTTCGGGAATTCCTCACAACACAGCAGGTATGTTGGCATGATTTATGTCGGTGTTGTACATTTTATTTGATGTGTGTGCACAAAAGAAAATTGTCTATATTTTCTGTATGTCCCAGCAACTGAATACTGAGGAACGTTCTTTGGGAAATGCGCTTCCTGTTCTTCCACTGCCCTTGGTTGATGGTAGTGCTATCCAAGTGCTGCTAGGATCACTTCCTCCCCTGCCTTTTCAAGATGGGGCCTCAAATGTTATACCTGCAACAGGCATCACATTTTCAGATGTTACTATGGGTGAAACTGACATCAGGTGAGATATTTTTATTATAATTCAATTGCATTATATAATCAAAGTAAAATAAAACCTATGTAATACCACACATTAATATAGACACAGCCATTGGAGTTTCAGCAGAATGGTAAATTATACAATAGGTTTTTTCTCTTTCACACATTTACAGAATTGATTACATTTTTCATATATATATATATATATATCCATATTTTTCTTTTGCCCAGCACAGTATGTTGACTTTCATAACCTTCCACTGCTAGAGAGAGAAGACAGTTTCTACCACCAGTTACATTTATAACTGTTAAGGCCCAAATATTTATTTTCCCCCTCAGGCTCCCTAACCAATACCTGGTACACACCTCTTGCCCCATCCATGCGCACTACATGCCCCAGCCAACTCATTCTTCTTGACTTAATCACCCTGACAATACTGGGGGAGGAGTACAAATTTTTAAGTTTGTCATTATGTAGTTTTCTCCAGACCCCATTGTCTTCTCTCCTAGGCCCAAATATTCCCCTCAACACCCTATTCTGAAACACCTGCAATCTGTGTTCCTCAGAATTAGAGACCATCTTTCACACCCATACAAAACAACAGGCAAAATTGTTGTTTTGTATACTTTAATTTTCAGGTTCTTAGAAATCAGATGGGAAGACAAAATATTTTGAACTGAGAAGTAGCAACTAGTTATTGAAAACTGAGATGTTAGTCATCAAGATACTACTAACAGTGCTTTATAAGTTTATCTTTAACCATACACAACAGGCAGCCTGTGTCCCTGTCGTTTGCTGTTGTTTGTTTAAATTTTGACTGATATAGTAGCCAATTAGAAACATTTATCTTAACACTTTCACTACATAAATAATGGATTTTATTAATGGAAGTACTAAATGTAAAACTTGCTTTTCTACACGTCTGTTGAAAACTTATCCCTGTCAGTTCATTGTAACCCTATTAAATGTGCTGCATATCCTGGCATATATTTGTTACAAGAAATACTCACCAAGCTGTGGAATACACCTCAGGCAGATAGTGTAAGTTTTCAGAGTGAAAGAAATATATCTAGCTCTTTAGGAATCTGAATCAAACTGTTGAGAAAGTATAAATTGATCCTGTTATTTTTATATTTAGAAACATTTGAAATTGAGTTTGTTTACACTGCCTGTGTTTTTGTTATGGATAGAATTCCATTTTTGTGGATAATTAAAATGAATAATTGTTAGCTTCTCAAAAACAATTCTGCCCCCTGCCATTAATTAGTAGGTCATTATCTGCATATATTTTATCAACAGTTGAGGTTAACTGTTGGTGCTGCCTACTTGTAGATATCTACCTGCGAGTTCACTTAATGTTACTACCCAGAAGAACAGCAGCGACATCTTCATTACCATGAAAAACTCAAATCTTGAGTTTAATTATTTTTTACTTGTGTCAGAATATTTTCTCAGATACATTCCGCTTACATATTTCTATGAAAATAAAATGTATACTGAAGCAGAGTGTTCCAGTTACATTTTTTGTTTCACACTAAACATTTTCTTTTTATTAATATCAATTTGATGTGGTATTCTTACAACTTGAGAAATTTTCTGATAAACGCATGAACTCACCCATGTTGATGTATTCTTATGTATAGGTGGTCCAAGTTAGAAGAACTCTTGGTTGCTGAGGCTCAAGGTTTATTACCAATGATCTTCAAACCAACAGTTCAGCTATACTCCAGTACTACAAACAACACAACCAGGCCTACTGGAATTGTGGGAGGTATGACACAGCACTGTGAGTGTATATGATAAGAAAGAATGATTGTCATAACAGTAAGATAATGATGCGAGTTCTATGAAGTGAGTCTTTGTTTTTGTCTTTTTTTCTTGGGCCATCCTGATGGTATATTCTAAGGCAAAGTTTAAATCAGTGGCAATAAGGTATTTCCTTATTTTAGGCCATTCTTAATAGAAGATGAATCTGATAAGTATTTACCTGTACAGACTTTGCTGCAGAATTTGCTTGAACTGAGAAGGGAGAAAATAAATTAAACATATTTCAAAACAAAGTATGGTATTCTTATGACATAAATATCTAGTTTTCAATATTTCTTCCTCTGTTATTTGAGGGTTACACTCTGTGTCATATACACTCCTTGCATGCCCTAAAGGAGCGTTGTTTTAAAGTTTGAGTTCTGTCCATGAAGGTGAATCAGTTGTGTTCTTGGCAAACATAATAAATAATTTTGAATGTTGCAGGTATGAAGTTAATAGGCAATTTAGGATATTGTGTAATGAGGAATTCTAAGTTTTATTGTTAGAGTAATGACAGCATGCAGGGCATGTAGTTCAGATGGAAGAGACAAGGAATGGAAGAAAACCTTGTTCATTAATTTTTGTAATTATAATATTGAAAATCAGTACATATAAATGTAACTACATGTGATATTTATTCTCCATCATATATGCATTAATACTCAGTTTCTTAACCTCTTTCTCAAGTCAGCATTTAGAAGATTAGACTCTGCGTTTATCGTCTATAGTAATAGATACCATAATATAATGAGGTGATTGGGTTGAAATTTATTTGAATGAATGGTTATCTCAGCCCTGTTTGTGGGGCATGCACATGATACTTATATGGTTTGGACTTCAAATTTGTTTTGACACATTGAACTTTGGCATGCCCTGACAAGTTATGTAAATTCATGTTTATCTTTATTGATGAGTTGTGTTACATGTGCATAGTATATTTTACATCTGTGATGTGGGATGTCAAACTGATAGTACTTTTACTAATGCAATGAGCGGGTTACATCATTCTACATCGAGTGCCAGCCTTGGATGTTTGGAAACTTTTTGATGAGACCTCAATCTATTGCAGATAAGGGATTTGGTATTTTTCCTTTGTCATAATTTAAGTTATATTTCATAGATATGTAGTTCTGTCATTAATGTACTCCCTATATAAACAAAGTACCAAAGGTATCCAGGAAAATGTCAAGATAGTACCTTGAAATTCTCCACTACTGCCTCCTCCAAATTCTTATCTCCTCACTCATCTTCCTAACTCGTTTGACACAGAGCAATCTCTGCAGTTGAAACAGCATCAATGAATGACTTAAGAATCAATAAATTAACCTGTTTATCATATACAGTTATCCTCTCATCTCATTCGATAGGATTGTCTTTGTTGCTTGGTAATATGGGCTTAATTCAAATGTAATTCCTATTGATGCAAGCTTTTCATATCAAGCGCCAAAGATATAACCTTGCAGCTGATGTAACACCATTAAATAATAATTGAATATAAATGTGTAATGAACTGTATACAGCCAGTTTCAATCTAGTTTCTTTAATGACCTATCTACATAGCTTCCATTTTGCTTTTCATATGACACTAGACACTCTTGTTCCTGTAAAACATTTCTTATGATTTATGAATCACTGTGCTTATTGATGTTACAGAACCTGTAACTGTCTGTGTGATGCTGCAAAATCCTTTACATATTTCATTACCTCTTCATGATGTTCATCTGTTGTGGAGGTTCAAAAAATCTAGTGAAGTCACATCACAGCTCATAGATAATGAGATGGTGCCAGAAACAGCTGATGGTCCTGTTCTGACACAGCATCTTGAATCTGTTGTGCTCAAACCAGATTGCATTCAGGAAGTATGAACATATTTACCTATACAAGTTGTACATATGTGCTTCACCTCCCTGTCTAACCTCCATTATGAGAACTCAATCCACCCAAATCCCTACCCACATTATTGTCACAGGGGATGATCTCACAGGTTTAATTGAAGAATTTCTTGGTATTACCATGGTAGCTTGGAAAGAATCCTGAAAAGTAATGGCTAAATGGACTCTGGTGAAGTTGTAATTGACTCAGCAAACCAACAGTAAATATAAAATTGCTTTCAAGAATGGACAGAGCCTCAAAGTATGGCAGGGTTCAGTACACTCAAAGTGCAATGTTAATGTTATATTCATACTTGTATTATTACACAGTGTTCTCAGTAATATCTATCACAGTGTAAAGAAATCTGATGCAAAACTTTGAGATTAAAAGAAAAACAGACTGACATTCATTTAATGAAGATTAGGTACAGTATACTTGAGCCAAAAGGTGTTGTGATTTCTGTTGTAATGTGTCATTTCTACTTTTACAGGTGATATTGTGTGTTACTCCCAGATCAGAAGGAGAAATGCAGATCTTGGGGATTGCTTATCAGATGTCCAATTCAGCTGCACAGCAATGTGCAGAGCCTTCTAACATTACACAACACACAATATCAGTTCCAGGAAAGCAAGTGTTTACTCTCAGGAAACCAATACCAAAAGTCAGAGGGTCCCAGGATCTGCATGATAGGAGACTGGAGATCAGTGTTGTTAAATCAGCACCTCTGTTGCAGGTAAATTACATTAGCTTAACATCAAATTTGTTGCATACATTATTTCAGTAAACACACAAATAAATTCTGCCTATCAGGGGCTTAACAAAATAAACATTTTTAATGTGAACATTGAGGGGGTGTTATAGATGTGTTGGCCCTGGCCTCACTTGTACAGTTGGTCATGAGTCACTACTGGCATTGACCAGAATTTTGCAGAACATAGTAAAGGATATGTATAAACTCCCAGAATTAACTGCATAATATGGACTGTCTAGAAGAACAAGAACTGAAGAATGGCTGTTGAAGAGACTGTTAGACAGCAGAGCCTTCCAGCTTCATGACAGCTTGATGTTGATTATGATGATTGCCTCATGTCAGCATGTCTCTAAGTATTATTGTCTGTAAACTGATGGGAAATTAATTTTCAGACAAATTTTTACTTAGTTGCTGACTTTCAATGAATGAATCACTTTTGTGAAATAAGGAAATTATACAAAATATGATTGGCCAGTGTAATAAAACTAATACTTCACACAGTTATTTTTACCAACAACTTAATCAATCTACATGCTGCAGGGGAGAAGTCATTACTTGTTTTTCATGTTCAAGGTCATTTTTAGAGATCTCAACTCTGAAATGCTTTGTGGAGAGCTGCAACGGGTAACACTGGAGTTCCAAAACACCGGAAACGCAGCATTAACAGCACTGTATGTGGCATCAACAACTCCAGAATTATTCTCACTCGGACAACCCTTACCACAGCAGCCTGGTGTACATCAAGTAACACATGTGGTAGCTCATCTATTTCCAGGACAGACTCATGCAGTACCCATGTGGCTTCGTGCTCCAGACACAAAAGGAATCACAAGCATTGAAATGTTATTCTACTATGAAAATGCAAACAGCAATAGTAACCCTAGGTATGAATAAATGTAAAGCTTCTGTACTAGACTATTGAGAATGTCAGTAACTAACTAGATGGCTTAGGTAACCTGAAGGTTCATTACCAAATTAACCAAAGCCCTCCACCAGTCCCTGTCCTGGGCCAGCAAAATTTAGTCACCTTCAATTCCTATCTCCCACAGATCTTGCTTGGTATTATCCTCCCATCTATGTCTAGGTCTCCCCAGCGGTCTCTTCCCTTCAGGCTTCCTGACCAATATTTGCTGCACACCTCTTGCCCATCCATGTGTACCATATGCCCTACCCATTTCATTCCTATTGAGAATGTCTATATGAACAAAATTTCATATATCCACCTAACTCCAAGGAGCGTCTTGAGCAGATTATCATTGCTCAGCTGGCCAATAAATTATCCACATTTTCTAAAACCCACAAGTTTATTACTGTATTCACAAGAGTCTGCCACTCAGCAGCGTTCTGAGACAATTGAATCCAGCCCTACCTACTTTTAGGTCCATTTTAACATTGTCTCATCTATGCCAAATCTCATAAGTGGTCTCTTCCCCTCAAATTTTCAAACTAAAACTTCTATGCATTTCTTAGATCCCTCATGCATGTTACATTCCCCGCTCGTCTTAGCCTAATAACATTTAGAAAATAATACAAATTATGAAATTCCTCACTGTGTAATTTTTCTCATCTGTTCATTTACATTTTGTTCTCAGCATTTTATTTTCACCCTTGGTCTCTTTTTCTCTTTGACTAAGAGACCAAGTTTCACACTTACATAAAAAAACATGAAAAATTGTAGTTTATATATTTTGTATTAATCTACACCTTCAGCTAGGAGAAGGAATTTGAAAGGTTCTGAACTGAATGAAAGGAAGTATTCCATAAAATTGTATGTATCTCTTTTTTTGTTCTAGTTAAAGTAATATTTATTTTTTGCAGGTACCGTCTTGTAAGGCATTCATGGCAACTGACTGTGTTAAGCTCAATCCAGCTCACAACTACAGCACTGAGAAGCAGTGCGGCAGTATGGAATGGAATGCAGGAGATTTTGAACTTCACACTTTGTGTCAAAAATTGCAATCAGGTTGCAAGACTTTTTTTTCAGTCATTGGTCAAATGGTTTACCCAATTTTTTTTGTTTCATGGCTGCATGCAGAGCTTGATTCATTTCATTCAAAACAAGAATATTCTTATTTAAAACAAGACTGGAAAGTATGCTCTTATCTAATATATTACAAATGGATTATTTTCAATCTTACATTCTTTATAGTTCTTGATATTTTATTTGTTACTGATTAAAATTCTGTAGTGTAACATTTAAATTTATTTCTTCTTGTTGTCCTTAAATGTGTAATATTAGTGGTTTTATCAAATATCTCTGTGAAAATGTAAGTCCTGAATAAATTGTACAGATTGTTACTGTTCCTCGTTTTCAGGTTCATGATCAGTTAATGACAGAGATATCTCTACTCCAGATTTCACTAGCAAGTCAAGTCTGGCAGCTATCAAAAAACGTTGTGGTACCTGAAGGTTGGTTGTAGTTTCATAATTGAATTATAAATTTAGCCATTTAAAATCCAGTTATGAGGTATTCCAGTTTTAACACAGTCTGTACCTCAACAACATCAAAACATTGAATATCACAGATTTGTATGCAGTGAAATATTTATGATACTATGGTTGTTGTGTATACAGTTTAAGATACCAGAAACAGGTGGCATAATAACACAGAAAACGGAACAGATTATGTCAGATTGTTCTTATGTGGAAAGAGTTTAAATATTTGTTCTCAGATCTTTCTTCAATAAAAGACATTGAAAAATTTAAATTTTAAGAAAAAAGAGTCATCTCTCAAATTTCTGCAGCACTTAAAAAAAACATTGATATACTTTGTTGTTTTAAGACTTGTTTCTGTACTCCTAGATGTGAGACTCCAAGCTCAGGAAATGGTTCATTTTGTGGCTGTGGCTCAGAGACAAGAAGAAGATGGTGGGTTTCACATTTATTTTTACCCTTTGATTTGTAAAGTTCCTTGCTAGACTTTTTGAGAGTATTTATAATATCAGCATAAACATGTTACCTAATTCAATATAGTCAAAATGTTAAGATAATGGTAAGAATGAGGATATCACAGAATTTTCAAGAAATAAGTTTTACTTTTTTCTCATATTTCTATTACTGCAGCAAGTGTTGATAACTGATTGTTTTTATTTATGTCATCTGAAACAGTGTTATTTATTATATTATTATTATCTCCTTATTATAGAATCCCAAGGAACCTAAACATTTATCTGTTTAACATGGTATTTATTTATGTTTGTTTTATGTGCTCACAAGATATTTAATATACTAAAAAGCTACTGAATGGATCTCCATTCTTTTTAGCAGGTGCTAAGAGAAATATTTTCTCTGATGTAACGTTGAACCAGAATCGAAAAGCTACAGGATCTTTGAGTGAAAGTCCTTACATTGATTTCTTCAATCGTCATTTTGCTGGAAGTACAAAGATTTCAGCAGATGGTCCTGACATGTCAGCATATCTGCCCGACCCTTCAGTCTCCAATACTGGCAGTGAAATTAATAAAGATTCATCTGTTAAGGACATGGACGCAGCTCTTAAAGTTGAAGCAACTATTATACTGAGGTGGAAGGTAATTCATGAGTAACTACTATGCAGCGTGGATCTGAGCCTCAGATTAGTGTTGGCCATTAGATGTGACTAAAGAGGGAAATAAAAATAAATCTTCATCATTTATAACCTTCACATAATGTTTAAATGAATGTAGTGGTTCTCAGACTGCAAATATAGCCTTTAGTCCTAATCACAATACTTCTTTGGTGAGATAGTGTAAACTGGTTGTGACTATATTGCATGAAGTATGCAAGGTTGGGTAAGTGGATTTTGTAAAGTGGCATGTAGCTATAAGTTGTATTTCTTTAGTGTTGCTTCCTTTACATGTATGTTAAATAATTAGAAGAAGTTTCTTCTATGGTCAAGCTTGACCATTGTGACCCCTTTTGGGGTTTTCTTGTGAAAGTACCACGGTGGTTTCACCTTGCCTTCTGTGGCCAGTCTTTACCCACCCGACTGTAAGAGGAGACACGGACAAACATCCATGCCTTGAGTGGGACTCGAACCCACGGTCACTGCAGCCAGGCGCACGAAGACCATGCCTCAGACCACGTGGTCACTGCGCCATCATGTTAAATAATTTCATATGAGGAAATAACTTGTGATACTGATAAAACAAACATTGCTGTATTATGGTCAGTAAATATGCGTTATGTTCAAGGTGTTTCAAGTTTAATGTTAAAATAGTACCTTAAAAATAAGTTAATATCTGCTTTCTTCCACATCCTTTTACTATGCAGGTAATTTTATATATTCAACATGATATATACTCTGCAGTAATAACAGCATAGCTAAATAACAGAAGGATTACAATTTCAGTTTTTTCACAATTCATTCATACCACCCCATAATTTGATTATCTATAACCTATTCTGCTTACAAAGTGTCATAACATGAGACAAATTAGTAATTTTGTTTAATCCATATCTTATGTTGCATGTTACAGGCATGTGTGACTGATGGTGGAGGCAAGAAACGATCAGCCATTGGCCAACACCATCTTGTGGTGGAAAAAATAGGGACACCCATAACATGGCCTCTGGAACCTACTGGACCATTGCAACAACAAGAATTAATGGGACCTCTTAGAATATTTCACCCACATGATACCTCATCTAACAGCCCTGGGGCTTCAGAAAAATATGCACCTATAGAAATTCTTCAGAAACTAGTCACTTACAATGTTTGGCATGCATCCCAAGTCATACATGACTTCAAGAAGTCCAGGTAGGTAGTGCTAGTGTTATGTTGAAGATTTCTGTCTTCTGGGTTGTTGCGCTGTGTAGTCTGGTCGAAGTTAACTAACGTTTCAGAGGTCATACTGCCTCCGTCATCAGGGCGATGACGGAGGCAGTATGACCTCTGTGACCGCTGTGAAAACCTCAAATCTTACATAGTGTTATGTTATTTACTATGTTATATATTATTGAAACATAAAATGTGTATGAATAGTGGAGCTGTTTCCAACCCTCTGTATGACTTCATGACATTGTGCATAAGCATATAAACAAGTTGACTTCCTTTTTTTTACTGTCAGTTTGGATGAGTGTCAAAATGTTAAAATTCTTCACTTTGTTTTGAAAAAATTGGTAACACATAATTATATCTTTTGATATTTTCTAAAATAATATTTTGTATTTTTAGACTCTGTGTGACGCCTGTTATGCTCACACTACAGAACTGTTCTGACAGATGCCTTGTGGTCAAAGTGAACACTTTGGGGAACAGTAGGTAAGTATTCAATCACTTCTTTTGTTCCTAATGTACCTTCTGATTGAAGTTCAGAGCATTGTTATTTCTTTAATCAATTGGTCCTGTTTTCAGAGCTCTAGATTGAAATTTGCCCTCATCCAGAAGAATAATGTTATGAGATTAAATATATTTTGTCTACCTAGCTTATACATGGTAGAGAAGAGCAAGAAATCAAGTTTGCTTCATTTATTCGCCCCACTTTCATCTGTAAGATTAGAAGTAGCTTCCATTACTGAGATTAATATGTTGTTATCCAGTTTTATTTTTTTTATTTCTGCCAAAAATCTATTGATTATTTATTAAAAATTTGTTTGTTCGTGATTATCAAAACAAAATACTCTAACCTTTTTACACTATGCATGCATTTTTAATTGCCATGAATGCAATACAAGCAACAGAATATACATAAAGCTCTGTTTTTGACTTGTGACAATTTACATTATAACTGTGTACTTCAATGGAAATTCCATAGATGGAACACACATCTTTTTGAGATAAATCACACAGACGACGTGAAGTTTGAAATATTTTATCAGAAACTACTAAATGGTTAAATTACTTATAGTGCTAGAATCTGCAAAGTATGCTGAAGGAACAATTGTACACAACTGCCTTCAGTCCACTTACAACTTTCTATTTTTGCTTCTTCTTCTTTTCAGTTCTGCTTCTGCAGCCAATAAAAACCAGTTGTATTCACCACATTCATCCAGTTCATTCCGGTGGGTGGGGTTAGCTGGGACATGGCTAGAATTGGGACCACATACATCTGGAAAGATATATTTATCTGCTGCAATAGGGTCTCCAGGGACATATGACCTTGGAAGTCGCTTGGAAGTGTTGTGCAGGTCTCCAGGAGCACCTGAAGCAGACGCAGTTTCACAGAGATGGCACATAGAATCAGCATTTGTAGTCAGTAGTGCTCCCTCTAGTGGGTTATAGTCTGCTTTAGTTATAATATTTGAACTCTTATCATATGCCTAGCATGAAGCTAGTGCATTTCATCAGCTCTTATTTTCACCAGTAAGTTGCTCATCTGTGTGATTATGTGATACTGTGACTTGATGTGAAGTCATAAAACTGTGATCGACCACTTTGATTATAATGGATGAGTGTCTGATAAATGATATAAATATATTACTTCAAATTTTATTCATTTCTGGAGGTATTAAGGAGTGGCCAATATTGAAAGTTAAACAAAATAACAGAGTATTTACTGCACCCCAGTTTAACAGAACAAACTGGAATTTTTAGATCATGATTGAAATAAATTTGAATTTGTTAAACTGAACTTATGCAAGTCAGTTTTTGGAAATCGTGAATTTGCAAAAAATCAGTTTCTGGTCTCTGCTTTCATAATCACAAAGTACTGCGTATGAAGCATTAGTTACCTCTCTGTATATGGAATCCTTACTGTATGAAGCAATTGTTTTCTTTTACTGTAAGAAGGGGGGAATTGCTGTTGTGTGAGCAGGGTGATGAAGTTTACTTGTGGTACTTTGTAAGTATGTCTTAGTCCAAAGAATTATAAATAATTTATACACATTCTTCTGTTCTGCATTAACAAAACACCATTTACATTTTGTGATTATACAAATAATTGTACTGTGTCATTATGAAACCTTTTGCCACATTCAACAGATGACTGCAAGAGAATTGTGTGGATTGTCATTTTTACATTTTTAATCACATTTATTCCTCTCTGCCTTATCTTATTAGCAACTTCTATGCAGCATGTAAAATTGTCATATAATGTTCTGATAAACTGTCATGTATACAAAATATTGCAGTGAAATGTGTCTTCCATTCTTATTTATACTGTCACATTTCATATGAAAATTGATTATGATTGTGTAAGGGATGAGAGGAAAATGGTATGAAGGGGGATAAAATGTAAACATTAAATAAACATGCCATTAGTTTTTGCAGTTGTTTCATTTGTATTATATTATAATGATGAAATAATACATGTTATGATAATTAAATTTCTACATATGATTGTCATTAATTATAAAATGCCAGAAAACAATTAAATACCTTTACACAACTGCCTCTTTGTGTAATGGTGTTACTTAAATTCATAATAGTAGTCACTAAATCAAGATATGGCCTGAAAACTATATAAACCATGCAATTACACTTGGTATAGAATTGCTCTTATTCCTTATATTTTATGCTGTAGTCTTATTGGATACAAATAATAATAATAATTACAACAGCAACAATAATGTAATTTAGAACATTTAATATGGAGTAATAACAGGGTAGTGAATAGTGTCTCTTGATTTACTACACAGTTTAATGTCCACATTAACACCCTTTCTTAATTGCTTGTGTACTTTTCAGGCTGGTTTCATTTATACATGCTCAGCTTTCAGCATCCCAGCTTGGTGGACTGCTGAAACTTCATGCTGAATGTTCAGCTAACTGTATTTCCTGCAGCAATGAAGAGAAAAGAGATTATAAAAAAGTTTTAAAACAAATGGTTACATGTATACTGCAAAGTTACTGTAAAACATAATCCAAAGTATCTCAGTACTTGATGTGTTGGTAACAGTACCAGGATAAACTTTCTTGGGGTTTTTATTTCCTAATTCTGAGTAGTAGAAACCAAATGAAATTAACAAAGAATTTGTGCTACTTAGTGTGTACTGTTATTCTTATTGAAAATCACACATTTTCAGATTTTATTTCTTTCCTCTTTTGCTTCTTTAGTAGTCTGTTATAGTGCATATTTTGCCAATAGTTGGGTTTTTATTCTTATCTATTTTTGTCACAATAATATTCACTGTAACAGTTATAAATTCCAGGGAGCACAATGCAGAACAGAATTATCTGAACAATAAATATATGTATATATTGCAGCGAACTATTTTCCTTTAAATTCTTAAGGTTTTTTTCCAGTTACAATATTAGGCAGGCTATTTGTTATAGCTAGATTTCAGTTAGTTTTCACTTTCTTCATAGTACAAGAGAAATTTTATTATAAAGACAGATTTATGTTAAATCCAGGTTTTTCTTATTTACTTTGTTATTTGATCAGTAAGAAAACCAGTTCAGACCTAGCCAGTTGTTAAGACATAAAAGTTGAAGTATGAATATATGACATGTCATGACACTGTTACTGTCAAATCATTCACTATTTTGGATTGTTTTGCATTTATTGTACTTTGTGTCTAGTTCCCATTTAGTTTCATGTGGAACTGGATGACTCTGAGTATAGAGAGTGTACTTCTACATATTATTGATGGTGGTGATAAATCTGTATCACATGTTGGTGATTATGCCTGTAAATACATAAATAAATAACAAAACCAATAGAATTGCTGCCTTTGTATATCTTGTAATATTTGCATAAGTAATTAGTCTATAAGGGATATATAAGAACAGAATGTATTAGGAACTTAATATTTCCATACCATATTTGTTGTTAAATTGTATATATTGTTATTAGGCTAAGAATCATATCATATCTATTTGTTAAACCATTTTTCATGTTTAAGTAGATAGAAAACTTCCCTCTTATGTTTGTCTTTTTTTTTTTTGAAGAATGTGTTTACATTTATAAAATGGTAACCATGCAATTAGCATGTAACTGTATAGTTTCTGTGAATGATTATGGATAAATATTATATATGACTGTGCGCATAAATATTTAATAGTCATGAAAGAAATTCTATTATTGTATTATTTGAGGTTTTCACAGCGGTGAGCATGAAGATTTCTGGCTTGTTGCACTGTGTAGTATGGTAGATGTTTACCAACATTTCAGACGTCATACTGCCTCCGCCATCAGGGTGCCCTGACGGAGGCAGTATGACCTCTAAAATGTTAGTAAACAACTACCATACTGCACAGTGCAACAACCCAGAAGACAGAAATTTTCAATTTTATTATTGATAAGCAGTTCAAAAAGAAAAATCATTTATTTGAAGCCAGCTAATTTTGTGTGTTAATAAAAATGATTATTGTAATTTTTCTGGCCTGTTCAAAAAACTGAGACTACAGTACTTTCGAGATTGGACATAGAAGGGATAATAATATTAGAATGTATCTTGGAGAAAAGAGGTGTGAAGGTGTGAAATGTATTCAGGTGGATCAGAATGGGCCTGAGATAACACAACTTAATTACTTTCAGGTCCTATGAAAGGAGAGGATTTCTAGACCAGCTGAGTAACTGCAGCTTTTCTGTCAGTTTTCACAATTTGTATTGCCAAAGCTGCTTATTCCACTCGATCTCGACACTGTCCACAAGAATCCATCCTTGTACATGGTGATCCCCCACCTCAAGGTAATGGGTTATGACCCTGGATACTGCCATAGAGGAAGACAAACTCGATGGAAAGCCACTGTCCAGTAATCAGACCAAAAAGTCTGATTTAAACTTCATATAAAGTAAGGGTGATATTGGACCGTTATGAACCAAAAGTAATAATACAAGGCAGTTCTTGATGTAGACCTTACGTATATCACTTCAAAAAGATCCACAGCAAGTTGTTTTTTTTTACTTCTAATTGCAGTTACCTAGATGGCAAATATCGAAATAACATATTCGATCTCTCGATCATACTGAAGTAATGCGAAACAATTCCTACACCATCTTTTGATCAAGAATAACAAAACTCTGAAAGTGTAATTAGCTATAATACATCATTTAGTGTTATACGTATCAAATTATGTAGTAAAACAGTAAACTTATACCATAAATACGACATTTTACATAAATTGAGTGTAATAGTAGCGTCATTTATTACCATTCAGTTTGTTTTGGGCATATTTCCGTTCATATGTTACAAAAAGCACGGTTTTAATATATGTTAAAGACGCACAATGGCCACCACAATTGCGTTTACACAGAAGTTCCGCCATCTGTTACGCATCCACGAAAACGCTCAATGAACTGTAGAGGGGGGTGCAAGAAATGTGCCTCGTTTCCGAGTTTTCCGTGGCGGGCTGTAAGCAGCCATCTTGGTTTTTACTCTTTGAGAAGCCGGCTCATCTTTAAATACGCAATCGAATTGGGAACTTGAAGCCTTTTTTACACGCCATTTTATACATACTGAAACTCTTTGTGTATGTATATTCGTTAGTGGTGCAGGATTCCACCTCGGAATGTATTAGGTACGCAGAAATCATGTGCGAAATTTTGATGGTATGAAGTTCCGGATGGAAGATACAGCCAAGTAATGGCGATTGCTGAGCTGTTGGGGCAGTGGCTATTTCGTTTTTCGAATTCTTATGCAGTGTTGTCTTTGGAATTCAATATATGTATTATTGGATTTGGATTTCTTAATAAATTTACGAGGTTATCTGCTGATTATAATACGTGTGGATGTGAAGTAATGAATTAGTTTCGTGTATAATGTAAACCGATGTATGGTTTTGACTAATTAAATGTTCAGTCCTAGCCAATATAAATTAGACGACTTGGGAGTGGTTGGGTTTTAATTTGCTGTACTTCGTTGTAGATAGTGATATGAAAGTTGTACGTTGTTTTAAGTTATGAGTGTCAGTTGTTCAGAAGTGTAAGTTGGGAATTTAAAAATTTATATAGGTTAGTTTTTGTATTTAAATCATCGAGTTTTGTTTGTGTGTTATTTTTGATACCTCTAAAGTTGTGGTGAAATTATATAAATGTAATTATAAAATGTTACACACCAGGACATCGAACTGAACTACTTTGTGTATTGTACGTACATTATAACATGCCTTGATGGCGTATGCTAAGGTATTTGACACCATGGAGTATCTTGAACTTTGTTTATATTTTCAGGAATATTATTACAAGCTTATGTTGCGACAGTGTCTATAAATCGTGCGACTTGCTCCAGATTCCAGTCGCATTGGGTTCTAAAAATGGCTCTGCCAAGCCGTTCACGAGTTTATTCAGACATAAACTCTCATAAGCCTCGCGAATATTGGGATTATGAATCATATGTTGTGGACTGGGGGTGAGTATAAAATGATGAAGTAATAATTACAGAAAATTATTTTTTGTTAGAGAAACCTAAATTTACATTAGTATTGTTTGTGGGATAAGTACAGTATGGTGACCATTTTACTTGAATTAGTTTAATGTATTTATATTTGGACTGGGGACCATAAAACCCAAATCCTTAGAGTAAGTAGGGGGCTTGGGTTAGACTAATTATGTTAGGTTAGTGACAAAGTACAGCCAGAATTCAGAAGCACTTACAAATGGTCACTACATTGTAAAAGTTTTCATTGTTTGCATATTAGTTTAGTTTATATATATAGTAAGTAAACACTCTTTTCCATTTCATACTGATTCATTAATTTTCTATTATTTTAGTATATTTTGATCAAGATAAATAGTTTGTAGGACAGAAAACATGCCTGTTTAGCAGTCAAGGATATTGACTATATTGAGACTTGTTCTGTATTTTAAGTCATATCATGGTACGGGGGATAGATTGATTATGTATATTGTGTGGTTCTAAAAAGTTGTTTGTGATTATGTACTACTATTGCTGTTCAAACTGCTGTTTCTCTGTGTTACAATCTACATTAGACTTTGATCCATTAAAACGGTTATGAATCATTTATTTTGTTCTCATATAATATTTTCATGCTTGTATTCATAATATATATATATATTACTGTATAATCACTAGCTAACATTTATTGTACTTCAGGCAACAAGATGATTATCAGCTTGTTAGGAAACTTGGACGAGGGAAATACAGTGAAGTGTTTGAAGCCATCAATATTACAAACAATGAAAAATGTGTAGTGAAAATATTAAAGGTATGCATTTTAAACATATATGTTGTTGTTGTTGTAGTTAAGCTGAAATGCAAATAGGTACCAATAGTTTTCTGAAAAAACATCTTTGACCTTGTTAAAATAGAGTAACATGTTTTGCTGTAGAATATTGTTCCTTGGTCCCCATTTCAGGTAGTTGGTGATAAATAAAGGTTAGAACTATCTTTAAAATGTTATTTTGAACAACAGCTCTGATTCCCACCTGTACTCCTAAGATATAGGTGTAGAGAACACTTTATCTCAGCAGTATAAGCAGTCAGAGTATGAAGCTGACATTTGCCTTCAACTAGAATCTTAGCTCAACATCCACATCTGACACAGTGTGGTGCTTAATCACAGAGAACTTTGTCCATACATTTTATTTCTAAAAAGTTAAAAGGTGTTTAATTATGAGTATAATTTAAAGTACAAATCCAAAGAAAGAAATGGAATTGCTTGTGATATAGATATTTTATTAATTATACATAAGACATAATGTATAGTCTATATACATAGGCACATTACCTTGAATATTGTAGTTTTGGAAGAAAGTTTAATGATTTTTAAGTTTGATGTGTACATATAAATTAAGGATATAATTTTATTTAAAAAGTTCAGATCACTCCAAGGAGATAGCATTTCACTTGTTCACCAAAAATATTTGTAATTTAATGCATGATTCATGCAATATTATGTCTTGCTTTTGTTTCTTTTGCATTTTTTTTATTGTATTGTATTGTGATTTGTGATGATAGAACCAATATTCGCTGATTCATAGCTGCTGGTAATCAATTCTGGAATGGCATTTGGTTATCCAGGGCTCCTGTTTAACAAAGCAGGGTCCCAGGTGCTGATATAGTAATAAACTTGAAATTTTATTCACTGTAATGACTGTACCTTGAAATCACCAGTTAATATTTCTCTGCATGTCTATGAATTTGAATACTAAAGTGAGGAAAATACAGAAGGATGTGAACATAAGACAGTGGATTTGGAACTACTGAAATAAAATATTAAGTGTGGGATAACCTTGTATCAAGAAATGTGAAATTCTGTTGTTTGCAGTGTTTTGGGTGGAAAAGTATAAAAGTAAAGGTTTGTGTAGATTCTCTTCCTTTCTATTCTCTGATGTGATCATTTCTTTAACTTTGTATAGGATCTTGTTATGAATAGCATAAAAGAATTGAATTTGAACTTGGAAAGGATTTTTATAATTTTGACTATTTTAAGGAGTATACTTTGCATTTGGATTATTTTATTTGCAGCATATTGACTTATGCTTTTTGTGCCCTTTTCAATCCGACTCATTGTGTTCATAGCACTATTTTTTATTTAAAATATTTTGATCGTGTTTTTCCTTCCACTACACTCGGGAATTTCAGTTTTGCTGTTGGAATGTGAAGTCACAAAAAGTAATAAAACTCAATTGTTCAGTCTACACGAAGTTCTTGGAAATGTTTTGAACACACTCAAGTATGAACTTGTTTTAGAAATATAGCAATGCTTGAACAGTAATTTAGGTCAGCTACTTATATTGCAGTACCTAGAATAGACTTAAAAATAGCTGACTACCTTAATAAAGCTATTGAGTGTTACATCTAATTAATGTTTGGTAGTGAGTTAAATATTCTATGGGATATAGGAGTTAAAGGAGACTGGATTTTGTTGGCCCAGGACAGGGTCCGGTACAGGGCTTTGGTTAATTCGGTGATGAACCTTCGTGTTTGGTAAGCCATGTAGTTAGTTAGTGAGTTAAATATTTTCAGTGCCACTTTTAAGTTCTTGTAACATGCTGATTTTGCTTCCATTTTATGGTACTTCGAGTTCTTATGTCACATGGATAGATTTGGATGTTTAAACATTTTGTAACACTAATCAAATGCAAACATTCTTATTTCTTTAGCCTGTGAAAAAGAAGAAGATTAAGCGTGAAATAAAGATTTTGGAGAACCTGCGTGGAGGAACGAATATCATCACTCTCCAGGCTGTGGTGAAGGATCCAGTCTCAAGAACACCAGCTCTTATCTTTGAACATGTCAATAACACAGACTTCAAACAATTGTATCAAACATTAACAGACTATGACATCCGATACTACCTGTATGAATTACTCAAGGTAAGAGTACCTGCAAAAAGAATGAAAATTCAGTGGAGATTGTGACATTCAGCAACAGTGCCTCCAAACCACAGTGATCAGGAGCACGAGATTCAAGAAGAAACAGCAAGAAAAGTGTGATGAGTGTGATTGATCCATCACATTATTTAATTTGATGAATTGGAAAAATCAGGGAATGTAAGGGTGAAAGGTATAAGTCAAGTCATGTTAAGGGATCGGCGGTTAAATTAAGCATTTTGCTGAAACATGTTTCCAGATAAGGATTTTTTCAGATGCTTTTATTTCTGTGGGGCTAGAGTCTTGGTTGTGTGATTTTCCTTGTTTGTGGCAGTGGGGTAACAAAGGTTATAGTGTGATAGATTTGCTCTTGAAATCAGCCTTCTGATTGATGTTTTATGCTTTTTATAGTCACTTGATATAGCCATTTCATATGATTTCTTTTCTGTTGGGATGAGGTTTTATTAGAGAAAACTGAAATTCAGAAGTTTGTCATTTTTTGAATTAGTGCCCAATTTAGGAAAATGTTAAAAGTAGTGTGAAAATTGGTAGATGATGACACCACTGTTCAAATTGTGAGACCTGTAAAGTGTTGTTGGACACAAGAGCAGCAGTTCAGTCACTGTAAAGTTCTTTAATTAATCAATATATCAGGCAGCAGAAAATATGTATTCATTTACAGTTTAGTAGAACTCATCTTTGCTTTTGATTTTGTGAAGTAAAGTGTTGCATGGTACAAAATTAGGTGCATGGTGGAAAATTAATTTGTTTCTTAGTGTAACATTTTGACTTATTTCAGGTTAAATGTTCATGCTCCCATATTATTCCTATTTGTTTCAGATTTCTTTTTGGTATTTCTCTCTCTGTAGGGTTCAAGTCTATTTGCTGTAAGAGAAATGTGTGATTGACTATAAAATTGCCTCATTTTGACATATTAGCAAAATATAGCATTTTGTAACTTACTTTGCATTTGTATTAATTTTGAGCTGAATATTTTGATATAAGAGGGGTGAAGTGACAAGAGGTTAGAAAAAATTGCATAATGAGGTGCTTCATAATTTGTACTCTACGTCCTTATTAGGATTATCAGGTCAAGGAGAATGAGATGGGTGGGACATGTAGAACAGATGGGAGAGATGAGAAATGTGTAAATGAATTGTTTTCGAGTGTGTTGGCTTTTTACAACCCATCTCCGAAACGTCGTTTCTGTTTATATTATTTTGCTAGATGAAGGAAAATATCCAAAGAACTTTTTATTTAAAAAACATGCTATATTTATTTCAAATTCTGTAACCATTGTCTGAAATATTAATTGTTTGTGGAACATTCTTCAAATGTAACTGAAATGTCTGGAGAGCATGCAGTGGTGTCTTTGTTAACCACACAATTCGTACTAGGTGCTAATTTGATCAGTTCAGCTTTGAGGTTTGTTTTATGGAAACAACTTAAGTGGGCGATATGAATGGCTTAATAACTTGATTAATGATTGCATTCTGCATAATTGTTTTAGAATTCAGTGTAATATTCTTGCTCATATATCTTGAAAAGTATATTGAAAAATAAATATATGTTTTATAGGGGTTTTTGAGATTTGATTGGAGTTTTTTATTTTCAAAATTTGATACCTTATGTGATAGAATGCAAGGTATAGATGATACAAATTGTGGATTGGGCATACTACAAAAAGGATTTGTTAATTAATTTTTCATAAATTCTACATGATCAACTTCGAAACTTGCTAGTTTGGCATGTTTAACATGCCACACATTCATGTAAATTCTGCTGTTTTTATACCTTTGAATTTATACAGTGGAGGGGATCAGTGATTCAGACCACCGCTAACTGCTTAATAGTATACTATTCTAATTATGAAAATGTTTTAGAAACATGGTTTGCTTGTCATGAAAGTAGATTGCAGAAACATGTAAAAGGGAGTTAAGTATGGAGAAAGGTTTGCTTTTGTATATAGTGCTGGGGAAGTATATGTATTGAGAAAGTGTGTGATAATGTGAAACATCCTACCAAAATTACTTTGTTGCTGAGGGATTTCAGATTTAAGGGAACACTTTAATGGCTAAGAGGAGGTTTTATAAAAAGTTTGTTGGTATCTGGTTATTTATGGCTAATGGTAGGTTCTGCACATTGAAATCTAATATTCAAGAAACTACACATGAAACTTATGGAGAATAATTTGATTTTTAGTGATTTTGTTTTTCTTCGAGATGTAAAGAAATGGTTCTGTAAAACTTGTAAGCCATTTATACAGGAGTGCCATTAAGAGACAGCTTTAGCACAATCAAGTACTTTTAATATTGGCAATATCCTGCATAACATAGTAGAAGATGTGAGTATAAATACCTTTAGTCATGGCTAGGCACAACATTTTGTTGAAATAGTTTAATTTTATCAATTTTTAGGGTAATTTCCAGAACAAAAAGCAGGCTTTAATAGAACATGGCAGTAATAGAATGTGTTAGGTTTTTCGTGTAAGGAAACATTAAAAACAAGCACTGTGGTGGTTTTGTGTTTGTTGTCAAACTCATTGAACCATAACAAGAAGTGCTTTATATCCAAATAAACCATCTGTTTTTAATTGGCACTTAGATGGTGCTACTTATATACAGTATGCTTGTTCGGATTTTGATAAATATAAAAGCATTTTAATTAATAATTTTTTCCAAACTTCAGGTATATTCAAGCATGAGTTATCATTGTAAAATGAGTATATATGGCAGCTGTGCTGCTAGTATTAGAAAATATGGCAACCAGTGCAGTGATCACATGTAGCAGAGAGGCCAGTCCATACCACTAGTACAGGCTCCATTTCCCTTATATTATATATTATTATATCCCATACTTGGTACATAATGTAGATGGCAGTGTAGGTTTGGATGGTTGTATGTTTGGAAACAGAACAGGAATCTTCATTTATTACAGATATCTCGGGTCGTTAATTGTGGAATTTGTAGTTTGACATGTTTTTTGCACAGCTGTCCATATTGCATGTGCTTGTGCATATGTGTAGGTGTATTCTTTACTTGGCAATGTTATCTTGCAATTTACATGCTGCCTTTAATTTATTAAAGTCAAAACTTATTCCCCCACAACTTTTTTATTATATTTTGATTTTTTTCCTTCTCCCCCCCCCCTTCCACCTTAGTCTATGTGGGGATTGTAGCACCTCATAGACCAGTAACTACACTGCCATTTGTTTAAAAGAAAGAAAGAAAATCATCTTCTCTGAACATCTTTGGTGTCGATATAGTATCATATTACTACAGGTAGGACTCGGCTTCACTTTTGCGCCTCTCATACGTCACGATTGGAGGGGATGATGAGTCATAACCCTGCCCAACTTCCTAGACAGATGGTCCTGACATTGTAATAATACTAAATGATAAACTTTGGCCTAAAATTTAAATAAACAAAAATCGGAATATAAAATGCGATGAGAAAAAGCAAATTACATTAATTGAGGAATTGATACAGTTCTACAGCCACACTATAACTTATTATCAGAAAAGAAGAAAACCAAACAGACATCTATTCTATCGTTTTTAAAGGAGTAAATTTTCTTTCTTATTCTTAAACATTATACAATTTTCAATACATAGATTTCATAAAATAAAACATTTTTCAAGTATTTTGTGTTGATTACTGAAAATGGAACCTAATGTTTTTACATAAGTTCCCATTATATTTTTGCTTCAATTTATGCCGGAAATCTCAGGAACTAACCCTGGCGTAAACCGAGTCTCTGCATTTTTGTTTTGGAGTTACCCATCCTCGGTTGAATGTTTTTAAGGAAGTCTTAAAGAATCAATATGCTTTGATCAGTCAGGAGTAGCTTGTTTTGTCAGACCCCTTTTTTACTTTAAGGTGAAGGATGATGATCCATTCCTCTGAATGTAATGATTTTTGAGACTTTTTAAAAACATTCAACAGGTGATGGATAAAATCCAAAACAAAGAACTTGTTTGATTTTGTGTGGAAACATTTTGCTAGGCTACACAAATGGATACATTTTATGGGTCCAGAAGTAGGGTTTATGTTATCTTGAGTTTTATGTTTGGCCATTTCCTCTCCTGTTTCAGCCATTCTTGGACCAGCCCATAAAATTCACTGTGAAGCACTTGTGAACTGTGTTGCTATAATTGCTTTAGTTATTTTCTCATTTTTTAGAAGAGGGAACAGTGCTTCAGCATGCTACAGATTGCTGCTTTTGTATCACGTATGTTAGCAACCAGAATTTTCTGTGTTTGAAATAGATTAAGTGGAGGTCAGTATATTCCATTTGTATGAAAGTCAGTAATGCACAGAGATGTATGATAAATCACTGAAGCTTCTTACTGTTTCTGAACATTTTTTTCAAAGCATAAGCATCATGCATCCCAACATGGATGTTGTAAATGTTGGGTGTAGTTTGAATATGCAAATCTGCATTTTATTCTGAGACATCTATTTTACTTCCTTTAGAACAGCAGGGTGCTTTCTGGCCTAGAGGTTGACTATTCTGACTTATGTTCTATGAGATTTTCTTCATTATTTCCATATATATTCTAGATAGTGCAGTAAAAGAGACTGGTCAGTTTTCTTCCCAATTCATCATTCACATTCATCCATATGATACTTTATAATCATTACGACTGAGAAAGTTGTGATGAAACTGTTCCCTGATATTCACTAGTTGTTAGCAAAGGCTATTTTCCCAGGTAAAGTGGCCAGAGCATGAAACTGAGCCCTCTTGTCTAGTGCTATTATGAAGATTATGTGAAACTTTACGTCCACTTTATCTTTCGTACAGGAATAACTTTGCCTTTTAATTTTCATTAACATTTCTTAATCTATTGTGACATATATGGCATTTGTGGTACCACTGGTCCAGAAAGAATGAAGGCTGTTTTGTCACTTTTGTGGTATGTTGTCGGATATGAGTTAAGTCGTAATCCTACACTACTTTTAATGATGATAATCCTTTACGGGATGACATAGATTGGCCATGTAGCACTTACAGAAGAGGTAAAAAATGGATACAGAAGTTTAGTTGGAAAATCTGAAGGAAAGAGGCTGTCTTGGAGCCTAGGCATATGGGAAGGTATTAATTTGTATCCTAGATAGAGTGTGATGGTGTGAACTCGATTGATCTGGTTTAGAATAGGATCTGTATGCAGGCTGTTGTGAACACCACAATGAATCTTTGGGGTACATAAAAGATGGCATATTCTTGACTAGCTGAGTTGCTGTTAAATTTTCAAGCAGGACCACGCTCCATGGAGTTTATAATAAACTCTTTGATCGGTGTGCATATTCATGAACGTTATTTAATGTGTTTATCTAGTATGATGTTTGCTTGGTTTTAGTCTGTCTCACTATGCTCTAAATCATTTGTTCATGAAAATAAATAAGCCATACTGAACCAGATGGATTAAGGTCTTCTGGTTTGTGATATGTGGTGGTTACCAATGTTTCTGCTGGAGATTGAGAAGGTATTTTCCACTGAGAATTTGGTAATTGCCTATAAGACTATATGGCATCACAACTGAATGTTGTGGTAGAGTGGTCAACACCACTCCTTATCTGGGAGGTCCCGGATTCAAATCTCAGCCTGGAGACCGGCTTTCCTGACCAGGGTTTTTCATGATTTTTCCTCAGTCCCTCCAAGAAAATGCTGGGATAATACCTTATAGTAGGCCATGACCACTTCCTTTCCAGTTCACTGTCATCCTTTCATTTGATGCTATATAGTATGAGCTGCTGAAAAAGTGTTGTTAAACTGCATATACACAAATACATGGCATCACAACTCAAAAGACTGCAGTTGACATTTTTACCACCATTAAAGACTCACTTCTTACCTAGTGAACCAAGTTAGTCAGTTTGAGTATAAGTAGGATTTGAGATTTGCACAGTGGTGAGTCCGAGGATGGCTGTCTTCTGGATTATATTGCCATGTAGTCTGGTAGACGTTTACCAATATTTCAGAGGTTCTTGCTGCTGCCATCATCACCCTGATCATGGAGGCAGCAAGGACCTATAAAAACATTTGTTTACTTCTACCAGACAGCATGGCATTACAACCCAGAAGACAGCCATTGTAGTATGAGTATAAGCTTTTGTCACACAGTTATCTGGAACTATTAATTTTGAATTTGTGAACATAATGATTGTGAAAACTTGTATGATGTGATGACTGAATATGATAAAATGTATTGTACAAAGTATAGGAAAGGAATGTACCTTTCATCTTGCAGATAGTAAAAGACCTTGTAAATGGAAGGGTTAATTGTGGATGTATATTTCACTATGTGCAGGTTTTGCTTATATTACTTTGTAAAGTACTGTTGTGTGTAAGCTTGTCTGTAATGAAATTGTGACATGTTGTGCTATAGGCTTTAGACTACTGTCACAGCATGGGCATCATGCATCGTGATGTGAAACCTCATAACGTCATGATTGACCATGAAAACCGAAAGCTTCGTCTCATTGACTGGGGTTTAGCAGAGTTCTATCATCCGGGACAGGAATACAACGTGCGTGTTGCTTCGCGATATTTCAAGGGCCCAGAACTCCTAGTAGATTACCAGGTATGGATGTAGAGTTACTCACATGGCATTATTACTGTACATTTGTTTTATGATGGAGAAGCATCATATTTTCTTGTAATGTGTTAATTTTCGTTAATTTGTCCTTGTATGTACAGTTTGTGGGTATGGCACAGTACTTCTGTGTGTTGTTGCAAACACATGCATCAAGAGAAAGTTGTGTGATCTGGAGGCTTTTAATTAAGTAAACAGGTGTGTCTGACATTTGTTTGATTTCAAAATTGAGACACGTTGGGAATTATTGTTTTTAGATGTATGACTACTCATTGGATATGTGGTCTCTTGGCTGTATGCTAGCCAGCATGATCTTCAGGAAAGAGCCTTTCTTCCATGGCCATGATAACTATGACCAGTTGGTGCGCATTGCCAAAGTGCTTGGAACAGAAGAATTGTTTGAATATTTAGAAAAATACCACATAGAGCTTGATCCTAGGTTTCATGACATTCTTGGCAGGTAAGTAGTATTTTATCAATATGTCAACAAATAAGTGGCATTTCACCATTAACCCTTTTCTAGTGAAAAAATTTCCTTACCTGTCACATCCCACAATTTTCTTTGTGTAAGATTTCTCTTGCTGTGGGTATGTAGCGTTTGTGGCCAGTTTCATATCCCTTCATCTGTACATTTGATTCTACAAAAACGCTTTATACTTGCAAAACGCAAGTCTTCTTAATGATATGGAATAGGTTTTTTGTTTTGTTTTTTTATATCAAGGTTTATGTGTCTGTTGAGGGGGATGGGGATTGTCAGTCTCCATCTTCAAGGCAAAGGAATTGACAGTCAACCATGTCTTCATATTTATGGTATGGACAGTGTTATTGAATAACATTTGTGTGTTCTGGTTTGTGAACCTGGAGAGTATTTTCCACCCTTCCTATAAAGATGGACACTAGATCAGTTAGCACTTCACCTTGAAGATGGATGTTGCTAGTAACAACATAACTTTTTGGATCAATTTTAATGAAACTTGGTTGAAACATCATGCCATTTGAAACCACTTTTGGACTTTCTGGTTTCCTGTCATCAGTAGTACTGATATGGCAACCTTACAAACTTCAATATTTGGAAACATGAAACTTTTGTTATTTTAGTTATGTAAAACAACATGGGAGCTGTGGCAAATTCATGTTTAACTTCTATTTTATAAGTATCATTTTGTATCAAAATAGATCATAAACATACCTATGGATTTTGCATGAAACATTTATCACAATTAGTAATGTGATGACTGCATGAAACATGGAGTTATACTTGACAGGTTTAATTTAACAGGAATCTTGTATTAGTGGAGATTACATAAATGCTGGTCGGTGATTTCTAATTCCCACTGTTTTCACTGTATAGATCGAAGCAATTGAAAGAAAAACATTATAAGTTCTTCTAAGAACTTCTTTACAGTTATACAAAGCTAGCATTTTCTTGTTATGCAGACATTCAAAGAAACGATGGGAAAGATTTGTGCACAGTGAAAATCAGCACTTAGTATCTCCAGAAGCATTGGATTTCCTCGACAAGTTGTTACGGTATGACCACTATGAACGGCTCACAGCAAGGGAAGCCATGGAACATCCTTACTTCTGTAAGTTCATCTTACTTTGTACTAAAAGCTTTGTGTTATACTCACTGAGGGAATTTCTTGTAGATGTCTTCTGTGAAATCTCTCACTGTTGGTTTAGGATATGATAAAACTTACAAATTATGGAAGCCAGATGAAAATTAATAAATGATCACTTGTAAGATCGTGCATACCAGTGAACACTAACACTGGCAAAGTAGGATGATGTGGGCTGGCCTCTCAGTTGACATGATTCATTTCAAGTCTTTGCCGTTAAGCGGAGTAAAATGGAAATTAGGTTTGGCAAAACTTGCTTTTGGTTTGAATTTCCACAGTAATTTCCATTATTGAGGATTTACATAATTAGGAACTTTGGTACATATGTTTTATGAAGTGTTTTTAGTTTGGGAAATTGAATGTTAATTATGTGATTGATAATACATAGATGAATGGTTTTGAGAATACTCTGTTATGATCCTTTAAAGAAATAATATATTATTGTATGGAAAGAAAATCCTCTAAAGATTGGTTTTTTCTAATACCCATTTCCATGGATAGTCTTTTATATCCATTTCAAGCCATTGAATCAAATTTGTTTGTATTTTCGTTTTTCATTTCTGACTTAACATTTACTCATCTTGTATTTGTGTAAATGGTTTCTTACCTATAAACAGACATTAGAGCACACATGGTTGGATAAGGTCATTAATTTAATCCTTTGGTGATAAAATTAATAAATTGTTTGGGTATTTTGACAGATCCAATAGTGAAAGATCAAGGACGTATGAACATGGTCTCCTCTTCTCCTACTCCCATAGCAGGCTCTGGGCCTGTAGGTGAGTAGCATGACAGGTAATGGAACCCATTCTCACATTTTATGTTGCTGTTGTGTTCTTGTTAGTAGAGAAATGCATTATTTGATAAATAAGTTGCTTAATTGGTACGTAACAAAATTTGTGATTAGGGCTGCAGGATATATTCAAAATGTTGAGCTTCGCCACAAATGTATGATAAATTGTAACAGTATGATGCTGTATAGTCTTGCTATATTATATTTCCATGTTCGGCAATGCCCAATGGATGTTCCGATGTTAGTGAGAGTAGTAACTCTACACAGTTTATAGTCAAACCTGATTTGACTGCCATCTAGCAGTGAATCAGGAGACTTGGGTGAGAAATGGCTGCTGAAATTTTGCTGATGAAACATCTCGTATCATGCTCGTAAGGTTCTTTTACATGCCGTAAATCTATGACATGGGACCGCCGGCTTTACTTCCCCTCCGAAGGAAGTTGTGCTACAGATTTTTATTGCCCTTTAAAATCTATTGGCCTCGGCCAGGTTTGAACCCACGAACCTTGGGTCCATTGGCGAAAATGCTAACCATTAGTCCACCGAGGGCGACTATAGTCTTGTTGATGGTTAGTTACAAGACTATATCATAAACCAGAACAGTAGTCCACTTTTTCACCACCATGTAAACCTGAAATCACTTCACTTACTTTATTGGTAAGGTAAAGTACATGGTGGATTCCCACCTTGGAGTTCCTAGGCAGTGCTTCCCTACTGCACATGATGTTGCACTCATTTGTCCAGTATCATTATCTGTTATGTGCAGAGATGGAAGGGGTTTAAAGTAAAAAAATTAAAATGTGAAATATATACACAACACTGAATTTTGAATTTGATTGTGGCTAGAAGGCCACAATTAAATCACATAAACACAAAGATGTTGTGATTTGACCAACATGAATAGCTTAACTGGTCTAACATGTCACTAAATTCAGGGTTTTATTTTTCACCATTTATTGTTTCTTATTATTTGTGTTCAAATTAATGGGAGTATCCATAATTTTTCATGTGAGTATATTGCTATCTGATCATCTGCTGTTTCAGTGTAAATTTTCTCTTGATGAAAATCTTGATGTCTTGTTAATGCGAGAAAAACTGAATGTAAATTTTAAATATATTGCCCTGAATGTAAATATTTAATTATTATGTATTTATGATATAAGTATATTTTGAAGAGGTTTGTGTGTGTGTAGGAAGACTGTTGATTCTATTCTAACTTCCAGTAGTTTTTAGATCCATGTACTACAGGTATAATGAGTACTGCCCTCTACATTGGTTACAGTTTCAGTTGTGTTCTGATTTGTACTATTCAGAAGAGAATTGGCCAGTTTAGGCATGGTATACACAATGATCAGAAAAAGAATGCTTTATGGGGATGTCATGTCTATCCCTCTGTATGTTGTAGGTATAAAATTCCATGATGAATATCAGTGAAATGTGGTGGAGAGGCACACTATGCATTACAGACTGAGAGGCAAATTCCATTTTATTCTAAATTTGTCAGTTTGAAATCTCAAGAGCAGGCCTTTATTTGTTGCTCTATTTTATTACATCAGATTTGAAATATTTCAAATACAGATATGCATATTAATGTTTGTTTAACTTTATAAAATGTTGTTTGAGTGTAGGAGGGGTTAATAAAAGCTATACTTTTGCATCTTTCCAATCTTTGTCTTGGGCTTTCTGGCTTTGTACAGCTAATTTCATGGAGATATGTGTTTATTTAAAGAAAGATGTGACCTATGCAGAAGGTGTGCATGCAGACAGGTTTAATTATTTGTACTTTC
>NW_019059677.1:509270-537792 GCF_000696155.1 Zootermopsis nevadensis | reverse complement strand
TGTCAAAAGCAGGGTATCTTGTAGAAAATTATTTCGTAAATTTAATATACTTCCACTTGCAAGTGAGTTTATACTCTGCTTGCTATCATTTGTGGTGGAAAACATGGATAAATTTAAAAGAAATACAGATGTACATAATTTAAATACAAGACGTAAACATGATCTCTATGTGCCAAATGCTAACTTTACTAAATATCAGAAAGGTGTGTACTATACAGGTATCAAGTTATTTGATAATCTTTAACCAACAACAAGTCTAAATTATGATATAAAGGTATTCAAGCCTGCATTGAAAGATTACCTCTTTACTCACTCCTTCTATTCTGTAGATGATTTTATCTCTGCTGAAAATGTTTAAGCTTTATATCCATAATCTACGTGTATGTAAAGCAAGTTTTGTATTTATATTTAAAATTCTGAGGTTTATGTATATTAATTTGTAAAATTATTTTTCATACTTGTATTGCAGAATCTGAAATTTATGTACATTGATATGTGAAATACGTTCTTGTACTTGTGTTGAAAGTTCTGAAGTGTATGTATATTGTATCAAATGACATGTTCTACATCCTTTGGTTGAGTCCTAAGAAGGATCTATGGAATGTAATTAAACTCAACTCTACTCTACTCTACTCTACTCTACTCTTGCGACGATCTGTGCTGTTACTTGCCCAAAGTAACACTCGCGTCCTTTCAAACAACATCACCATAATTCTAATAATTCAACAAAATTTTCAATGACAAATCAAACATTCCAAAACGTGGCATTTCAATGCAGTCGTAATATACAGCAATTTCGTACATAAAAACTACTTACCTAAAACATATGTTAATGAAGAGCTGGTCATTCCGAGTTTATACGTACAAACTGGACATTTCCTCTAGGAAAGACACCAAGTAACGACATTAATAACGTACAACTCTTCACATACCAAGTACCTGCCATTTTGAAAGCGATTACCAAAAAAACTTGGACGAACTGCAGCGTTAAATACTGAACGTTTGCGCAGTGCTACCAAATGCACTTCACCGTACGGCTATTTCTAGAATGTTTCGATTATACCAATAGACCTTTGTGAGTGGACGCCGTTTCATTTTCCCAACCAATCAAAGAGCGAAGTCACGTATATTGTTCTGCCATCTATCCATTGGTAAGAACAATTGGTATTAAATCACGGTTTGAAACACTTCCATATGCTCAGTCGGTAATAACGTTAATTACAGTCCTCAGTCATTGCCCTAAGGATAGAGGCAGCAAGGACCACCGAAACGTTGGTTAACTTCTATCATTTTCTGGGGAAATTCAACAGAGCAAAAAAATATTTTACATTCAAAAGAGGGTCATTAGAATAATGGCAGGCACTGAAAGGAGAGCCTCTTGTTGGGAATTATTTAAGAAATTTAATATTCTTCCATTGCCCAGTGAATTCTTGCTCTCACTATTATCATTTGTAGTGAATAACATGGAAAAATTTCAAACAAATACAGATATCCACAATATAAGAACAAGATACAAATACAACTTTCATGTGCCAAATTCTAACCTCAGTAAATATCAAACAGGAGTTTACTATACTGGAATTAAGTTATTCAGTAATCTTCCACCTACTATCAAAAGTTTAAACCATGATATAAAAATGTTTAAGCCAGTTCCTAGCTTACTTCTACTCAGTAGTAAAATTTATAAATACATGTAAGTAACGATGGTGATGGTTTCACATCATAATTATTTTGCTGTAATATTGTAGTTTCAAAAATCTGTAAATAGCTGTTATAACTATGTATTTGTACTGGAAACAAGTATTGTATTTGTGCTATCACATGTTGTACACCCTTGGCTTTAGCCTATGAAGGATCTACAGAATGTAAATAAATTATATTCTAGTCTATGCAAATATATTTTTTGAGTGTCACATTTGTCTAGCTAGAGTGCTGCAAAATAATCATACAAATTAATAAATTCTTTGTACAAGACAGTGTAGAAGAAATTAGTTTCTTCCTCTGTGACAATTACTTTGCTTATCTATGAATACTTACCCCAAACATTCAACTGCAACTGGCCATTAATCTGAACAACTTTTTTCCATAGAGGTTCCTTTCAGGCAGAACATTAGCAGCTTCCCCATTTTCTGTAAACTTCTGGTTCCCAGCTCTCCATCACCTTCTCTGCATAATTATCTCATATGATAGTTACCTGAGGGTTAAAGAAATACTTATATACAAATGATATCAACACTATTCAGAAAAATCCCAAGAGACTGGTAATGCAATCCTTTGGCTTTTCTAAATTCTCTCTTCATCAGAGTACCATATACCTATTATTTTGACCCTGTTAAGTAGCCTTCGCTTGTCGCAGTTGCCACACGGTCTGAGGCATGAACCTCAAGCACCTGGCCGCTGGGACCGTGGGTTGGAGTCCCACTCAAGGTGTGGATGTTTGTCCGCGTCCTTTCTCTTCCAGTCTGATGGATAAAGACTGGCCATGGAAGGCAAGCGAAACCACCGTGGTATCTTCACAAGAAACAACCCCAAAATGGGGTTGCAAACCAATCCTAGGATTGATAACCCAAAAAAAAGTAGCCTTCATGTTTTGGGTCTTAGGCCTTTCAACTTCAGTTCACCAAAGCTCATTCCTGGTTAAGTGGGCAGTCCTGTTTGGACAGTTCTGATAAGACAGTCAACAGCTCTACACCCTGCACTGAGCAAATGTTTCACCATATTACTTAACAATTTGAACCTAAGTTATCCTTGTAAGTTTCTCCATTTTCATCTGGTCCCTAAAATCAATTCTAATTAATTCTATGGAGCATATGTATCTGTACAGGTATGAAAAGGCCACAAATATGTACCAGAAATTCAATAGGTTTCATACTTCAGTCATCCTTAATGTGAAAACAATGACTTCCTATTATTAATCATGAAAGCAGGTTCTGTATTTTGATTAACCTCTTACTGACAATCTGTATCTCAAAATAACTACATTCAGGTACTACAGATATCTGCTTAGCTGTACCTGTATCTCAGTCTAATGCCATTAATACCATGTACATTTAATGACAAAGAAATTTTCCTATTTCTTTAAAATATTGTCAAAATCGACGTACAGATTGCATTCCCATCATTTACGAAGCTAGTTCTAGGTCAGAATGTTTCTACATGTGCCTCTAATATTATTATCATTATAACGTATAAATATTCGAAAAAATTAACAAAAATTTAACACAAGTATTAAAGCAACAATAAAGAAGGATTATAAATATTAAAATATATCTTAAATTTCAAAACAATGTACTTGATATTTTTCCGAAAAACAGCATTTAGCAGCAAGACAATGCAGTGAAAATGCGAACATTATAATACAAGACACCGCTCACCTTACCTGCGCCAATGACGCAACTAGAGTGAAAGAGAACTTTTTTCTGAAAGAGGAAGGAAGGTAGAGGTGAAAGTGATTAGACAAGAAGAAGGGGGTGGGGTCAGAATAGCAGAAAGATTAAGCATACACAGGCTGTGTATGTCTCGTTACCAAACTCGGTTAGTTGTTGAAATCGGCTTTCGGGAATAAATCGCGTCAAATGATGGTATTCCAACGTTTCGAACAACACAGGGTGAATTTTTTTTTTTTGGGATGCCCCCCCCCCCCCCCCTCGTTATGGGAACGACAATATTGTTTTGTAGACAAGAACACGAGAGGCAGAAATACACCCCAAATATTAGGTGAGTTCCTCTGCGATTTGGGGTTTCAAAATTGCGTGTTTTATATGAGCAATCTTTGAAGGGAGTTTAATTTTACAGGTTGAAAAGAAGTTACCCTTATTACCGACTGCTTACACAACGCCCGCTGGAATTATTTCTCAATAATGATACATAGACGGCACGACAATACGCATGGTACTACGTTACTAATCTATATGCAGGTCATCACCGCAGACAATTTTAACTAGATTGTAAAGGTCCTAAGAGCAGCTAGTTTATTATGGCGACAGGAATATGTAGCGAGGTTGACAGTGATATTTCCCAGCTTCGAAAACAACTTACTGTTGCAAGAAATGAAATTCACAACTTAAGGTGTGAAGAAGTATGATGTTTATTACTGGTTGGTGTATGCATGACTGTTGTTTAAATTATATTAATTAGGTTAGGAGTTCTGTTGCCAGTTGTTTTTATATGTTAATTTGTTTATGTGTGTGTGTGGGGGGTGGGGGTCACCGTTTGGCGTGTTTGTGTTTGGTGAGATAACATGAACGCAGCTTTTGTGGACCCAAACTGTATTCTGGATTTTTGCCAATGGTTTGTGTGAGGACAGGTCACTGGGAAACACAATTTTTTATTCTGTTCTTTCATATCCTGGTGGAAAGCGACTCTGTGATAGCTAAGAAGAGTAAGTTTCAACACTTTAAAACACATTTTAGTCCCCCCAGTATATGAGCTTTGTGATGCTGTAGCACCTCATATTTATAAGAACATTTAAGTATGTATGTTTCAAATAATTTACAATCTTATAGCCAGTATGCCCTGAATTAGATCTCGATTCCTTATGCCACATTCATACTGGTTGACACATAACGTTTTCTTGTGTTCACAGACAACAGATCAAGGCTCTTGGCCACAATCACCAGAAGGACATGGAGCAGATACAGAACATACTGGATTCCTGGCAGTGCCAAAGGTGTAACTCTTCTACAACACCCACCAACATTCCTGAAGATGGGGTTTCTCTTCGGCCAATTGGGGTGGTATCCACATGGTTCCCAGAGAAGAGGGGAACTCCCCGCCAACCAGGCATTTGTGTAAACAGCCAAGGCAAATTGACCCTTTTCAACTCGGTGTTCACAAATCCAGAACATGCACTAGAGGGATTGGAAGGTTTCTCACACATGTGGTGAGTAAGTGTATTTAATGTAGATTATATAAAACAACATGGGAAGCAGTATACCTAAAATAACTTACTTGTTACAGGATTCTGTACCACTTCCACAGGAATGATTCTAGTCATGTGCGTGCCAAGGTGTCACCTCCACGCCTGAATGGAGCCCGCACTGGAGTGTTTGGAACCCGCTCTCCTCACAGACCATCACCCATTGGCTTGTCCCTTGTAACTGTCAAGAGAGTGGAGGGTAAGTACAAGATATGGTGGCTGGTAGGGGCTGGGGTCACATGTCATGTGAACAAGTTGCATGATCTCAGTAGTGCATAAATAATCTCTCAATAAACCTTGGACTATGTGTTGCAGGATCTTCAGTTTACTTCTGTGGCGTGGACATGGTTGATGGCACCCCAGTACTAGATATTAAGCCATACATTCCACAGTATGACAACCCTCTACACTGTGAGACTTCAAATTTGCGATATCTGGATGGTAGGGAGGCAGAAGATGAACCAATGATGACCTCACCTGGAGATGCAAACCTCTCTCCAGTAATTTCCAAGGCTCAGCCAGCACGACCTGAGAGTCGGATTGGAGAGAGAGAGGCTCCAGATGGAGAAGAAGGTGCTAGACCATCACTGGTACCTCTGGTAGGAATTCAGAATGAGAGAACACAGGTCCGCATCCCATCATGGATCACACAGCCACCTCTCCACAAGCTGAAGGTCACATTTAGTGATCGAGCAAAGGCTCAGCTGGAAAACATAGAGAGAGAGACTGAAAATGGAGAGAATCCTGAAACCTCAATCCAGACCATACTGCAAGAAGACCCACGTTCAGTATATCTGCGTGAACGGTGGGGGAATCAGTTCTATACATTCCTTATATGTAACCTGCACGTAAGCTGCAAGTTTGATGACTCTGCACATACTGTCACAGTGTTCCAGGTGAAGTCTGCAGGCAAGCTCTGTGAGTGTGGCCAGCCTGAGTGGCAGTGCAGTGCGCATGGTGAATCTTAAAAAAATAAAAAATACACATACATCTCATTTATTAAGTTAAATGTGCTTGTCTGTATGTGTTGAATCCTTTGAAAATACACATTATATATGCAATAATATGTATAATTATGTTTTTTAACCAGCTTCCTTTTCTTAAGAAATAAGCTTAAGAGGTAAGAATGTTGTATGTCTGTGTCCTTATTCAACTTTATATACAATTGATAAATTTTCACAAAATTTGGTGTGAACATTATTCCATTTGGGGCCACCCAAACCTCATACTTTGTAATCCCTACATACATGATCACACTGTAAACACTTGAATTTAATGTACAGTTTGACAGTGAAAATCAATGAACCATTGGATTTAAGAATATATATAATTATGTATACTGATTATAAACATTCATACAAATTGTGCACAAAATATTCTTCATATGTTAAGTTATATTGTGATAAATACCTCCATTTGTGGTCTGACTCACTTGTATGGCAGACAGGGGCACTCATGAAGCAGGTTCTGCTACTCTCACTGATAGAATGATACTGAGATAACATACACCTGAACATTGGTTCTAGGGTCGAGGGGAGAGATGGGGCATATTTCAGAAATGAACAAGGCATAGTTAAAGACATAATCTGTGCACAGAAAAGTCTTTATTTGGATATATATTTTCTGTGTACAGATTTTGATCAGGCCAGAAATGAAACTGTGGAACCTTTGAAGAGTTTAACATCTATATTCCTGATTCAGCTGCTTTATAAGAGATACAGCTATGTATAGCAACAAATTTTGTCACTTTTCTGATGGATCATGTATTTTCTTAAAATGGTAAGAAGTTTAAAACTTTAATGTACATTCCTTTTGACCTTTAAAGAAACATGACAGGCTCAGTGATTTTGCCAGTAACTTCTTTCTGTAAATTGAAATTGGAATTAAAGTGTTCAAAGAATGAATTCTGATGGGATATCCCAAAAAACTAAGAACCCACAGAAGGATGTTTAGATATGTGAAACTGATATATGTAACAGGCCATCATTGTCAAATAACATGACACTCAGTATGTTACCTGACCTGAAGAAACTATATATGCTGTTACAAAAGTCTATATTATCCACCCAGAAAATAGGGTGGAACCTATCTGATTTGGAACAGGCCATGATCATGATGATGACAGTGATGGAGATAACCAAACAAATTTAATTCTTGTCTAGGAAACTTACTTCCTATGATACTGTTCTGTTCACTGTTTCCCCTTCAACGCTTCTCTAATGCCCAAAATAAAAATGTTGTATTGTTTTCTCCATGGCCTGCAAAGAAACTCAAACTGAAATAAGAACAACATAAAGTAATACTTGATACAGGCTTTGTTTTCACAAACAAAAGAATAACTGTTCACTTCATCACTATGCTGCTTCTTTACAACACATTCCAAACGGATGTGCCTACCTAGTGCTTCATCAGTTACCAATTCATACAGATTTACACATTTCAATAGTACAGAGGATTGGAGAAAGAGAGAGGCCCTGAGAAACCATATTTTAAGATTCTGGAGACTCTGAAGAACAAAATATTGGTCTTGTCTGGACTACAGTACTATCACATGCAGCTATATGAACAATTTGGACACTGCATAAAATGGGCATAATCATAATAGCCAGTTATATTAACAAGTGCTCTTAAGCTTTCCATATGAAAATGATATTTGTGTGAAGTCATGAGCAGATTAACCTTTATCACAAAATAAGAGGATTGAAATCTATGTATTATGGGGCTTCCGGTTGGATGTCAGAGGTTTAACATTATGCTACTATGACACATGATCAGTTGGACTGCATAAGCCATGACACAACTGATGTAGGTTAAATCCAGTTCAGAATCTTGATCTTCCAATCCCCCCTCTAACAACCCAATGATTTGATACATACATTAAATTGTAATTTTACCTGTTTTGTATGGATGTGAAATATGGTCTCCCACTCCGAGGGAAAAACAGTTTGTGTTTTGAAACAGGATGCTGAAGACAATATTTGGACCACAGAAAGAGGAAGAACAGGATGTGATGAAGGCAGTTCATAATTTCTTTCACCTAACAGTGTTTGGCTGTGAAAATCAAGGAGAATAAGACAGGTAAGATATGTAGCACACATGGAAGAAACAAGACTTGCATATAAAATTTTAGTTGGAGAACCTTAAGGGGTAAGTAAAGATGTGAACTGGATTAGTCTGTTCTGGATAGGTCTCAGCAGTGGGCTCCTATGAACCTAACAACAAGGGATCACCTGGCAGCTGGTCTGTCAACTGCTCAAGAATGTTTGAAGAGTTCATAAATGCTTGGCATATGATGAGCAGTTTACTACAGCCATCTTAGTCTGTACTGTGCTGCTTTCAAACAGGAGGGGAGAGGACTAGAGTCTCAGAAGAGGGAAGTAATTCAAAACAAAATAACGAAAGAATTTGAGTTACATTTTGAAGAAATAACAGGAGATGAAACAGTTGCATTAACAATAATTTATACATACATGATATGAATGACATCCATGTGAGACGCACTGTATGTAGTGATACAGTCTAATACACGAAGCAGAATCTTCATTTCCACAACATATAAAAAGATCAACCAATCATAAATGTCTTAAAATATTATTCCAATGTCACTAAATTATTTGTCACTATCAATCACTGCAAGCAGACCTCTTGTAACCTGGCGCAGGCAGTGTAAGTGGAGACAGCTCCATTCTCAACATACAGAAGAGAGCAAGTGTACTGTAAGATGACTCAGCTTTGGAATGCAAGAAATAACGAACTGGGGGCAATAAAAATGCACCACTGTCATAACAAGCGATCTTGCTGGCACAGTCACATCAATGTGAGTGTCCAGGTTCAAGCAGTCAAGGCCTCTATAACACCAAGAAGATGTTTTGCTGTTCCTCGGACAGACAGCTTCTACACATATCACCAAGTATAAACTCTTGTAAATACTAACTAACTGCTCAACTAATGAGTTATTTAAAATTTCAACTTGTAACATTTGTAGAATAACTAATTATTAAATTTGTTTTGCTCTTTACAACATTGTCTTCTGGAATACTCTCAATAGCATTAGGGAGAGGGATTTTTAATACTGAACCCCTATACTATGGCCCATCCATTAAAACTGTGGTCCCTATCATACTGGATTCCTGAGTAGGGTGGGCATTCTGACTAGAAGCGGACTCCACTCACTCGATGCACTAGAGGCAGCGTCCATGCTATGATTGGATGGTGAGTGTCACATTGCCCTGGGCGCGTTTCAACACTGCCACAGCTTGCTGGTGAGTAAGCCCTTCCAAACTGACGCTGTTCACTGCCAAGATCTGATCCCCTCGATGAAGCTGTCCACCATGGGCTGCTGCCCCTTTCTCAAACACAGTTTTCACATAGATTGGCAGGTCACCATGCGGGCTGCAGTGCCCCCCCACAATGCTGAACCCCAGTCCATCTGGCCCACGTTCAAGCACCATAGTGCGTGTATGAAGATGTGGTGCCACATTACTGCTCCTGGAAGAGGTGCATACATTCCATATCACATCTAAACACTACATTATCAGTTCCAAACTATTAAGACTGTTCATCACCAGCATTTCAGTTCCATATTATAAGAAGAATCCCTACTACTGCTGTGCTGCATGCTGTCTCTTCACATATTTCAATATCATTATCCTAGCATTTCCAAATAAATAGACATTCATCTCACAACCCGGAAAACTGAGCTTGCTCAGGCCCTGTCAACATCACAAGTCACCTAGCCCTGGGAACACTTTGAATACATTGAGGTGGTCCAGTAAGGCTTCCAACTTGCATTCAGGTAATTAACCAAGGTCATTCCTGATTTTGCTGTCCTTAAAAACAAACCAATGTCTCTCCAGTTAGTGATCCACACATAATATTCAACATTGTCCACACAGTTCATACAGCATCTTTAAACAAGCTACAACTAAGGTAGGTCCCAGATTAAATCAAATGGAAATAAAAGGGTTATACCAGAAATTGCAGAGGAAGAAATCATTTTATTATGCAAGTACCAATTATTCAATTTCAACCATATCAAAAGGTTGTCTGTAGTAACATTTCCCCATACTTCCCACATTAAATTTGAAACTGACCACAACTTATGACAATTAGCTGAACAGCCCCATAGCTTTCCACATTATGAAATTTCAATTACGTCATAAAAACATAAAATGAGAAATATCTTGCAAGGTAAATTATGTGATAAACAGGTAAGATATGAGGTTCTTATTGTGGTGAAGGTATTAGTATCAGTCTTCTGGGTTGTAACGTCATGTGGGCTTGTAGGTAGATATTATGAATCCTGAAGATGGAGACAGTGTTTCGATGAAGCATTGGCATCTACTTGCAAGTCAACTTGGCATTACAGCCCCGAAAACCAACACTGGTAAAGACAAGTGTTTTCACAGGTGCAGCCTCTGCTCAGATATTAACAGTCACTTTCTCTTTGGCCAATTCAATCCACAGACATCATAGTTGCCTTAATAATGATTGTATGATGTGTTATGAAATGTATGACAAAATGGCTGCTCGGCGTTAGCATTCTTCTTTAACATGGTGAAATTTAGGGTTCTAAGGTTTAAAAAATGTAATTTCTCTACACCTTGCTCCTCAATCCAAAGTGCTGTGAGCCAATGTAATGTTAATAAAATCATTTCATAGTCATTATGGCACCATGAGACTGAAAGGAAATATGTTAATCTCCACTTAGTTTGATAGAGGTTAATAACTGCCTATGATACATAGGCATTAAGTGTTGTGAAATGTACTGGCAGACATGATGATAAAGTCTGTGAGAGAAACTATAAATTGCATACAACTAAATATTTCCAACACCAGAAAATACCAAAGTTCATGCAACCCATGAACTAAATGATTACTGTTGATAGAAATGGGTATGTCATCCAGATTTCACTGAGAAATATAGTGATGAAGAAAACATTGAGTCTAGAAGCAGGTACTGTCACAAAATTTCATCAAGCATTCACTATTTCAAAAATGATAATGTTGATGTATGAATTATGCACATATCTGCCATCATGAAAATATAACCCTTGTACTGAAATATAAAGACTCATAACAGACATGCAGAACACACTTTTGTACTGGCACATTTTATTATACTCACCATATTCAACCATGATTTTTTAAGAGAGAAGGTTCATTCATCAAATCAGAAGAACCATGATGTGATATAATTTGTTGATTGGCCCTTTCTTAGTCAAATACTTTATTTTTCTTCATTTTTGTAAACTGTTAACTTGAGCAATGCAATGTCACCAAAGTTCTTCAGAAACCAGTTCAGAAAATTTTTGGGTCAACAACCTGGCATGACAACAGAAAGTCACCACTGCATACACTAAATTTTTTATGTATTGTCATGAGTTCAGAAAAGGGAGGATACTCTGCAGTAACTTCACTGTGCAAATGCAGTATTGCACTAATGTCTTCTGGAGTTTGGGTGTCAAGTATCCTTCAACCCAGTCATAGGAACCACTGGTCTAGACAAAGAGTAAATGATGGAACATCTGAATTTCCTGATACCCAACTGCAGTGATGTTTCCTTCATTCAGTGGTTTTATAACATTCTCTTTGTTAGAAACATCTACCACAGGACCATAAATTGAGGGGTATTAAAACTCTCCCTTGAAAAGAGTAAAACAAAATTAGTTACAGTATAAAAGAAAGGTACTGTGATGAAATGACAGAACAGAATCACTGATACATCATGTACAATAACATGTAGTTTTGTTAATGACTTTTTAAAGATCTCCCAACATGGTACGCTGACGTTCAATATATAGAGAATTTAAAAAAACTTCCAATGGTGACTAGCATTAAGTCTTTCTTTGTGAGGTATTCAATAAATAGGACACTAGTGATGTCAGTGGCATGACACATATATCACATATTACTGCAATCACTTTCAGTAAAGGCAGAAAAAATACACACACACAAAATGAAGCCAATCATAACACACATAAGCAAAACACATACAACTGGAATTATACTAATTCTCTCTACTATTCAGCAAGATATTCTCAAAACGCACTAATAAGGAAGAGCTACCCTACTCAAAAGCTTCATAGAACACTAGATGGAGGTGAGTGCAGCTTCATGTTTCAACCACCTTAAGCCCTGGTACCCAGTCATTCTGGACACAATGGTGGTAAACAGAAAAATCCTAATGCCAATAGTCAAACCCTGGTGATCCAGTCCACAGCCTCTTGCCTTACTGACTTAACTACCACAGCTCCCATTTTTAAGAAGTCCCACACAAAATGTTAATCAAATTCTCAAATTATATTTGTCACATACATATACACTCACTAATCCTATTCATTCACCCACTCACCCATTTGGTCCCCAAAGATTAATCATTCCTACAAGAAAAGCAAATTACTGAAAATCATTCTAGGCCAACTAAATTCAGTCTACCTCTCCACAGCCATGTAAATGCTATCTATTTCTTACAGAAACTGATCTCCTGAGAATCTGTTTTCTGTATGTGCAGTTTATTCTGTCCATGCATGCTACATGACTGGCTCACTATAACTTAATTACCATTCCAAAGTTGTATGAAGAGATTTAAGAAAGACTATACCTCTTTGTGGTAACAAATATTTCTCAAATACTATTAAAAAAACTTAAAATTTTTGTTCTACCTTAAACACATAGATCATAAACATAATAGTTCTACAAATTTGAAACTTTGTGTCATAAAAACAGATAAACTGACAAGTTCCTAAACTGAGTACTAACAAGAATTTGCTACTTTTTTTATTATCATTTTCAACATAAACACTGTAACATGTATGTTATTTAACCATGATCATGAATTTGTGGAGGAAATGGAAAATCATGAATTCCCATTCGGATTATCTTGTCCCCATAAAGGATGTATCAACTGCAACAATCATAGCATCCAGTTCAAGAATCTGAGTTCCAAGTTGGTAAATATGTCTGCCTGCTCTGCCATGTGCCAGTGATATATGTGCACTTGTGAGCATTATTTATTGTTCCCCTGACCCTACATTACATTTATGGGTAAAATATGGCATGGCAACAAAGGACATTTGTTGTGAGTTGGACATAGGGCTCAGACAGGAGAGACAAGAAACATGCACAGAAGTTTGGTGGGAGTGGTGTTTGGAAGATTGAGAAAGAGACGGAGACAGAATAATATTACAATAGATCTTGTGGTAAAATAGCCCATGGCAAACTGAAGAAGTAGACAAGTAGCTTGGACAGGGAGTAACAAACTCTCACGCAATTTTGACGGGGAAATCATTTAGAAGATTAAGAAACAGCTGAGGGGAGACTTGGAATACTTAAAATGAGGTGGAATATGTTAAAATAGACCTCAGGAAATTGGGTTGTGAACTGGGTAGAACTAACTAAAGATCATGTCCAGCTGTGGTATTGGTATTTGGTATTACCATTGAGTTCCATTATCAAAGTACCAGTGATAAACTCCAGCTAGTTGTTTCTGTGAGAAGTGATAATCTCATGTAGCATCAAATGACAGAATGATTAATGAATGTTGAACTGGAAAGGATGAAGCAGCCGTGGCCTAATTTCAGGTACTATCCCAGAATTTTCCAGAAGGAATTAAGGAAGACCAAAAACAAGATGAGAAAAACCTCAGTCAGGACAGCTAATTTCATGACTGAGATCTGAAATCCCGATCTCCCAAATATAAAGCAAAAGTGCTAACCACTCAATTGTGATTAAGTTGTTTATGAACAGCTGATATATAATATTCAGTCTGTCACATTCCTATTGTAGAAGATTTAATTTAGCTATGTTTGGAAATTCAGTAAGTTTATGAAAAAAAGAAAAGTAAGAACAAAAAAATGAAAAACAGATTTCAAACGTCTCTTAGTAACATGCTAAGGCTATTATAAGATAGTGTATGGTACCTGGGTTATTGAATAAATGCCATTTGAACCAGTTGGAGCACAGGTTTTAGATTTATTGTTTAGGCAAAAGCTAATATAAGTAATAACACTTTTTATGAAACTAGTGAATTAATGGAGTTCAGGAATTGCAGTTTTTTCTGAGAACCAAAACAACTTAAATACACCTTAAGAAGAAAATGTCAAGCAATAAAATATGAAAACAGATTAAATCATGTCATATCTGCACTTTTAAAAGTAACTGCAGAAACAAGATTAAGCTCTGTGAACAGTGGACACTAGCAGAGACAGACATAAACTGAGGTAAGATTTAACATGAACAGATTTTTGGAAATTAAAGATTTTTTCTACCTTCTCTGTTAGTTTTTTCAAAGGCTCCAAGAGTCTTACAGTAAAATATGCCACAAAACACTATAGTCCTTTGGAAGATAAGCCAAGGCCTCTACAAGACAGTCAATAAAAAGAAACAATAATTAAACATAACTCTGCAAAGTTGGTTAAGTTTTCTGGGTGTCCAACTGCAAAAAGATTAAATTCCCCATCACAACACTGCACAATTCTATATAAAAAATTAGGGTGAAATCCAATCCAGTTTGGAAGTAAGAATGTGTTCTTAAATATTTTCTTTGCAATTTTGCATACCTCATTGTTCTTTTACAGTCATTTATTGCAGACAGAAATGTACAGTTGCAAAAATAATAAATACAATGCACAGTTATCAATTAGTTTTACCTTGTGAGCTATTATTTTTGAAGAAAAATCATGCATGTAAAACACATATTATATTAAAAGGGATATAAACAAAACTTAAACTATCCTGACAACTTCTAGTAAACTCAGATTTGAGGTTCTCATGACTCTGTTCTTCTGGCCTGTACAGCCATGTAATCTTGTAGCTTTCTTAACAATATTTTGGAAAGATGTAATCAGAGTCTGAAGATGGTGGTAATAAACAATGTCACAACCCAGGACACAACCGGCAAAGCGTCTATACTATGACATTTTCACTATGGTCAGTTGTACAACATGGAGGAAGGGGAAAAAAGAAAGAAAGGGAAAAAACTCACATTCCTTTTATGCACTTTGTGCAATGAATGGATGAACACATGATTTCAGACCTTGGGACGTGCAACTGCAGAATGGTCCTTTGTAAGCTAGGCTTGTTGATTCAATTCCCAACCTGCATGGCAATTTTTCTTCCACAGTGCTGGCATACCACCAAAACATCACAACTCATACAAAGATGCGGACACGACACAACACAACACACTTCAGTGCAAACACATGCACACAAATCACCGCAGCAGTACTCACCTTCAGTCCGCTTATTTCCTGATGAAGGAAAGCATGGAAAGACAAGGCATTTTTATTAATTTTGTGTTATGGAATGTCTTAAGCAATAAGAAAAATAACTCAGAACACAGTCCATGCATTTGTCAGATGACTGTACGATGGGTCGCACTCTACAAGTGTCTCCTGCGAAGAGACCAGTTTGCTATCTGGCGCATCATCAGAGAGGCCCTCTTGGTCGAAAACCGAGGAAAGGTTTGATCATCAGAACTTGGGATGCTGCCTGGATCTCCATTTGTCATATTACTCACCCTATAAAAAGTAGTTCACAGGCTAGTCACCTGTTTCACTCACTGCCTCTCCATCCACTCAATGAGAGTAACAAAAATTCTCCTCATTTTGGAATTAATATTACCCTTTTTATGTGAAAGAAAAACAAATTAGCTTACTGAATGGTAAGTAAAATTATGATGGGAATTTCTTATATTTCCAATGCTGTCTGCTCTTCACTGATGAATATTACTTTGAACTTGCATAACATTTACTTATAATGCACATATAGGGCACTATACATTTATGGAGACAGCAAATAACCCAACAAGAGGCCAAACTCATCAAAACTGTAATTTTGTTTTCAAAATTTCTTTCCACAATCTGTCTGATGTTATCTCAAACAGGTTTAACATAAAACACCAGAAACATTGTGGAAAAGATGTGCACACACACTACCTGGCACAGGAAGACTATATAAATGTGCAAAATACAAAAGCAACCAACCAAAACTGCAGCCAAGAAACTTGAAGGATTAACACTGATAATACCAAAGAGCACCACCAGACACAATCCTGATCCCACTTCACCCATCTCCCCTCCTCACAACCTGCCTCCCTAACATCCACCTCAACTCTTTCTCAATTTCCAAGGAAACATTTTCCAAGACTTCATAACCACCAAAATTCAGTTTGCATTCCCTGTCTCCCTTATACTAAGGCCATACACTTAAATCAATCCTAGATTTGACTACTGAATGAATTAATAAGTTCATCATTACATAATTTTCCTAAATTTGTAGAATTTGAGGTTTCCACAGCGGTGAGCTTAGAGATGGCTGTCTTCTATCCTAAACTTATCCTCCTCTGGTCCAAATATTTTGTCAACACTGCATTATTTTCAGACTTGTAATTTATGTTAATGTAAGAATACACTAATTCTTCTGTACACAATCAACACAAGGAATATGAATCAGTTTCACAGACCCATTACCAACCTCTCATGTTGTTTGAGGAAAGCATATTATGCAGTCATCAAAATTTTCAACAGTTTAGCACCATGTGTCACAAGACTTCTAAACATACTTAATTACACACTCCTTTTACTCTGCTGATGAATTTCTGACGTTCACAAATAAGTCATAATGTTAATAAGAATTTTCTTGTCTTCATTTAATGTAAATGGGTAGTATAATTTATGTAATGCTTTTTTTAACTTCTGTAATGAGTAGATGTATTTGTAACATATCACTAATTATGTGAACCCTTTGTTTATAATATGTGATATTTATAATAGTGTATATTAGTGTATAATATGTATTTTATTATTATGACTTATTCCACATCCTATTGTCATCTGACTAATTTATGGATCCATGGAATGTAACAATATGTACGTATGTACAAGGCAAAGACCACTGAATCAGAATTATGGAATGGGTCTTTAAAGTTCCTTGTTAGTACACAAGGTGTACACATATTTCACATGAAACTAATCAGAGAACCATGCATTAACAATTAAACCAGAATTCCAGGAGAAGCTTCAATGGGAACAGAAAGTTGAGACAACATAATGAAAGTGAAAAATAATGTGCAAGGATAAATAGAGAAAAAAGGAATAGTCTGGAGATGACAACATGAAGACAGAAGAAGGTGATCACCTACATCATGACTTGCCAACACTGTAACTTCGCATTCTAACAAACTCAAAATAACATTAAGCATATAGAAATTTTGTTCTGTACTAAATAATGCACCATTTAATGCCATTATAAACACACTGACTGACATTGTGTTAATGGGATGACTGAAAAAGACAAAATTTCAAATTCTGACACATCCACACACAATTTGTTATACATGGTTTTCACCAAAGGATCTGCACGAACGGGCTACTACGAACCTGGGCCAGCCTGTGAATGTATACTGTGCGGTGACAGGTACACATATCATCATCTAAGGAACTACAGTAACAGAACATAGTCCTAAACTTGCTCACAGCAAACTGGTGATAACAGAAAGGAACCTTGCAACCTAACGCCAACTACACAACTCTGCACACACTGTGTTTACTCCTAACCAATTAACACATTGAATACAGCCACACTGATGCAGACTCTCTAAGAGGAAAGGAGCCCAGACTGGGGGATAGTATGACAGGCTGGCTACCTGTTAATTTAAAAATAACTTAATCATGAAGTTCATAAAGAAGCATAAGAAAAATATAATTTTAAAACAGTTGAACATGCGTTGAACAATCCTACTGCCACACAATGTTTAAACACTATAACTACAATAAGTTTTCACAACAAATAAAAATAAACAAAGGTAAGGAAGCATTAAGTGAGAACACACCAGGAAGGAAAATGGATGCAACTCCACTTCATATTCAGAGCAAGTAGGAATATTACTGTTTAAGGTAGTTTCCTCTTTCCTGTTATTATTACTATAAAAGGGGGGGGGGACCCTGAGTAATCTTCAGCTTTTGACTTCTATTATGTATAATGTCAAAACGGAATGATACTATTTACATGTTTCTTAGTAGACTAGAATAACAATAAAAAATACATTAATATGCTGTACCAATGCTTAGACAAACGCAACTACTTCATGACCTGTATTTAATAATCTAGTTCCATCTGACTCCATTATACTGCATGGTACTGTGGAACCTCTATAATATGAGGATAAATGTAACAATAGTTATGCTACACACCTGTCAATGTTTGAGCTCCGTTTCGAGCTGGCCTTGAGGCGCCCCAGCCTCATAGTCACTTTGCCCATTGCAGTCTTGAGAATGGCAGCTGCCTCCTCCTGTGTGGCACTCTTCAAGTCTTGACCATTCACAGCCAATATCTGGTCACCTTTCATGAGGCGCCCATCTGCCTCTGCAGTGCCACCATGTACCTGCAACAGTACACCTCATACTTGACAACGTGACTCTTAACTAGTGCTGTAATCTACCTCTTCTGAGAGAAACTTACCACATCAGAAATGAAAACACCATTCCCATTTTTGCGACCCACTATACTGAGGCCCAGCCCCTTTCCAGGTTTCTTGGTGAGCTCAACCTCCATCACATTGAAGATATCCTCCTCCTTCACAGAGGCTTCATCTCGGAACACCACCATCTTCACCTGCACAAATACAGTGTACGTTTATACTATGCTACTGCATGGCATGAGAATGGAGACCTCAATGTTGCCAAACCTACCTTAGCAGGAGTTTGTCGCAGTGCTGCCAGTGCTTTGTTATGTGTGATGCTCCGAAAGTCCTCATTGTTGACCTCCAGGATCTGGTCCCCTGGTCTGAGGCGGCCATCCTTGGCTGCAGCACCATCTGGGTACACCTCGTGTATTATTATCACACCCTGCAACACACACAATGGCAATAGAAGGTGTGGCTAGGCAAATATGGGCAAGGTGGCAGTCTCATGACCTATACATACCAGCAGTGTGTCTGACCCGCCCACTATGCTGAGTCCGAGACCCATCTTGTCCTTGTTGATCTCCACAGTTGTTTCCTTGCCAGGCATAATCTCACACTTTGTTGGGTCAGAGGGCAGGTCTTCTGGAGTTATGGATTGGTGTTTGGCTGAAGAAGAGGGAGACAATCGCAATGTCGAGGAAGGAGAGGCATTTGGCGAGACAGGTGTCAATGCAAGGGAGGGTAGATGAACCAGGCATGAACCAGGAATTGTAGTGGGAGATTTTGTGTGTGCCACCAGGGTTTCGGTCGTTTGAAGGCCAGAGTTTGGTGACATTGTTTGGATGGATTTTGGTGGAGATATTTGTGTTTTCAATGATGACAGTTGTGGTTTTGGAAGCAATCCTGAAAGAAACGATTGGTCACTTCATGGAAACTGCTGACACAAGGCACAATATACTTCACTTGGCAAGAACACAGAAAAAAGTGCTTAATTATCAGTTTATCTGTACATTTATGTAGAAAATATTTACAATACACAAACTTAAGTATTCTGTTTAGGGTATCAATAAAATACCAACACAGCTAGAGCCCAGTCAAGACACTTATCTATTAATTGTGTCCTGAAACTGCATAAAACACACCTGGACTTTTATGCCAGGAAAACTTAAACTTAGTGCTGTTTCCATTCTCATATTTCAGAAACAAACTGCTATGGCTGTGCTGGCAGAAGTTTCAGCAAAGCATTGTATACTCACATGGCCATGCATAATGCCAATCCCCCAGCACACCGCCACGGCAAAGCGAGATAGAAATAAACACGCAGTTAATACCAATGTTCACAAGCTGACAAATCAGTGCAGAAAGCAATACCATAATATCAGTGACATCAAGACAAACAACTCACAAAGAAAACAAACAAATATTTGGTTAAATATTGTTGCAGCATGCTAAATTAGTAGTAGGCAGCCAGAAATAAACATGGCAAAATTAAACTAGTCTTCCATGGAATAAGACAAGGCTTGGCAGAAAACTCAAAACACACTGAAACACATGTGCATTCACTAACACAACACGTGTAATGATGTCTGGGTGCAGGGGTCCACAGGAACTTGCGTAAGGTTCCACAGAAAAATTTATGAACATACACATGTGGAATGTGTTTTGTATTTTCTTGCACTGATGATGTGGCATGGAGTGAGGAAGCAAATCAATGTGTAAAGACAATATCTAAGTTTGCCTTTATTTTCAGACTTCTTGTGATGCTGTAACATGACAGGTGATTCAGCGCAAATAGCATGAATGAGCAGAAATTTTAAAAATGGTTTAGTGTTACAGACCAATCATGTCACAAAATTTATAATAGGTAATTGTCAGTGAAATCTCTCCACAGAACTAGCATAGTTTCATATAAATGTAGATGTTTCTCTGAATTGTAAATGGATTGGAAATAATATGTTAATGCAGGTTCTCCAAATATAAAAATATTTAAGTAGTACTGCAGCTAATTTAGGGTCAAGCACTTAGAAAGACAAAGCAATGACAATGAGGGGAGTAACACTCACACTGAGGAATGTCTTTACACATTGTTTTGCCTTTCTGGGTGCAGTCTGAACATAAACATATTGCTTCCATCTCAACACATGTTATCTTATGCACTGGAAATTCAATATAAGTGCTTAAAACTATTAGTCAGATCAACAACAAGACAAATCCACAATGAATGGGACTTACTTGGTTTCTCTAGTTCCTTGGGTGTGGGAGAAACTATTACTGCACTGAGTTGTGGTGTGGGTGTGGGACTACGGACATCTGTTTCAACAGCCTTCTTCTCTTCTTCCTTTGCTTTGTTTGGATTGCACACTACCAGTGTGACTACACCCTCTGTTTTCTTCAGCAGAGTGGCAGCCTGCAAGCACACAACTAGTGACTGTCTTCTCTTTGCTGTCTCAGTCATGTTGAATGAATGCAAGACTACAGTGGCTTACCGAGTCATAGTCTGATCCCAGGAGTGTGTCCTTGTTCACAGCCAGAATCATGTCCCCTACAATGAGGCCAGCCTGCAAAACAAGCACACATATAGAGACCAACTGAAGAACAAGAGAGAACAAATGCGCACAAGATCATTAATTCATTCTTCCTACTCCACTCATCTTCAAATGTTGGATCATACAACCTAAAAATCTGTACTTCATCCACATCACCCAAATATTCATGCAACATTAATTAGTTGTCCTTTCCTCTAACAATAACACCACTTACACTACATTAATAAACTCTTCTTGGGCTATCAGCTGTGTCAAATAACATACTCAGGGATAGTCATATGAATAGCGCTTAGGATGAGGACAGATATGGTCCTCAAAATGTAGGTAAATTCTAACTATTTGATATGGCTGATAGCCTGATAAGATTTTATTAATGACAACAATCATGATAGCTTCACAAGGAGAAACAGCACTGTGTAGCTCCTTCTTCATAACATCACCAAGTTGCTACACTACATATTTAAAAAACATTTTATTTTTTATGTTTCTGAGCACATCAAACATATTTTTCATATCAGGCACAAATATGCCTACATGCATATTATTTCTCTGACGTGTTTAGGTAATATCAGAATGACAAATTTTCTTTTGTGTTCTGTGAAATGGTATATACTATATAATACATCACTCACTTAACTGTACAGAAAGTTAGGTTAAGATTTTTGATTACCTATACACACCCAGCCCACATGCCCCAACCCACCCCTTTTTCCACATGTCCTCTATGGGTCAGTTAAATCATGGCACTTTGGGGCCAGAAGGCATGGGATGGGGGCTACAGGGTGGGCTGGGCAGGAAAAAATAAACAACATTTAACATGCTCTAACCCAACCAACAAACAACAAAATAAATGGAGTTATTAAGAAATTAACTGAATATGACATCAGAACAATGTAAGTATACCTAACAGCCATAGCAACAAACTAACAAAACTTGTGCTTGATAAATCCATGTCCACACATGGTGGAATGTTATGCACATAATAAAAATTCCATATGTGATGTGCCTGAAAACATAAAATAGAATAAAAATATCCAAATTACAACTGCTACAAAAGCATGAAACAAAAGTTACTTTGCATTCAATTCTGAACAAAAGCTCTTACATCACAGCTTTATGTATACATGCCATGACACAAACAAAAACTAACAAAAATACTACTGGATATTATAATTTCAAAATTCAGACCCTCTATCTTCTGTAACATATATAGTAGCAAGCATAATTATATAGCAGGCAACCTGAACTGTCCACACAGTTTCACAAACTACTACAAGTAATACAACAGTGTTCCACGGAAGCAGAATTTAACATATTAAAAAATGCATAGAAACAACTTGTTACTATACTACATTTGATGTTACTATTTTATTATGAAAGCAGGAACTTCCTTGTTTGTGTTGATATAATAAAGGTCACAGCACATTCTGCCTGAGATGTTCTATCTTAGTGAAATAACTAAGTGGGACCAGGTTCTTAGTGGAAGGAAATAATGAAGCACCTTTAAAATATTTAGAACTTTTATGAACTGAAGTACAGGAGTTCCTAAGTTACAAATGAATTTTAGTAGAAAGCCTAGTGTCTTTAAATTCAGATCAATGAGATTATAATCTACTGACACAAATATCTGGAGTCACTGCACTGCTGTGCCACACTAATTATCAATTTATCAACTGCTAAGTGTGAAGAGTATCTGCCAAACTATTTATGTTTCATTTTTTCTTCCTGTATTAGTCACTTGTTATTTCAAATTAAACTCAATTTTAAGTTCATTAATTAATTCTAAAAAGGCTTGGAGTACAAGAAACTAGTACCTCGTATAAAATATATATCTCATTAAGATGCATAACTTTTATCTTAAACACTTTTCAATGTGTTGCTGTATTTGCACTGTTGGTTAGCTCTGACCTGCAGTAAATAAATGTAAGGACCAATGAGGGATACAAAATTGCAATTGGTGACTCCTTTGCCATCTTCCTCCACTCTGTTCTGTAACATGACAGGTTCAGGAAGCGAAGAAGCCATGCAGTGAAGCCATGCTACACACAGGATACCTGTTCTGCAGCACTGCTTTCCTGGATGTCCGAGATAAAGATACCTTGCCCGACCTCGGCATGTTTGCCTTCAATTATCATGATACCCAGACCCTGAGCTCCCTGAAACCAATGAGAAACACACAGTGTCGTCACACAGCACACCGACATCCTGCAACACAAAGCAGCATGCACTGACAAGCATACACTCTGTGTATGTACAGTCTGTCTCCTGTTTTCATGCATAAGTCATGCACCGAATGATGATGCCTGTGGACGTGGCCTACCTGCTGGGTAGGGCTCGGACCAGCCTCCAGGCAACATGGCTGCGGGAGACAGAAACAATAAATGTACATCTACGCTACCTGACATGCAAGGAAATCACAGGAATTGTCACAAATAATTTAAAATAGTAAGTCAAGCAGCTCAAAGACGTAGACTTCCAATGCAAAAACCCAAAACACAGACTCTGAAGGTACAACAGTGCAACTCAGGATATAATTTATTTCTCAACGTTTCTCCAACATAACTTGATGATATAAATAACAGTAGTATATAAATGTTTTGCCTACATATTCTTAATGTCCAGGAAGCCACAATTATAAAAAACATTTATTAACCATGGTTCCTACAGCCTGCCTCTTACCATCCTCGAATGCCTGACATTCTCCAGGCTGAAATGATGATGGAGCAAATGAATGAAGAACTTGGGTTAATGAAGCAGGAGTACCTGCTTGCCATCTGGTGGACACTAAGCATGGTGATAATGACTAAAGCCATAAAGTGTTAAAGGCATATCTTTGTCTAAATGGGACAGACAGTACGGTAATGAGGAGTGCTGCCTCTACCACCACGCTGATTACTGACCTATTGATAATTTTCTTTTACCAGCTGGTACGTTAAAACACATAAGCTCACACTATTAATTTAAAAACCTAAATATGCAGTTAGCCTCAAATAAAACTTTATACATTTGCTAACATTACCATGCCCATGGTACATGCATTTTATATGTCTCTTATTACAATCTGAACTTTTACTGTCCACTTCTACTCCCTAGTGCTCATAACAAACGTGGCTTGAAGCTGCCCAGATTATATACTGGTAGTAAAAAATTGATCTAGAGATTGGCAGAACATACTATTTTATAATGAAGCAATGTTCATGTGTCAGTTAAGCGACTTTCAAGTCATTTCATCATTTCATTTTGTGTCTTTAGTTTGTGACACATGTGTATCGTGCAAAACTACACAGATACTGTATGGTTACAAACTGTTGTTCAATAAAATGAAAAGAATCTAAGAACTTTATACAGATAATACCTGTACAGCTGACACCCAAAATTTTACCATGCCCACTTGATGTCTCCTCTTCATTTAACTACTAAAGCCTACTTCCCTGAAAATGATAATTCATGTCCAGTATGCCAAGATCTTAGCTGAGTACTGTGCAGCAAAATATAAATTTATAAGATCTGTGTTTATTAATTTTAAATGTTTTTAAAATGTATTATTATTAAACAATGATATATTAACATCCTGATTAAGTTTTCTTTTGATTATTCAACACAAGATGGAAGCTAGTTAATATTTTTATAGTTCGCTGGGAATGCATCCTCCATTATAATATTTAAACCCAACAGAAAATGGATCCCCAAGATTTGACTCTTCAAGATTGGAGCTCCCTTTCAAGGAATGTATCCTGGTTAAATCTATAGGGTATGACCAAAGAAATATAAAGAAGCAGGAAAGAAAAAAAGGGAAACAATAAAAAGACTAATGAAATTAGGAAATGTATGAGGCGTGTAAGAATTCTGGTGCGTTCTCTCTGTTACTTCCGCTAATTTTAAATTTGTTGCCACTAACGTCTGATTATCTCTTATAAGGTCATAAAATAGGTATGATGGACAAGTAAGAACCTCCAATATTAGACTGTGTCTAAATAAGTCTAACAGTCATCCTGTTCAGGTGACATGGCAAAAAAAAAAGCCTTTTATTTACTTCTTCAAAGTACCGCCACTACCGCACAACAAATTCATAATTCATATCACTTTATTACACTACTATACCTTTAAAAACTGATTACTGGTATCATCATTATGATGTACCTATTTTGAATCATCATCAGATTCATACACAAATTTAAATGCATGTAAGTCAATGCACGCAAAGAAAAAATATAGTAACACTGCCAATCCCAAAAAACAGTAAAACCAATAAAATACTTGACATAAACACTTTTTAAACTCAGTTGTATTATAATATTCATGTCAAATTATTATGTAGTTTCTGCTGTTTGGTATGGAGTTACTATCTTATGCGACCTGTGGTTATGATGTATTACCTGTCACAAAAATCATAATATATATATACACATAAAGCAAACTAGGCACAAAATGTGTTTCAATTTCTGTAGGTTTGTTCAAAACGTTTTTTCTGTGGTAAGTATGCAGCAAAATACGTATGCCTGAAACACATCCAGAAATGCATATAGATCTTCATGCAGTAAACACATTATGGAATCTGGAAAACATTTATTTCCTATAATGACTGACTGACTCTGTGGAAAATCAATTTAAATGTTCAAAGCCATAATCACAGTGAGAGAGCTCAGTCAAACTTACATTCTCATAACCTATTACTCTAAGATCAATTTTAATTTTCAACAAGATTCCCCAAAACGTTCTGTATGCATTTCTTGTTTCCCTCAACTGAGCAGTTCCTAATGTTACCTTGTCTTGAATATCTGCCTAAAAGTATACAATGCACTCCTTCCTAGCAAACTGGCCCTGGAATTGTGTCAGGCTGGCCTTATCTTGCACACTTCCGTCCCAACAACACAGTATCCTGTGTTCAGGGTGGCAGTATCTTACCTTCTTGATAGTGATAGTGCGTAGACCTTTGAAGCTGCTGTACCGTTCCTCAGGTGCCTGCAACAACAGTCATTCTCACCAGTAAACCCACTTTATCCTCTTTCATTAGATATTGAAGGTAATTCCCTCCATTTCAGTTGTTTCAAATATTTACTCTTCATTATTTTTAATTCTGTTATGTACCTGTACCCCTGTATCTGTACCCTATTAACACTGCCAATACAACAGACACCACCACTAACACTAATCTCTCAGAATACAATGAGGAAGCAGTAGTGGATGGTTCCAGACAAAAGTTATTGAAATACTCATACAACACTGCCCTCAGCATGTAGCGCACAAAAAGTGTACCAGTATTTCATTTCTTAATGTAATAGGTCCGGATTCAAGGCAGTATCAACACCACTAAACAATGGACCATGGCGAGACAAGTATCTATAAATTTCCTGAAAACAATGCCCAGCATTTGCAAATGTATTAACAATTCTTTTGCAAGGTTTATATATCAACAGTATGTATGCATGTCTCACTTTCTTTACATGTGCTAGATGTTCATTCCAGTTTCTTATTTCCTGTATGCATTTTTAAAGGATTTTCACACCTTGATACTCATTCCAGAATTCTAAACAGACTGGTGCTAGGACGACAACATAGTCTTGTAATAAGAATCATCCTATATAAATCTTGGCCTGAGATTTTAAATGGTTTTCCTAATTTTTCCGGAAAAATTCTGGGACAGTATCTCAGAACATGTCAATACTACCTCCTTCCACATCCTAACCTAATCACCATTCATAATTTTCAACATCAACATTATATAACTCTAAGGGCAAAACAGTGTCATTAAATAATGTAAGAACCAATCAACTACCAGTATATGGATTCTTACCTCATCATCTAGTGTAACAGGGAACTGGGTGATCGGCTTCACAGCTAGGTCGTCCAGAGCGGCATCCCGTCTGAAATAGTCAACAAAGCACTGAACAGACATACATAGAGTGATTTGGCCTAACTCTGGTAATAAAACATTAAGGTCTAACACTACCAATACCAAAACCCACCACTGGGCACACTTCTGGACAATCCACCCAATACCAAGGCCTCACAATTAACATATTTTAATGATACCCTTCCATCTCTTTCTTGGCCTTCCAAATGGCTGCTTTCCTAGAAGTATTCTGACGAAATTCTGTCACTTCCTTGCCTCCCTCATCACAGTCACAATGTGATAAAGATAAGCTCAATAGAGAATAGGTGTATCTTTTCCTTTAACACATTATCAGCACTGTTAAACTTAAGTAAAATCAGTTTTCTATTTTCTTTTTAGTAAAGGTGTAAACTGTGCACCTGCCTCTTATACTATACTTCCTTCACTTGTTGGTTCACCAGTATGATAACAACCTGTCAGGTAGATGAGCATGATCCAGCCACCACTTCATATCTAATGGTTATCATTCTTCACATTCAGGAGGTCGTGTCTAAACCTCAGCACAGAAACCAAGTGTTGTTTTATGAGATTCTGCAGTAGCAACTAGCAAATGCTGAGATAATGCCACATCTGCATCTGTCCCAATTCAGCATTTACAATCATCCTGCAGTAGACCTTATTCCTCACAATTTATTGGGGGCAAGGGGACAAACTACTCTGTTAAGCCCTTTAGGAAATAAGGCCAAAGTGATGGAACCCCAGACTTCGAACACATTGCTAGAAATACCGCTGGTGGTGTCCCAATGTCGAACAGTATAAATTTGGTGACCTCACTGCTTTAATTTATGACGTCTTATCAATTGCATAAGCTACATGACATCGGCTGGCGGGGTGATTACAAACGATGGAATGAAACAAATGAGGCCTATTTTACGTCTGTTCCTTGTATTTATTCACGGCAATGGCGGATATCACGAAAACTCGCAGTCAGGGATTCGAACACGAGGGCCTCCAGCATACGAAGCTGGTCTACCAACCAACGAACCAGATGTTCGGCGCGCACTGCTACCAACATTCATGTTTTGATAATAGCCACAGCACTGTCTGGTCGCAGTTACATGTGACGGCACACACAACACGAAGCATAAAAAATTCGTTACACACAAAATCAATATACCTCACCACCTGCTTTATTCGTGGTGTTCCTCAGACCTGCCAGGCAACCGAACAAAGCAGACCCCGTCACACCTACTAAATAACCAACGTACTTACTGGTTGCGACGCGAGGTGCCAGCACCAGCTGGGTAACCTCAACACCATACCGAATCAATATTAGGCTGGCCTTCGTATCATTTCCATAGCAACTCCTCATCCGTCACAGGTTTTTTATTTATAAGAAAATATGACGTTCGCAGGGGTGAGCCAATACGCATTACGGGAAGCTAAAACAAATACTGAGCGCTGGCGCGGTGCATTTTAGAGCTCCGACGGGTAGACCATAAGTTCTGACACTAGCATTTGGAAATTTCACTGTACAAATACTACACATAAAATTACAACTGAGTCAGTTTTTTATCGCACGTCCGCCATGTTGTCATTTCCCATAATCTTGAAAAGCCTAATAAATCTTGCGTATTTTGTTCCAACCCCACAAGTTCGGAATGCCGCCATATTTAGAAATATATGCTTGTCTTAAATCCAGACCACACGAACACTTGAAATGGTAAATAAGCCTTTCTGATCCCTGAACCTTATAATAATTCAATTTACAAACTTTGTCCCAGCTACAATCTTGTTACAGGCTGCAATCTGTTGCTAAT
>NW_019059677.1:454281-488224 GCF_000696155.1 Zootermopsis nevadensis | reverse complement strand
TTTCTCACCAGGTCCCCTGTAAGGCTCTTCACTTGGCACAACATCTGGAGCCTTCTCACCTCCCTGCTGTATGTATGGCGAGCTGTAACAAGCAACATTATTGGTTATTTAATGATACCAGTTACATACGGTTAATTCATTAATTGATCTCATAATATAAGTTATTTCTGGAAGAAGAAAAAAACTTTTACAATTATGCAACACCACTATTAAAAGTACTGTCATATATGTATGTTTGTGTATTTGATATATACATTTGTGATTTCGAAAGCAGATATATTGTCAGCTTATGTCTGGATCACTAAAATTTCCAGAGACAGTAAAATGTTTTACTACCCACACGACACTGACACATACGCACGTATGCACAGAGTTTTTAAAATTATTGCTAGGGGTGGTGCTTTCGATAGTAGAGTTATGTGGCAATTAAACACAGACAGAGGCCTTTTCAGTCAGGGAATGTGTACAAATAATTAAGCTATAAAAACTGGGCATAAGAGAATTATGAAGTAAGCCAGCAACATAAGGATATTTTGGTCACTGTGTAATGCAGTGGAACATTCATAACTTATTTTAAGGTGCTACTTCAGTGGACAGACTAAAGGAAACCATGAACGACCTAAATCAGGCAAAACAGTCGCATAACAAAAATATTAATACTTTGAATTGGGTTATAAGTATTTCCAAAACATTCATTAGGAAAGCCTCTCTAAGAACCTTAAAAGCAGTGTGTATTTCACAGATACCAACCACACTATAGATTTTATCTGGGGTAGATTACTGTTTAAATTGTTCATACAGAAAATTCCAGGTACATTAATATGACTGAATTTTCAAAGTTACCACATTCTGAAGTCTCAGCACTAAAGTTACTTGACTATAGTTGCCAGGCCATGCTGAGTGACATTTAAATTATAATACAAGGGGCTGACATGCACTACACCTCAGAGAAAGACCAGGAAACACAAGATGCCCCTAGAATAACAACTTGTTTCATAAACATAGATTAACTGTTTCCATGCATTACTGAAACACTTGACTGGAGGGGAATGTAAAAAGAGAAATGTGGCAGGTTTTAAACATTCATAAACTTAAAGTCTGTCACAGCAACTCATCAAATTATAATATCATTTTTATGCAAATGTTTGGTTTCAGGATTTCTCTCATGTGCTGCCTTCTTTAGTTACTCTATACAGCTAATATGAAAGTGATTTTTCCAGTTATGGATCAACAGAACAAGTCAGTTTCCAATTCCTTTCAGCACAAAAGAAATTCTAGAATTTTGCTCCTGATGCAAAATTCTTACCAATTACCATGATGAAGATAACTGAGACAGTAAAGTGTGTCAACGACTGGGGTTTAACACACACTCCAAGCTGCCATGCAACTAACTTACCGATAGTACTCAGGGAATATCCTAGGATAGCAAAGAACAAAACAAAATGAAGCATCATATATACAGCTGTGCTCAATGAAAGAAGCGTGCATCAATTGTGCAGCGCACCACACTCACAGGTAGATATCAAAACTGTGGATATGTCCAACCAGTTACAGTGTCTTTGGGGATTAGCTTCCATTATGGTGAACTTCAGTTATACAGGTTACACTGCATTATTTAATGATGCCATTAAACTTGCACAACAATGTTTCCCAGCAATGAGACCATGGTTCTTATTGTTGTACAACAATGACCCTGAACATGCATGTTGCCAACTTCCTAGTAAAAACATGACAAACAGGCAGACAGACATGGATGGGTCCATAAGATGTTCTCTGCTCATGTTAGGGCATGAAAAACACCTAAAAAAACCGATAGAAATTGTAAATGCAATGACAATCAGTCACCTGATGATGGGAGTACAGCCAACTCCTAAAATATCAAGCGCATCTCAGACAACAGATGATGTCCAACACAGAACTCATACAGAAGTGTATACTGTTATGCAGTTTGCCACTCCTGCTAGATGGCAATCCCAATTTATAATCATGATTGGAAGACTGGTTATTCTAGTTTTTTCATGTATTCTTCAGTACCTCCAGGCAAATGCTGGGACAGCGCCTTGAGTTACATATCTATTTCAATTTAACACTCCTCATCTCTCTATTACTCATTATTCAATGCAGTGAAACTCAATCAGTTAAATAAATTAAGAAAACCATTGCACTATGCAACAAAATGCAAATATGTGGAAGTGTAACACAATACGAACCTGCACCAAATAGAATGGGAGGGAGAGATAAATTTAAAGAAAGACAGACAAAGGCATACTCTTAAGCTGGCAGTATTTAGCGCAACCAAACTGCTGTAAGATGTTTCCATTCTTATTACTGGGAATGAATAAAAGCAGATACTGACATCTGCTGCACACTACAACTACTGAAACGTACATCTGTTCTCATAACCTGCCAAGCCACATGCAGCTTTTAATGTAAATAGTTAAGAGCAAAATACTATGTGTGTGCAAGAGAGACCAAAGTCTTCCTCTCACATGTGTCCCCTTACCTGAACAGAACCTATAATACAAAATGACAACTGTTAACAACATCTTTGCTCATACTGTGTTAGTCAGATATTAGCTTTTCCAAGTATTTCATTAAATATTTGTCATACTGAAAAAAGTTGCATACGAAAGCTACTGATCTGAATAAGATCAGTAACTTTATATCAATGAAACATTTCTGAGAAATCTTATAAGTTTACTGAAGTTCATGTAAAGGAGATTCCACCTGTCAACTTTAAGTAGAGACCCCCAATAAGAAAGTTTCTTTAAATCCATGGGACATCTCAGAGTTCAACCATGCAGATGAACTTACAGACAGACAAGACCTGTTTTATTTTGTGTGCTGTGTGCAAAGAACAAATAAAAATGTGGACAGCCAATTCATATGGCACACTACAATACGATGTGGTAGGCAAGGCAATGGGCAGATTGCCATCACATCTCCTTAATTAAAGCAATCACAATACACATAAAGGTAGAAAGGGAACTTGAAAGTAGAACTCCATGTACTCTTAATCTTGTGGGACTCTGTACACACCTGTTCCTTCTACTGTGACAATATATTGTTTTAAATTCTTGAGGGTACATGAATGAATTAGCATTGTGCTGAAGACAAACAGAAACATTACCAGTGGCTTTGTAAAGCCTGAAGGTTAAAGTTAATCATATGCATTAACAGCAGGTCACCCACCTTGGAGATATCTGGAGTGGCTGCTTCTGTAGGGCTGCCAGACCAGGTGGTGGTTCGGTATCCTGCAGCAATTTCCTGTAGGTTGCTGCTGCCTCCCCTGGGATGTATGTCACACTATAGAAGAAAGTGGCAGTATTTACAGACAGAAGACAATCAGACAGATATCCTGGGAATTTATAATTATTCTAAAATCAAAATACAAAACCTGTTAGAAATTTGTTATACTCAGGACAGATAAATGCAGAGATCATTTTGGTTACAAATCCTGAATGGAAAAAGAACTCTTGAGAGACAGAGATGGTGCAAGGGCGTGGACTGAATTAAAATGTGACAGGATGGAATCTTTTCATGAGGTTCTTAACATGGTAATGAATGTTAGAATTCCATAAAAGGCAGGAAATTCTTGAACTAGCTGATCAACTACCAGCTTCTCAATAAGGAATCTACTTCACAAATCTAGTTAGTTAAAAATCTTTCCCATACATATCCCTTTTTCTCTGTCTAGACAACCCACAGAGCCTGACCCATCCCTATGCAGCTGATGTGCACTGCTTCAAAAAGAGTTTCCTTTCTGAAGGAAAAGAAAGTTTAAGTAGATGGATCAGAATGTGAGTATTATTAGTGGTGCATTTTATGGATCCAAAAGATTAGATCTTAAATACTTGAATACAACTTACATTATCAACACAGTGACTAAAAGTAGTCACTTATAAATTCCACAGATCATGTTACAATGATTCATCATTTCTTGTCACAACAAAAATATATTTAAACTTTTTTTCAAAATATACCCCAATGAAAAATGAATTCTCTTCAAAGACACATACACACTCTGAATAGTACTAATATTGCACAGCTACCATGGTGTGGATACTGTCTAGTACTGATTCCAAATTAATACCATTAAGATGACTGCAGTCCATAAATGACAATGACACACAAATTATCTGCCACATATTTAGAGTACTGATGTCATGTCCAAGAAATATGGTTTGGGAAAATCCTTCAGATTCACCAGAATCAGAGAATCACAGGGTTTCTGGCACTGGATGGGCCATCTTATTACTAGAATCCCTCTCACAGTTGAAATTTTCTTTTGAGACAGGAATCAGCAAGAATACAACACACAAAGCACTTTCTACAGCCTATGTTCCGGCTGGGCCGACTCATTCAGTTTCTCATCCACTCACTCCCTTCTTTGTACATCTAGTCATTCGCTCACCAAACTAGTCACTGCCTTGCATGGACGTAAGTCATCTAATTCACTTCTTAACTACTTTGTTTAAATACCCACTCATTCACTCACTTTCAAACCTTTGGTTGTAACAATGTTGCTGCACACTGCCATCCACACAATGTGTAGGCACACAGTTGGTAATCCTGTTATCGTAATGGGATATGGCCATGGGGCTTCTGCAGGAAGTTGATATCCAATTTGCCTAATTTGCATAAGGTTACCTACAGTTCTACAGCCTTGACATGGCAGTCTGCTGTCACAATTAATCCTCAAGATGTTTTGCTTGGGTCTTTCCCACGGCCCAACACATCAATAATAATCAGAAATTTCCTTGTTAGCAATAAGCAGCTTCATATGTCATTAGCAATTACAACAAGGTGGAAATAGCCAGCTCAGAGGAATAAAACGTGGATATAACATGTGGAGGGAATTCTCATCAGAAGAGACCATTTTAGTGGCATTATTATGGCTAGGAGGATAAAATTAAAAAGGATATTAAAGAAGTTGTTGTGAGGATATGAATTGCCACTAAGCTTTTCTGACGACATTATAAACATTCAGGTTATGTAACAACACACTAATTGTTCACCAGGTGAATAATACCACCTGACAAATAACTATTATCCTCATAAGTGAGAGAAACAACCTGTGAGAGCAAGACCTATAAAATTAATGCAGTATGTCTGTGCTCAAGATCCAGTTCTATGGTCTGCTGAGAAGCAAGTTTTTACATGCACTGAAGTGAGTAATAATGTACCTTATGTCTGTCGAGAGGAGTTGTGTGCGTCGAAGGATGGCACGAGCTTGTGAATTAGTCACTTTGCGAAGGCTCTCATTGTTAACAGACAACAAGTAGTCACCAGGAATGATGCGACCATCACGGGCTATGCATCCACCTCCTGCCACCGCAACCACCAGCATCCCATTCACTCCTTTGTCTACCGAGTCCACATTTAGACCTAGAGAAAAAAACAAAACAACATGGGTCAGTGTTTAGCTCTCACTTTCTTATGGTTTTCTTCAACTCCAGGCAAATACAAAGTGCACAAAGAAAGAAAGAAAGAAAAACTCACAAGCACTTCCATACACATCACTCATAGTCAGTTGTGATAACAAATGATGAGTTAGTTGATTAAGCAGACAGCCCTAAGAGTCAGTGTAAGACACCCTTCATAATAATAGCAACACTAAAGGACATTAAATTCTAAAAATTATCATTGCTGCAACACGGCAAGCAATTCTTTATTCTGCTGATTATTTACCAACAGCAAAATTAAGATTCTGCATTCTGGAGATATGTTGTTAGTGGCACACTTAGTAATTCAGCAGATATTAACCTGCTGGTTCTTACCAAGAGGTTCAGCTCCTTTGTGGACTCGGATGTCCACCTCGAGAGAGGATGGAAACTGCAAAACATCTGCTGCCCAAGCTGCTGCCACTTCCTCTTCTTCTAGTTCTTCATCAGTCAGTTCACCAGAAAATGTCTGATGTGAGGCAATGAGGCGTTCTGTGGCCACTGGAACCATCAGCTGCAAGTTTTAAACTTAAGGTGAGACAGGAGGTAGCAAAGGTACCTTCTTTTTCTGCCTTCAGTCACAGTGATGCAACCCATAACATAACCCTCTAGTGGTAAAATTTATTCTTCTGCAGTACCAGTATAGTATTAAAGTGATTCAGCCCCACACAAACTCTTATTATAAATATGTTTCACATTGACTATGGCAGCTCAGGCATGACATAACATACTGCAAAAGTAATTACTTACTAAAATAGGTCAACAAGAACACATCCCAGTCAAACAGAAGCATATGGAGTAAGAAAGTCACCCTCCCCTGTGTTGAAGAAATTTTCAACCAACCACAACCAGTGAAGCATATTAGAAATTATAATCTATGAGTGGCTGCGTTCAAGTATCTTCATCAGCTTATTACCTTTAGTATCACTCACCTGCAGCAGGTCACTACTTTGGTCCTCATCAGTGCTGCGCTCTACCTCATCTTCTGACACTGGCGGAGGACTCTGAGGCACTGGAGGGGGCTCCTGTAACCATCACATACGAGGTTTAAAAAGACCAAAGCACTACCAGTATAAAATAGCAACTATAGAAACTGGCCCTTCAACTTCACAGCTAAATCCAATGAAGCAATTCATGCAGATCTTTGGGTACCTCAGATCAGCATCAGTAAGGCTTCACTATAAATAATTAATGCGCTAAGCTGCCAAGTCACACTGTTAACATCAGTGGTACTGAACTTCACAGTAAAATGTAACTATTAAATGGGGAAAATGTAACTGGAATAACAATAAAGTTACAAAGAATGTTATATAAATGACATGGCTGCACAACGTTCTTAGTGTTGCAACGCATCCCACACTTAAGTAGAAGCAAGCTCACATACCATTGTGATATTAAAGCTGTCACACAGGTTACTCACTGCACATTCTGTTTCAGGTACACTCATATGTAAGCCTGGAAAATACACTAGAAATATTTAATATGGGGCAATATTGCAATACACTGGAGAGGTATCATGTCTACAAAATCATGAAATATAGCTTACTACTCAACGGTACTTACTATAGCATCCCCAATCCAGTTTTTGAACCACTGATATAATCATTTCCACTAGATGCTGGTAAAAACGGTGGTATTTCAAGTTCAGGGCATTCACCTGCCCTGGGTGCGTAAAATCTGTGCATCTACCTGTCCTTCATCTTACCGGAACATAATTTAATAACTAAAACATTAAAATATACAGAGTCTACTGATGTATTCCATACTAAAAATTTCTGAGTGCCCCTCCAAGTAATTCAAATGCAGTTCAAACGGTGTTAGTTCCACGTAAGTTAAAATCTACAATCTGTCTACAGTTTCCAAAGTCTATAATTTAAACTACATACAATCACCTTTTAAAAATATAAGAATGTCGATTTCATAAATGATCATGTTCACAGATCATAATCTGAACCTACGGAGCTATGATACGTCTTTGTACGCGAACGTTGATAAGCCTGATAAAGTAAATATTTATACTAAACAGTTGCATGGTGACATATAACGATTATCCGTTTTTAAATGAATACAATCTTTTCTCTGCAAGCTAAACAAATACAGCTGAACTCGCTGTCACTGATATAATTTGTTTCGATCCTCCACAAAGATATGAATAGCCATTGCTGCCCGCGATAATACAAGGACATGTCTGAAAATCCAAATGGAAGAGTTCAGTTGGCAGACCAAGACGTAAATGGGAGGGTAATATGTAACTGTACAGAACATAAATTTGGAGTAAAGGTGTGGACTGGATAGGGGTGCTTCTATTCAGGCTAATGGAAAGGGCGATGAATCTTGAGGTTCCATAAAAGTAGGAGACAGTTGAATAATGATCAGCTGCTCACGAAATACATTTAGTTCGTGCAAGGAACGCATAAACCCCTCTTTCCTTCCAAGAAACTGCACATCGCGACCAACACCGCCCTTGCTCCGGAGCGCGCGCAGTATTGGCCGTGCCCCGCCGAACGTGAATTGACCCGACTGGCTAGGGCACGTTCGTTCACACGTTACGTAACGACGGCGTTTACCATAAGGTGAAGATACTACGTACGGTGAAGGTGCGAGCACAAGGAAGGAAGCGGACGTTGTGTGTTTCAACCCGTGCGTCACACACAACCATGCAGAAAAAATGCACGCGCAGGTAACAACCTGACCCCCCATGTATCTTTAGTATCTCAGTAGTCATAGAAATAATTTGCGTTTTGCTTCAGTCCTCACGTGAGATTCATCCCCCACCTTTGTGGTTATGTTCGTAGTCACAAACATTCCAGAGGTCTTACTTCAACTAAATGTTGTAATATAATCTTTAAACATCGTGTGTTACAGAATATAAGCATTTCTGAAGATGAAAAGAGTAAACAAATGCAAAACGAATAACAAAATGTGTAAACAATGGCCAGTATTTGGAATGTAGTATTCTTTTTGTGAATTTAGCAATGATTTTAATTATTTGACTGTGAAATATTCAGAACAACTGTTCAAAATAGTTAATGATGTTACGAAAATCCTCACGTAAAAGTTACTGCTATAACTTTTCGGAGGTTGCCTCTGAAAGGTTAAAGGAAGAGGCATCCACTACGTGGGACGCGTTATAAGGATCTAGCCATTGTCCGTAAGTTATTGAATTGCAATTCAAGGTGCGCGTGAACTCTGTTAAAAGTCAGAATATTATTAGGCGTGAATTTGAAGAAATGCTTTAATGACATGTTATCATTTCGATAAACGCGAGGTTTATTAATGAAATGAGTACCAAATCATACCACTGGCGCTACGCAAACACTTGCCGTCCTCAAAGTCCGTTAAAAAAAACCTTGGTAAAATATTTCGAATACGCGCGGTCATAAAACTCGTTTCGACAATGATCGTCAGAATCTCGAAAACCACATGCCCCATCAAGGAAACGCACGGAAGCAGAATTTTGTAAACTTTGCCTTAAAAACAGGGCAAATGATCAAGAAATCCCTAAAATTACAAGTGGTTTATGATGCTCAAACCTTACATTCTATACCATAACGCTACATGTGTGATCAGTTCACGCTCCGTGGGCGAATCCCAAAACCCGTTTAAACAAGAACTTAGGAAAGCCTCCGAAAGAAACCGGCCTATTACTACAGTCTAGCTCGCAAATAACAGTACTCACCGTGTCTTCCAGTTCGGGCGAGACGGACCCAGAACTGCTGAACATAGAGTGGTCATCCAGAGTGGGCGTGGCCTGGCTGAGGCCCTCCAGCAGCTCCTGCAACAGGAAGGCGAATAAGACCGGGACCAATAAGCACGCACACGTCCTGGAACCAGAGCCCGCCACTGAACATAACTCCTGAGGCGGTTTCATCCAACTTCAGCCATCATCATTCGTCGTCCTGAGATCCGAGGTCGCATTCCAAGGGGTTTTCCCGACAAAATTCCGTATGCACTTCTTGTTTCCCTCAGCCCATCGCAGCATTCTAGATTTCACTGACGTAACAATGCGATATGACCACGTAGTTCCTAATTCTGTGATATTCTAAATTGTACGCTGACTTCAATCATGTTTTATTCAAATACTCTTTGTTTCTCTGTTTCTAAGCACCTGCAGTTTGTGTCCTTATCTCAGAGTAAGATTCAGTGTTCAGCCGTTGGGGTGCAACACGTCGATTGCCTAACAACACGGAAGATAAAAAAAGAGGAACCCCACAAACCGATCCGTGCGACACGTTACATTAAAGACACAGAACACACGAGAAACTGAAAAATACGGGGTTTATACTTCTCTGATAGAAAGTAGTTAAAGGAGAGCAACTGCAGAGTCCCACGGACTTGTAACAGCGGTTCCAAATATTTTACTTCGTTTTGTAGGTAAAACTACTCACGCATGTTCCTGGGGCCGAAGGCACAATTGACACTCTGATATCACCAGTCCTCACTGCCAGTTCACTATCTAATCACTACAGTTTTAACCAGACCATGCCTTGAAACAAAGCAGGCTTTCGAACGCCGTGGCTTTTGCAGAAGGAACAACCTTCGCGTCCCGGCCAATTCACGTGTCCTAACTCAAACACTCCAGTAAAATACCGGAAGACAGTGCTAAAACAGGCCACGATCACGCCCCTCTCAATTTACCATTCACAATCATTCAGTTACTGTAAAAAGTATAGTCTATGTACTTGAAACAGCGTCATTAAATAACCTATATAACAAACCGGGCTGAGGATCTACTGCAGGTTGCAGACTGAAACAGGAAGTACGATTCGCCATCTGTGGACAAATTATGCAAGTGTTAAGATTTCTTATGTCACTCTCCTGAATGACTGCTGGCTTTTAGCTTCTCGGTGGTACCGGGGATGAGCCTCGTCACAAGACAACGAAATGTCGGCTGCCACGATATTTACAAAACCATACGTCTGTTTCAGAACTCTTTAACAATTACCGGTTACAATATTTGTAATGATGAACTGGGATGTATGGGGAAGGACATGACCATTCCCTACGTTAAAGTAATATCGCAGTGCTTGCTTGTACGGCCTTAGAAAACCACTAGGACGTACCAGGACAGTCGGTATTCGTGCCGAGAATGGAACCCGGGACCTACCAAATACACAACAGCAGTGATAATCATTCGACCACTGAAAATCGGCCACATCAAAGAAGAAAGAAAACCTTTGACATTGCTTCAGTTGTCACTTCAAATTATTTCAAACCAACTACAATACCAAGTTACGACAATACATTTTAGCGCAGAGAGAGAGAGAGAGAGAGATCAAAAGACGTATTTTTAAAACCTGTTAATGTGAATGACAACCTTATAACAATGTAACTCGATGAACGGAAAATGAAATATAACAAGGATATCATACTACATTCATATTTACTAAATATACTCAAGAATTTGATGTACTTTGTGTCGAAGACAGCTCATTGTATTAAGAAAGTGTAACAGAGCTTTCTCAAGAGTTACATTTTTCTAAAATATTTATGGTTACAAAGTCCATGCTGTCCAGCTGTAACAAAAGGGCCCACACATCAACAGCTAACTGTAGCCTACCAGTAAACAGTGGGAGTCCGCCATATTTATCAAGACGAGTGTGGCAATGTTAGTTTGATTTCGGTTAGGATTCATACGTGCACATGTATTTTCGCCTGGCTGACTTGTCAGCAATAAACTATTCATAAATATATTACATTCTTTTTCCCCCCCCCCAAGGGTTCTCTTTCGTCTGGTACTGCAAAAACGAAGTAAGTCCACTATTATTCCGTTTGAAATTACTGGGTTTCTGAACTTTGTCCATCGTGATATTCAACGATGGACAAAGTCCAGAAACCCACTACTTTAAATGTAGCGCAACATCGCCAGAGCCCTTTGGAATTGTATTATTCCGTTGCTTAGCAACCGTTTAATTAATAAATTGCCACGATGCGGCGCAACATAGTATTTATCAATAGCACGCTACATATTCACAAGATTGTCCTAACAAAAGACATTCCTTTATTTCAGTTCAGTTTATTTTCAGAGGAAGCCACATAACCGGTCGTCTTCCCGTATCCGTAAAGAACGGTTCAGCTACAGTAAAGCCCCGATGGGAGCCCCATCGAAGCCCTGCAGGTGAAACACACAATACGTCTCACGTCTCAGATAATCAGCTTCCACACCAACCTTGCCGCAAAGGCCGGTCGGGTGCTAGAGGGCCATTACGGTCCACTTGAGTGCAGGCGGAGAATTCCGTGACGCACAAACAGCGGCCATTAATATTTCTAAACCTCCATAAAACATTTAATTACTATGGCGTTAATGCAATATTCATCACTACACACCTTTACTTCCTCTCCGGCACTACAGGGAGACGGAATCACGTTGTATATCATTTTACATTAATACCAAAGCGTCCGTAAAACAAAATCCTTATGGGGAGGCCTAAGAAAATTACAGAATGTAGAGTTTAACGATGTGTACTCTCCAGAAAATACTATTACGATGATCAAATCAAGATATGTGCGGAACATGTAGCGCGCATGCGAGATGAGAAATGCATAGAAAGTTTTAGTAAAGAGGGAGAAAAGAGACCACTAGGATGACCTACGCACAGATCTGAGAATAATATTAAAATAGCTCTCAGAGAAAAGAAACAGGGTTCTATTATATAAATAAAAATTTCACTTTGTATGGTCCTCATGCCGAAATATAAAATATGTGATCAAATGTGATAGAAATTACAACATTTATAAAATGGTTTCTGGAAAGCAATTTCAATGCAAAATACAAAAAGGTCACATTATTGATACAAACACACCTCCTTGACTAGTATTCAAACCTACATTAGCCAGTTACATACTGAGCTGAACTGCGATGCTGTGACGACAGGGCCACAGAGACATGCTTCCCCGCAAAACAGATGTGTCGGAGAAGATGCCGCACGAGCAAGGCGCAAAGTCTTACAGTCAGCTGTGCAATCGCCACAGCACGTACTGTACGTGCTACGTTCTGAATGTCATGCATTCCGATCCCACCCGATATTCGCACTTTTGTAATAAGGCATCGCGAATCCAGGGCAAAATGCCACTTCGGTTACACTCGCTGTGAGCTCTTTTAACTGGCTACAGGTTAGGCGGCCGGGGTCTGATTTCTGGCAGAAGAAAAAGTTGTCATTGCCACCACAGGGTTTGTGTATCACCTAACCCGCGACCCAAGAGGGGCAAGATTCTTTCACCGCCTCTATCTAGCAGGGAGGCCTCCACATGTCTTAAACGCGGAGGTTTTGGCGATCGAACAAGAAAGTAGCTTGTTTCCATGGAGATGCCCTGAACAGCCTATCGACAAACCGGCACAGGGCAGTTTAGGCAAATCGCATAAGCACGAGCTGTGCCCACACGGTCCTAACGGGAAAGGGAAAGCGTTGCTCTATCTAATTAAAAGAAAGAAGTTCTCGAGAGAAATTATGACGCCGTACTTCCCTTCAATCTATATGAGACTAGTATTAATTATAAAATCAATTCCATGCAGTCTGAGACCTGAAGTTTTCACGGCGTCACAACCGTTAAGGTCGTGACCCATTCCCGTGCGTCGTTTCTACCAGAATATTTCCAACTACGATTTGTCAGACATAACTTTAAAGTTCGTAACTCCCGTTTGTAATTTTAAGCAAATACAAATAATTCAAAATAATATGTGGCGGCATATTTACGACCCCTCTCCGCACTAGACAGAGCGCGCCTGGCTTATAACGTTCCTCTTTACTTATCTATCGCCTTCAAACAGGAAGTTAAATATTCATTTCACGAGAACCCGGTCCTAACTGTTTTAGTCTTCAAGAATGACTTACAAAAGTGTTGCATATTTTCCAAAGATTTATTGTGACATTAACTTTAGAACTCTACAATAAGTGAAGCTAGTGCTGCTCCCACCACAGATGTTTGCACAATAACTGTGTTGGGCGTAATGATTGTGAGAACCAAAAATTAGAAAGGTGGGATGGACTCTAATGGTACGATGTTCATACCAAGTTTCATACACTTCAGTCAACAAGTAAGGGGCAGGAACACGCAGACATGATGGTTCCGCAAACTGTCAGAATAACACCATCAGACTGCCAGCTTTGGCGCAACTCCTAATTCTGCTATAAATTCTGACAACCTGTTAAGGCTAAGCAAGCCACCCTCAATGACAACAGGGAACAGTGTTCTGCTGGCTCAGGTGGAACTGTAACCTTTCGGATTCAAAACTGAGAAGGTGTGAAATCAAGACAAGAAGTTCTGGATGGAAGTATGACGCCAACTTTAATTAAAATACTTTAATCCACATGTTGGCATTCACAGAACTACAAATTAATTATATACAATTTAATCATTTGCAGCTGTGCATAAAAGTATTTCATACACAATTTGTGGGTATGTTTATCACGTGTGTCAATACAGAACTTAACACGCCTAGCTTCAATGGTACTCGGTAATCAACATCAAACGGAAGGCTAAACACAGATATCACACATCTGCCACATTCTCCTAATCCCCTCTCCAACCTAAAAGTTACATTTTTTTGCTACCACATTCATCAGAAATGAATCATCTAAAGTAGTAAGTGGCACAACTCTCAGTCCCAGCTCATAACTGTTAGCACTCACTCGTGCAAGGGTGGATGCACCTCTAGTGGCATTTGTTTGCACCAAGTTGGCTCATAAGTAATTAGTGGGTGCAGGGAATTAATACAAGGGATGCTGGCATGGCCTGACCTGCTCAAAGCACTGTATTATTCAAAGTCCCACCTTCGCTTTACTCAATGATCAGCTGTAAATTCAGTCCATGTTTGTACAGTTTAAATCCACTGTCATAAATGCAAAGGAGAATAAGAAAAAGGCAAGAAAACAGATGGTCCTCTATAGCTAAGAACAGTCTTAGGTGGGAAGAGAAAGTAGCGTGTGCGGGAGAGACGAGAAATTCGTAGAAAAAAAATTATTAAGGAACTGGAATGGATATAGGAGAGATGACGATCTGTAACACCGATAAGACTAAACAGCAAGACAACCAGAAGCCACAACTCACACAAAAGAAAGCAGTTGTGGCCTACTCCAATTACTCTGGATTTGGCTGAAAGAACTATGGAAAACTGTAGACTGGCAGCAAGGTTTTGGCCACAAGTTAAATGAGACTACTATTGTGCCAATTACCAATTCAAGAGACGGGGACGGTAAAACACTCTATAGTACTTGGTTTGAATTTATTATGCTGGAGCAGTGGATTATGCCGTATGCAGGCGACCAATTCACTGTCTGCACAGACAGACCCACACAAGGCTGGGAGAGGGTGTTCAGAACATAGTGATAAAAATGAATGGGAGGAAGAATGAAAGAACTTATAAAATGGCAGATCAGACAACAAATGTGTGCAGAGAAAAGGAACTAGGACATTCAAAACTGACAGAGATGGAAAGAAACTGAAGGAAAAACTGATGATACACTAAAAGTGTGGTAGGCAGCAGACAACTTCAGCTTCTGGAAGATACTTCAACATATTATTCAAATCAGAAGCCAACGCATCATGCCCCAAAACTCCAATAAATTAGAAATTCTGGAAGCCCCTAATTCTCTAGAGCCTTAAGAGGGCAGCCTAGACAAATAAAGGAGCAGTACGTGATGGAAGGAGGCCAAAATCCAGGATAAGGACCAGGGAATGTTGACAGCTCTTTACATCTCTGCACCAACGTAAGTAGAGTAAGATCAATAAAGTAAGTGAGCTGACCCTCACACAATAAGTGCATGGTTTTACTGCACTTCAAACTGCAACAGCAAACTTAGCAACACACAGAACCCACTGGTAAAGCGTCATGCACAGGACTTACCTGCAAAATGCTCATCAGGAGAGAGGGATACGATCAGCGCAATTCACTTATACCTCAGACAACTAAACCAAGTGAGTTACAAATGAATAGGTCTCGGTCACACTATTCCTCTGTTGATAACATAGTGACAACATATTTTAAATTTGGTTTGTGAGAACTGGAGGACCCTTAATTTAGACTTAAAATAACAGCTTTAAACCACGAAGCCCAATCCCTTTTACTATGAATGAACTCAGGTATGTATCATCAACCAGGTTAGAGAGTTATTTAAGAAGAACAACTGGTGAAAGTTCTAAACTAATCTGGACCACATGGTAAGCGATACGTCTGCTCTGTTAGCCATCAGGCTATCTCAGCCTATGAGAACTTACACCTCAGGACAAGATTCCTTGAATAAGAACAAGACTGGCAGACAACAGCATCAAAAACAAGTCATGAAATATTACCATAACAACTCAGGCGTGTTCAGTACGTTAGTAATCCTAGTGCTCTATTATAAATAGCATAAAATAGGAATGTCAGATGAACAAGAACTTCTAATATCAAAACACATCAAAACCAATCCAATGGTAACACAATATAAAGACCAGACTCACACAAAAGAAAGCAGTTGTGGCCTACTCCAATTACTCTGGATTTGGCTGAAAGAACTATGGAAAACTGTAGACTGGCAGCAAGGTTTTGGCCACAAGTTAAATGAGACTACTATTGTGCCAATTACCAATTCAAGAGACGGGGACGGTAAAACACTCTATAGTACTTGGTTTGAATTTATTATGCTGGAGCAGTGGATTATGCCGTATGCAGGCGACCAATTCACTGTCTGCACAGACAGACCCACACAAGGCTGGGAGAGGGTGTTCAGAACATAGTGATAAAAATGAATGGGAGGAAGAATGAAAGAACTTATAAAATGGCAGATCAGACAACAAATGTGTGCAGAGAAAAGGAACTAGGACATTCAAAACTGACAGAGATGGAAAGAAACTGAAGGAAAAACTGATGATACACTAAAAGTGTGGTAGGCAGCAGACAACTTCAGCTTCTGGAAGATACTTCAACATATTATTCAAATCAGAAGCCAACGCATCATGCCCCAAAACTCCAATAAATTAGAAATTCTGGAAGCCCCTAATTCTCTAGAGCCTTAAGAGGGCAGCCTAGACAAATAAAGGAGCAGTACGTGATGGAAGGAGGCCAAAATCCAGGATAAGGACCAGGGAATGTTGACAGCTCTTTACATCTCTGCACCAACGTAAGTAGAGTAAGATCAATAAAGTAAGTGAGCTGACCCTCACACAATAAGTGCATGGTTTTACTGCACTTCAAACTGCAACAGCAAACTTAGCAACACACAGAACCCACTGGTAAAGCGTCATGCACAGGACTTACCTGCAAAATGCTCATCAGGAGAGAGGGATACGATCAGCGCAATTCACTTATACCTCAGACAACTAAACCAAGTGAGTTACAAATGAATAGGTCTCGGTCACACTATTCCTCTGTTGATAACATAGTGACAACATATTTTAAATTTGGTTTGTGAGAACTGGAGGACCCTTAATTTAGACTTAAAATAACAGCTTTAAACCACGAAGCCCAATCCCTTTTACTATGAATGAACTCAGGTATGTATCATCAACCAGGTTAGAGAGTTATTTAAGAAGAACAACTGGTGAAAGTTCTAAACTAATCTGGACCACATGGTAAGCGATACGTCTGCTCTGTTAGCCATCAGGCTATCTCAGCCTATGAGAACTTACACCTCAGGACAAGATTCCTTGAATAAGAACAAGACTGGCAGACAACAGCATCAAAAACAAGTCATGAAATATTACCATAACAACTCAGGCGTGTTCAGTACGTTAGTAATCCTAGTGCTCTATTATAAATAGCATAAAATAGGAATGTCAGATGAACAAGAACTTCTAATATCAAAACACATCAAAACCAATCCAATGGTAACACAATATAAAGACCAGAGATGGCTGTCTTCGGGGTTGTAGCACCAAGCAGTCTGGTAAAGTTTACCAACATTTCAGAGGTCCTTGCTGTCTCCGTCATCAGGGCGATGAGTATCGCCAGACTACACGGCACTATAACCCAAGAGACAGCCGTCTTTGGACTCACCACAATGAAAACATCAAATCCTAGTTAATATAAAGACCCCTTTTGTTTCATTAACAGAAAGTGTATTGGGCAACTCTTCTTCAAAACATTCTTTGTTCCAATAAATATTTAATGAATTACATTCGAGATGAGCAGAAAAACAAATGTAAGCAGAAGCGCGTCATTTTTTTTGTGTGTGTGTAAAACTCTTTAGTATCATATTTTAAGAAAATCCATTCAGCGGTTTTCAAGTTCCACGTGACAGACATACGGCAAAGATAATAGGCAACTTTTCACTGTGAATAAACCAAAAATCAGCTGCAAATTATGAACACATAACAGCTTCCTATCCAGACCTGCGCAACAGAAATCATCTCAGAACGATAAGAACATGACACGCATGCACACAGCAAGTATCGTGCACATGCTGACCAAACACCGTGTGGAAAATTGCAATTTGCAGAGTGTGGAACAAATAATGTTAGAGCAGTTGTAAAAACTGTGAAACCTCCCAGGCTGTAAAATGTACTTTGTACCTTACAATCTGCCTGCCAACCTCTTAAAACAAATCACATGATATACACCCACCACCTGCTAACCCCAAAGGGGAAAAGCAAGTACTTCAGCAAAATTTTGAATATTTCCTGAAACAAACGGTCCTTCATGCAATGCAAACAATCACGCATCATGCAGTCACTACATATAGATTCCACCCCACACCAGCAATTCTGAAAGTCAGGGATGGTGTGAGGAACGAAACACTTACCTGCGACAAGCCTGGTCCACACACTTCAACGCATCTGCCTTCCAACTGACATGGCATTTAGCGAGTGAACCAAGCATTAGAAATTTATCAAAATGACAATACTGTTAGGAAATGAACAAACCACAAAAGAAGGAACATAAACTCAAAATTGTCATGCAGACTGGAGGAAAGAACAAGTGAGTACATCACAGAAATGTTAAACCCATGACCTGCCACTATAATCTGGTAACTCTTAAGTTATAAGTTAACAATTTTGAATACTTATATCTTGTAATAATTCCCTGACTAGTACTAATATGAGGGTCAATTATTTACATGGAACTGGATTATTGTAAGGTTAATAATCTGGAATTGAATTTATGTAATTAATGGAGTTGACTGAGGGGAGGTTATACTTGAAAAAATGTCCAAGTTTTACGGGTGGAAAATTTTATTATGATTCAAACAAAATTTACAAATTGCACACGTACAACAAGGAAAAGTAGATTTTCACGCAAGATTTTGGTTTTACGGAAATCACACTGTAGGCTTTGTTGTTACACTTCCACAAGCACCTTCATAACAATGATTCGAGTCGGCAACATTCTCCAGTTTATCGACAACAACGAGAGATCGCAACAGGTTCTTTCTGTGATTCAATTAAAAGTCAATAAAAGTCTACAAATAATACACAATATTAGTAGACTACAAAACTGCAGCAGGAGTGAGCGATGCAAGCTAACTCAATCAGTAATGCCTACTGCACATGCTTCCGTGAAAATAAAGTACAGGAAAAGGGGTGCCACATTACTTTAATTAATATAGACTATAGACCCTCATGTTGTCATAATTACAAAATGTTTAAACGGCACTCCGCTCTTACTTCATGCAAAGATACTCGAAGCTTCATGTTACGGGGAACAGTCCCCTGCACCAGTACTGACTGTCCCATCACAGAAAGAGTTTATAAGGATTAAATGTTGTTACATCTAAATGCAGTAAAAATTGGTCCGATACAATATAATTTGTTACCACATTGACCAGAAAGTCACAGAGGCTTCACAAGTTGTGAAGTTACAGTGCAGTGCTATGTTATTCTGGTCACCTACAGAGTACTTTGATTTTCCCAACCCTGTGAGGTGCAATAACACCACCATGCTAGAAGCTCTCGGACTTGACGAGCCCCCCCTGGTCCCCTTGCTGGTGGACGTCCGAGTAGTACTCGACGTGGTGCGTGGTGGTGGGTGTACAATGGGGGGCAAGGTCTTCGCTTACCTGACTGTGGGACACGCTGTCAGGTATGGGCAGAGGCTTCGCCACACCAATTCTCACAACTCCCTTGGGGGCTCCTTTCAGTGCCTGGACAGCTTGATCCAGAGATGCATTCTCCAATCCAGTGTCATTAACAAACAGCAGGCGATCACCTGGAATGAGGCGGCCATCGACTTGAGCAACACCACCTGGCACGAGGCTCCGGATCACTATCACCGTTTCATTGGGATTCATCGGGTCCTGAAAACACCCATAATCCTGTGAGAGAACTTCATGACACGTCCATTGCCTTGCAAACTTTGGACTCAAATCTACCCCAATGGAAAACAGAGGACAGTTCGGGAGATCAATGATGGCAGTTTTGTGGAGTGTAGAAATGTATACAGAAGCCCAAGCATGTATGTGAAATGCCTAAGGAAACACATCAAACATGAAAAATTTATATTCTGCTAGCTCCAGTATATAATTTTCTACACTCAAATGTGTAACATACATAGAAATATGAAGCATAAGTATTTTTTCCGAACAAGTTTTATTTGAGAACTACAAGCTGAATATCAGAGAAAAGAAATTACATTTATACAGGTAAACACACAGATATTTCAATGACAATACTTTGTGAACACTATCAGTCCTACAGATGTGACTCCTCAATGCCAAGGCAGCTTTCCTACGAACTACACAAAACAAGAGACACTTATAAATACTGGAATGGCAGTCACATGTTCTAAGAACCTTCCAAAATCTTGAGACCAAGATGATAATTTTATGCCGACCTGACAACACCTTGAATTCCAAACATTCCTACATTTACCCACTATATCGAAGATGAGCAATATTGCTCACAGCAGACTAACTGGGGGATGCAGAAATGCCCACAACTTATAGTGTAATGTCACATGGGTCTTCAAATGGGTTATGCTACACCAATCTGGAATTTGACCTGGAGCCATGAAGACATAAGAAGAAAGAAAATGATGATATTTGAAGCCAGTTCATCAATGGCACCAGTGGTATGTGTACCATAGGTTGAGAAATGCTGCTCTAGACAATATCTGAACACAAGAGAGATGATGTGAGGGAAAGGGAGAATGTCATGATTTTATACGTCTTAAAAAACAAAGAAAACGGACAGAACATTTAGACTGAATGGGAGAAACAATATATTAAAACAGAATTTTAGTGTGCAAAGAAACTTAGTAATTGTCAATCTGAATACTAAACAGGAGTCAGATTCCTTGCATTGCTGTTTTCTATTAGCAAATTGCATTTCACCTTCTTCATTCTGCTTGCAACCATCCTTGCCAATCTCTTTTGGTTCATGCAATTTTCTGTACTTTCAGAACACAAGATAGAGAACTTAAATATCTGTACTACAGATGAGATAATGTTTGAATTCATGATCAGATTCATTTCACTCAGTCCAATAAGCACTGGAATGAGTCTGAACACCTGCATAAACCTTGATGTCATTATGGCTGCCAGTAGTGAAACCAGAGGTCAAAGGTACAAGAAAGCTAAATGGTCCCTAATGGTTAGGCCGACAGCAAACATCCCCCGACAGGGGGGGTAACAATGCTAAACCTACATGAGAGAAATGACTTGAAATTTATGACCACCAAAAATACTGTGTGTCATGAATCAGTGGGCACAATGTTCTACTCTACACAATGGATATATGAAAAAAGAAATGTGTGAATAGTTTTAGACTTTGTGTAATACAACACTTCAACTGTGTTAGTTAAATGCTGCTATAAAGGATGTGTGCATGTTTCCAGTGTGAATGCAGCTACGTCAAACAAGTATCTTTAATGCTGACAACAAAAACCAAGGGAGAGCACTTCTAGCCAAAGGAAACACACTTGGGTCCAACTCAAGAGTTGTCAGTCTCAACACTAAGAAAGATAAATGCTAATATTTCAAGCATCATTACATTTGTCATTACAAGGCTTGGCTCAAATAACACAGGTGAGAATGGAAAGAGCACTTATCAGAGCAAGGACTCAAAGACAAGGATGAGACAAATGTCTGGCAGTGTTCCTCCATTTTATCCATCTCTGTGGGACTTTGCTCCGATGTCTTTCCTCTCTCACCCACCTGTTTCCTGTTTGGCCAGAAGTGAAAGCTTATCCCATTATGGGTCACAGGCCCTCCGCAGCTTCTATACTGATTTATTTCCCTCTGTGCAACACCTGCTGTTTAACCCTTTGGGAAGAATTAATGTACATGTCTGTTCTAAAATTCTTATTCATGTACATTTGTATCCACTTGGTCATGTGCTGCCAATTATCTCTGATTATTTGGTGAAAGCAGTTACATGTACATTCTTTGGATTTAAACAAAGTGAGACACCAGTACCTGCTGTATCAATGGTGGCACAAAATAATAAGGAAATGTTATTAAAGAGAAGTTTGTTAAACTCTTATCCATTTTTGATAAAGATAGTGATTATGACAATGTAAGTAATTAGTTGCAGAAAGAATTTTGTAAGCTCTGAAATTCTAAAATAGGGAGAATCTCATTACAGAGAGCAAAAATCTTAAGACTGGAAGGGCTGATACATGTGAGGTGGCAGGCCTGTTCTGCAGCAACTGCCTGAAAAAAGACTTAACTGCTTCTACATGTCCTTCAAATATAAATGTGGTATGAGAGAGGCTTAACAAGAGGTGCCTTAGTGTAACCCATTCTCACCTGGTAGTCGAGGATGGAGAACCCTAACCCACGTTCTCCCTTGGTCAGCTCTATTATCTGGGGCTCAGAGCTCCACATGGCCAAGCCTGTCAGCGGCTCAAGGGATCGTGACTTCATCTTGGAGAAGCTGGCATCAGTAGCTGTGGCTGTGGTGGTAGTAGACGCCAGTGACCCGTCTGATTTGGCTTTCACGAGGCGATCTGTTGCTGGGATGAGGTTCTGCAGGCTGCCTCCAAGAATATTCTGCAAGACCAGAACAATAAATTAACACTTCAAAGGATGAAGAGTGTACCATGCAGGAAACAATGCTTCTGTACAAGGAAATAATAACTGTTTATTCTGAGAATATAAAACCCATGAATATGCATTGTGGGCAAAATTCAAAGCTACTGGACATTAAGCAGGTGGTATATACAGCTACCACAAAGCTTTAAAGTGTCAACCTGCTGACTATGGTACAGTGCCTTTTTGATCAGATGATATTCAGCAAAACTGAAATTCCTTAGTCACTTGGTTTTATTCAGTCACAAGCCACTCAAATATAGCGCACATCACAACCTGCTTCAACAGAATCCACAATAAAATAACTCTTCTGGATAAACATTTCTATGATGCATGCTACATGTCTGCCTAATCTTTAAATTTAATCACATAAATAATACATGGTGAGAGTATACAAAAATATTAAATTTCTCACTATAAATTACCTTTTTCTAGCTTTTATGTAAACAAACTGTAGTATTTTGAGGGCAAATATGGTAAACAACCAGACTTAAATTTTTACAGCAGTAAAATGGTGGATTTATAGATTTATATGCATATTTTTGTTTTGCACAAACAACAATTAGGTAACCACCTTAATAACACTAACGCAAACACCAGCAGCTATAATAATATTAACAAGAACAATAATAAAGTGATGCTGAGTAACTGCATTCAACACCCTCTTACCCTTGCTGCAAATGCTGCTCTGTCCTGAGAAGTGTCTATCAGTCGATATGGCACTATATCTCCGAGGCGTCGCGCACACACCATCCTCACATTCACCGGCAAGTCTTTCAGGATGGTTACCACCTCAATGTGATTCATGCCCAGGAGACGATGCCCATTCACCTGTGAAGCAATTACATCAACATGAGCCCCTCTCACAGCATGATTAAAGCTAGCATCATTTGAAAGTGACACACTTAACTTTCTAATATTTACCTCACTAATACAAAACTTCATGATTTGTATGATTGAATGGCAAAGTAGCATACTACTAACAAAGAAAGTGCACACTTAATAATAAGTAACACATATTTTCATCTTGAATTTTTCTAATAACTTACATAATACTTTATCTCCATTTGGAAACATACGTTTTGTCTAAAACAATCTGTGATGTCCTGTATCTACAATTAAAAAGATAAGCACATACATATTTTTAGTCATAACTAGTGCACCCTACAGATAGACAGGTATAACAGCACACCTCCAGCAACTCGTCTCCAGAGTGAAGGCATCCATTATTTCCAACTGGTCCCTCTGGTAAGATCGAGCGAATGTAGTGGTGTGGACGAACCTCCTGGCCATCCTCCACATCAACCGTGCCCTCCAGGCTGATTCCCAGGCCACCACCTTCACCAAACTTGCAAAGCTGTGCCACCTGTGCAGACACCAAGGTGACAAGTAGAAACACAACTTGGCAACACAACGAAAATGAGCAATCAGTATATCAGGAGTCACCTTGGTTCACATCTCATGTTATTAGAATAATAATATTAAAAGTCAGCTTTCCTTATTTCAGTATATATGTACATATGCACACACACATACATACACAAGTATAAAATAAATGAATAAACATTTGACAAAATATACGCAATAAACAGAAAACACATGCACCATATTTACTCAAATATAAGATGAAGTTCTATGAATTCTATTTTCATTTAAAAAATTGGGCAGGGGGTTATCTAATATTTTGAGAAAACAAAAAAGCATAAAAAATAAAATGTTAATCACTGATTTCTGGTTACACAGAGACATCACAAAAATCACATCTACACAGAGTATTGTATCAATATTAAAATATTTTAAAAGCAGTATCAGATATTTGTCACCAATACCATAATACACACATCAATTTATCTTGAGACTAGATAAATAAAAAAGAAAGAAAGACTCTTTCATATGCAGCGACCATTCTAGCAAACTACATACAGTGCAATTCTAAATTAATGGTTATCAGGTATGCTGAAGAGACAAATATTTATGTGGCATCCAGGACAGTATTTCTGAGAATCAGTACAAACATTCTTTGGACCCAACATAACTCTCACTTGCAGTACAATGGAAGTGTCATTTTACAGTGCAATAATTATGTGATAGGATAAGTTCTGTGTTATACTATACACGGACAGGCAAATGCAACTTGCTCAAGAACAATTCTTTCAAATTTTGAAGTTATTTATACAAACTCAAGAACATTAATTTAGAATGAACTCTCTTATGAATTTTCTCTGGGAGCCAACAAACTTGACCACACCACGTTTCAAAGTGGAAAGAGCAGAAGGCAGAGAGGTGGAGCACATGGCTAGTCCACAAAGCCACCGATGAGCATTTCCCCCTTTTTCTTCTAGCCAGAACATAAATGGTAAGGAACCACCAAGTCAGTAATCTGTCTGAACTCAAATTTTCAACATCTGACAGCATCACAACATAAAACCCAAGCTCAATGCCCAAAGATAAGTTTCAAATGACCAACAACAATCATATGCAAATCCATGAGATGTGTTAGATGACCTACCACTATTTCTACATCTGGTCCCATGATCTTCCCCCACTTGGCCTTGATGGCTGCTTCAACTGCAGGTTTCAACTTCCCAGCATAGTTAGTATCAATCAGTGCCTCCACTACAACATCTGGATTTGTGGCCTCCAGTGGCTCCAGCACCAATGAGTCGATCGTCGTGTGGGACTCACCCTCGATCTCGATCTCCGTCTCCTCTCCATCCTGTAAACAGTTGCACATAACTCCTAAGGATCTCAACTCAGAGACCACGTCATAATGACAGAAGAGACAGGTACAAACACAAATCTACATACCATGAGAAAAAAGAGGACAAGAAACCAATTAGCTGGATAAAGGGATTCACAAGCTTCTGTGTTTTGTGGTTCCACTATAAAGCAAAGAATTATCAGCTGGTATTGCAACTGACTGTGGAACTGGTAACTCTTACATCAGCTACACATTTCTTAAGATAAGTATGGCACACTCACCGTGCTGACTGGGAAGCGAGGTAGTGATGTGGCAGAAGGTGAGGAAGGGGTTGGAGGTTTCAGCTCGCTGTTTGCAATGGCTTGTTGCAGCTGCTCAAACTTGGGGCCACGCAGGTACCTCTCAAGACATAACTTGACAGTCTGCCCCGTGCTTCTCAATACTTCAACGGCCTGGTGGTTCGTATAACCTTGCAGGGAGCACCCATCCACCTGAAGTAAAAGACACAAACACTGTGAGAAATGGTAAAGAGGCCACCACCCACTACTGGAGACTGATTCAAATATTTTATTAGGTTATACACTAGCTCAGACAGTACTTCACATATTTTAACAGGAACATGCAATATGATGGAACATATTAAACATTTTAATGACCTCATAACAGCATACAAAAATGTGCAACACATATAATGTTTCTTCTTCAGAAATTAATTATAAATATCAGATTTAAAGTAAATATGGAATGAGCCATTAAAGTATCTCCTAAGACATGCCCTACAAACCTCAACAATGCGGTCATTCACTTGGATCTTCTTGCACAGGTCAGCAGCACTGCCCTCACTGATGCTCTTCACAAAAATTCCAGACAGTTCCTCTGCAAACATGCACAATGTTTTCCAATTGCACTGCAGTGCTAGAAACTCAATATGTACAGTACCACATAAGTGTAGACTGAGATAAAAAAAACACTAAACATACCAGTCAAGTAGTTAGCACTAATATTTCATGCTCAGGAAATGCCAGGTTCAAATCTTGGCCAGGAAAATGGCTATCCTAACTGATATTTGTTGTGGCTTTCCCTCAGTCTTTCTGTCTACATCCAGGATACTACCATAAATTAGCCCATGAATGCTTCCTTCCACATCCTTTCCAATTCAATGTTCACTAAATTTCCATTATTCAATGCTACACAAGCTAAAAAGGGTGGGGAAAAAAATACCTGATCGGCAAAAGGCTATACATGCATGAGAATGTGAATGTGTGACTACATAATCCTACCATCCATATAAACTTGCAATATAGCCACAGTACTGCATTTCTGACAAAACAAATATAAAATAATATCGACACCAAGGAGCACAGACCTCAAACAACTCTGATGTCACTGACACCATTCACCACGGCCGAAATGTAAAATGCTTGTGAAATATGCAAGAACTGTTATGCTAAATGTACAAATCCTGGCTTGTTGATGTAATTTAGTTGTGTAAATGTCATCTCACCCTTCTCGCAGACATATCCAGCAATGGTGATCCCCAAGCCATGATAGTCCTTTTTTAGCTCCACAGTAAACTTCTCCATCTCTGGAAGTGGCATCATGTCCATGGTAAGAATTGGCAAGGAGGGAGCTGCTCCGATGGGCTGAGGATTTCTCACAACATCAACTACTAGATTTGGTTGGGGCTGTAACACAACATTCAACTATATATACTCATAACTAAATGCACCCACAGATTTCCACACAACTAAAGTCAGGAAACAAAAATATCATATTCACCTCCTGCTATTTAATTAATGAAAAATTCCTTCAATGTATGATGATTCTGACCCTTTCAAAGTGGCTCTCATAGAAATATTACAGACGTAATCAAAATATGCAAATTCAATATTACCAACTATGACATCTCTAGGCATCATAAATATTGTCTTTCTCTCTCACACGTTAAAGTTTTAAGATTAAAATATGTATGTATAAATCGATAATTTCACCTGCTGATTTGTATGGGTGTGAAATTTAGTCTCTTGGCATAAGAGTACAACAAAGATTGGGGGTGTTTGAAAACAAAGTGCTGGAAAAAATAGTTGTACCTAGGAGAAAGGAAGAAACAGGGGGATGGCAAAAAAAACAACAACTTCAGAATGAAAAGCGCAGTAACACACAGGAGCAATAAAAAAATACATGCAAAATTTGTATGAAAAACAAGGAAAGAGACAACCTGACAAATCAAGGTGCAGATAGGAGGATATTATTATATGGATCTTAAGGAAACAAAGTGTGAAGACGTGTACTGGATTCACTTATCCCAGTATAGAGTTCAATGGTGGGATCCTGCGAGTATCGTAATGAACCACTGGGTTCCATAAAATGTGAGGAATATCTTGACTAGCAAAGTGGCTACTAGATTGTCAAGAGAACTCTGCTTCTTGAGTCATAAATAATGATCTGCATTCGGTATCACGTTTTCTAACTGCATTCATTATTGTGAAATTCAGTATGAATACCATGCCATTAAAGAATTCCATACCTGGCACTTTAATTTTCATCAACACCACCACCAAACTGTGAGATGCAGGTAACTTTAGCACCATTGACATAGGGTCTGATATTTTGTGAGGTCACAAACCTTCAAAATGTACAGGAGATGAAACACAGTGTGCTTCAGTGCAACTCACGTGAAGCTCAATCTCTGAGTCCTGCTGGCTGAAGATAAACTGGTTGTCATACGTGTCCACTACTGGTGTATGGGGGTTGAATGTCTCTGGGTAGCCATTTTGGAGCAGGTGGCGGTCCAGCTCATCAGGATCTCCCAGGATCTTTGTGGGGACAATTGGAGCATGACTACCCAGAGCCTGTAGAGAAATATACTGATTTTAGAAACAAACTTTTGCAGCATGGTGGAACACACTACTGGAGCCTTGGCCATACCTCATTCTTGAAGGTGGTTGCCAGTCTTGACTCTTTTATTACATCACAGGAGCTTTAATATGACTGACAATGTACAGAGTCTTCTTCATGCATTTCATAAGAATTAACTTTCTCAAGAAATCACCTTCGTTGGAAACTGTACTCAGAAAATCTGTCATTCTGAGCCTTGTAAACACTCATAACTTTTAAACAGCATTACATACTTCTGCACAATTCTATAAAGTCATGTCATAAGTAGCTGCTGTATGTACCACTCCTACATTATACAGAACTTAAAGGCCCTCCCAGAATTGACTATAATGAATGCTTGGACACTATAACACTCTCTGCCTCATGAAAAGTAGAAATGTGAAGCCACTAATTACTTCTTTTTCTCAGTTACTGAATTTAGATGGCTCAAAAGACAACCCACTTCTTCAATCAAGTTTCACACCATTCATTGTCCTCTCACCAAAATACAATGGAAGTCACCCTACACAGCTTACCAACCCATGCCCAAAATCATCTAAACCACTGTTTTATATGTTGAGTGGAAATGTAACAGTTTGGGCTTATCAACATACCTGATAGTCTGGAGATGTGGGTTCAACAGGTCGAGCCACCACCAGGCGAACGTGGCTGCCAGACTGCCGCAGCACTGCTGCCACCTGCTCAGATCCCATACCTCGCAGATTAACTTCTCCAATCTGCAGGATGTGGTCTCCACTTTGCAGACGATTGTCCTATGCAACAGATACATTGCATTACATTACAAATACCATATCAAACACATCAGTCTACTGCATTTCTGCTGGCTAGTACAGTTAACAACAAGCAGCACTCACCCTGTCCGCAACCCCTCCAGGCAGGATGGTCTTAACTACCACTCCAGTGCTCCGACCGCCAATAATTCCAAAACCCAACCCAGAGCCATCATTTATCAGATCAATCACCTCAACCTGTGCCCACTCTGTGTTCAGCTGTAGAAACAGAAGCACAGTATGCAGCCACAAATTTAAAAACTCAAACACAAAGAAACATCAGCTTATTGATCTTTCAATATTTCCAAAAGGTCTGTGGTAGCTTCTCTAGTGCTGAATCAGTTTCTGTGACCCTTCCATGCTTATTACTCAAGAAACCAATATCACTATATGTGACATCTGAATCAATCTCCTGAGGGGGATTCTAAAATATCACTTTAATAAAAATTATTTATATTTATAGCCACTATGATCCAAGGAACAGATATGTAGAAAGAAATGTTAATACACATTATTATCTCTGTATTAAGCTACATAATGGAAAATTATAAACACACTTCTTCAAACTATTCCTGAATGATTAATGGCGAGTCTCACTTCTTTGTAAATCTCAGCAATTTCTTGCTTAAACAAAAGACCTAGCAATGCAGAGATACACAGCAACAAAATAAAATAACCATGTTGGTATATTTTTTAATCATAATTAATCAATGAAGTCTAGTACGAAAGGACTCACCACCATGTCGGATCCAGCCTTTGATGTGTCACTGACAGCTGAGGGGGAACGGTCGACAGGAGAGGGTGATGGTGGAGTGACAGGGGTGTCTTCAGGCCCACTGCGGGCTACCACCAACTCCACCAGCCCACGGGCCTTCTGCAGAATGCTGATGGCCTGCTGGTGGGAGATGTTGGAGTCAAGTGGCTGCCCATCGATAGCTAGGATCTGGTCACCTTCACGAAGTCTTCCATCTCTGCAACACCAACAGAAGTGAACTGTGAACCAATATGCATTAATACAGACACTGCAGACTAAATTAGCAGCCCATTTCCAACTCCTGGACAGAGCCTGCAAGCCCATGTTATGTGAAAATGCCTGTCTTAGGCACCACACATTAAGTTTGTAGCAAACGAACAAGATTGGTGTCTGTAGGAAATGCGCCTATATGTTTGCATTCAATTAATTGTTATGAAACCTCCTTTATGTTGATTACTCAATAATAATACTGTTTTCCATCTACACAAAATTCTACTATGAGTTATATGGTATGCTCTTCAACATGTGTGTGACAACTTCAGGCCATCACATTTGTTTACTTAAGTTCCTTTGTGTGCCACCAATTTTAACATAAAATTATACATGATCTCATTAAAATTTTATCAAATGAATCTGTGGAACATTACTGGCTCATACCACTCTCACCAATCAATACGTATTCAGGCCATCATACATGTTTAATTTCTGTTGCATAAAGTTATATATTTAATTATAACTCTAAATGAGTCCATTTGTTACATAATCTGAGCACACAGTATAAAAATGGACAATATACTTCAACATCTACAAATACTTTATGCTTTAACGTTATTTTTTGCAAATTACTTACTTTAAACTCAACACACATATAATAAAATAGAGCAACAGCTTCCATATACAAAAGTTTGCAAACTGAACAGAAAGATAACTAAATGATTGTCAAAATGAGTAATTAAAAGGTAAACAGGGCAATAAGACAATAGCATAATTGCAAAAACTTTTGGTAGAATTTGAGCAAAAATTAATGATGTAACAGAATAGTAACTATACTGCAACTGTTCAGACAAAAATAATGTGTTTTGAAATAGGACAGTGATTACTGATGAAATGGGAAATGATATGAAAGGAATCATTTAAGATACTGTTTCATGTTTGACTGAAGAAACAGAAGAATACCATGAAATACATGTAAAGATACCTGCCTTTGAAACAAGAAACAAACCTGGGATCTCATATATGGAGAAAGAGTGCTAATGTACCCAACCATGACATGAAGAATTCTAGAGAATCAGAACGCAGATAAATATAATAAAAGACTTGCCATGTTTTAGACTGGTGGGATTTGTTATTGCTTTCAAGATAACATACAAACAGTATAGTCAAATATATTCACACATTAACCACCATCATATCACACTTGAAGCAGCCAACAGTAATAGAAAACACTAACATGCACAGGACTTGACTACAACTTCAAAGCCAAGGCAATATTTAGAACAATCCAGCAACTCACTCTCGGTGACTCATGTAACAGAATCAGTACATGTATAGAGGAGCTTTACACAAGTTCTGAGTAGTTCAATGGAGAAGAAAAACAATTATTATAACCAAGCTGTTGTACAGATTCGAACTTCGGACTCTGACAAGAAAATACGAGAACAGAAAATAAGCTTCACAGATGATATTTTTAACAGAAATGAGAGCTAAATTATCTGATATATTCAGAAATAAATTAAAACATCTACATACAAATAAATTGATTAATAAACCAATAAAATATGGGTATGTCAGTTGTACCAGAACTCTAAAACAAATAAGAAACAGAGGGCACACTTACAAAAGACAGGTGTGAGAGAACTGAGCTGGAAAATAACCATAACGAACCCAATGAAGGCAATGATGATAAAACATCTCTATGCACATCTAACTCTGAAATGTGCTCCTGTGAGGAAATTTTGGTAAACTGTTTGGAACAGGTGGATTCTTCAAAGTAATTCAAACACAGACATGTGCCAAATGGAGCTACAGTGTAAACACCGAGAGCCTATAATAAAGATTCAAACAAACAAGACAGCAGTAAAAAACTGCTGCATGTAAAAGTAAGGATGGACCAACATGGGGGTTGTGCCATCTTTAGCCTTAGAAGAAAAGCAAATGCTCCATCCCAGTTAAAATGGGGTGGGGTGGGAGGAGAGCAAGAGAGAAGAAAACTCCATTTCATGAATGCATATAGCCTAATGACACTGAAAGGGTTTTATGGAGGACTGAAGTGTGTCTTCTACTCAAGTGACAACATCACAGTTTAAACTACTTGGATCTGATGTAATGGCAGGATAAGCATTACATAAAGCTCAGGGGTAGGAAAACTTGGGACTATAAAATATAAACACAGAACAATACGAATATTCTGTTCTGCATTACTTGGTGCACTCTACAAGGGCGGTGATGTAAATGCACACTGGAACTCATTACTTCGAGAATGCTGGGCTAAAGACTTCAGCTTTCACTACCTCTTTTCCAGCTGGGCTGTTATTGGTACCATACTAGAAAAAGAATCTTTTCAAAGCCCACTCCACTTCCTGTATGTATATACTATATAATGAGAGTCATACTTTACATACTTAAATTTTGCTAGGGAGATCACATTAAAGACTGAGAAAGGAGGGCATTGATCACATGAGAGACATTAGAAAGACATACAAAATTATCATCAGGAAACAGAATGGAATAAATCACTTAAGAGATCTAGAAACAGATAGAAGGACAATATTTATATGCATTTTAAGGAAATAGGGATTGACAGTGTACAGTGGATTCTTATGGCTCAGGACAGGGTCAAGTAGAAGGTTCTAGTTAACATGATAACGGAGGTTCAAGTCTTGAGAAACAAGTATCACCTAATGCTGCCTGGAAATGTGTAATAAGAGCTGATTATATGAAGGGAAGTGATGACAAGGTCCTCAGACTTCATATTTTATAATTAATTTTTAAAGCTGCTCCTTTCAACACATTCTGCCTTATCTGCTATGTATAAAACCAGTTACGTCTAAAATCATCAATTTTATTCAGGTGTTATTTTATGTTTTCATTTCTTTTACAACTGAAAGGGTGCAACCTGCTGTCTCTCTCTTCCTATTTATTTATGGTTCACTTACAACTCTGTCAGCAGCTCATACTATGCAGTGCTGAATGGGATGAACAAAGAATAATGAACTGGAAAGGATAGAGAAGGCAGTGGCCTAAGTTAAGGTACTACCCTGGCATTTGCTGAGATTTGAACCTGGGAAATCCAAAACACAAAGGAGTGCTAATCAATCAGATTCAATAGCCATTCTGTCTTCACTACTACATCTTTATCTCAAACAATTCTAATGCAGGTAACAGCAGTGTACATCAATGGCCCAGTGACTGCAGGACTGCGTGGTGGCAGTTACACGTTAATACTACTAGGGTGACGCAAAATCAATATTCACAAGACAAAATCAGGCAGTGGCATGACAAACAAGTTCTACCATAACAGGCAACTTTCTGTTGAAAAATGCTATGTTCAGCTGTGTCAACACATAACAGCACCACAGATTTTGGGAAGAAAAGGGGGGGGGGATTCTCAAGTTCAGATTTACTTCTGTTCAAAACAAACAGCCTGGAATACCACTTTGTACGGAAGACAATTTTACACAAACCTCAACGAATACTGTGGAACTGAAACATGTTTCAGGCAAATATTGTAGCCACTAATAAGTTGAATATGAACTGGACAAATGTTACAGTCCCTGGCAGGATTTCTTCCCTTGCCATGGCTTTAAGGCTCATCCACCTTCCTATCCAGTGGATACTAGGGGTTCCTTCTTCATTGCTGAACTTGCAGGGGCATGAGAGTGAAGCCTTTTGTCACATCTTCACCTCATGCCAGGATTAAGAGTGCATTGTTGCCTCCATGCCCCTATACACCCTCCCGGAAACGTGCATATGCCCCAGGGACAATTTTTATCAACAAATGAATACGTGTGACCAAAGACGCTTGATGCTGACGCCATGTCCCATCTTTCAAATGGCAAAATCGGGAATAGAGCGTTATTGCTTTCTCTTTTTCCTTATTTGCTGGAAGACTTACGTTCTATTCCAGTTTGACTTCTTTTGTTCCTGTGTACACACCTGCAATCGATCGCGGCTTACGACGAGCATGCGCGCTTCCAACCCGGCACGAAGTGTGTCGCCCACAAGATCGCTTTTCATCCGTACCGATTTATGGGACACCTTGTGCCTCACCCGGAAACAGGCCAAGTCACATACAGTACAACGCATAATAAAACAGTGACGATGCAGGTAACTTCGTGACCTCAGAGTGCGGCGTCTTCTTGCTCAGTCAGTCACAAAACTCTCTGCCTTTATTGTACCCGAAGCTTCATCAGGTCATCACCGCGCTCACAAAC
>NW_019059677.1:443185-454258 GCF_000696155.1 Zootermopsis nevadensis | reverse complement strand
CACCACGAGCAACGACAAACAACTCCCAATATTCATTTTCAATTTTATTGTCCTCCTATCTACGTCTGGGATTCCTGAATGGTCTACTCCCGTAAGGCCTTCCAACCAAAATTTTACTTGCATTTCTCAGTTGCTGACTTAATTACCCTGGCAATATGCGGTTATGAATGCGATAAACGTTGCCACAAGTCCCTCCCACTAGGCGCTCTTCATGGCGTGGTACTTTGAAATGAAACTGTCCTGAATCGACTGGATGTCGTAGCGATGCACAGAATGTTTCCTCATTCCGTGCCCTACATAAACTCACACATGTTCCAGCCGTTCTATTTTGATTATGAGATGCACGAGTCGAGCCGCGTATGTACTTGCAGACAAATAAAACTGCGAAACAAAAGTATTCAGTTGACGCAACACTCGTCTCCATGGAAACACAAAGCTAGCTCTAATGAATTCTTCTCGGGCTACCAGCCGTGTAAGGTGGTTTAATGGATGAAACACCACCTTACACGGCTGGTCGCCGTGAAAGCGATATCATCCGCATTCACGGCTATCAACCCGACTTTAAACTTTAATCTTTAGTTTGACATTACAACTATTTTCACCACATCATTCTTTATGGCACACAGGACGACAGTTCAGGACAGGTCACACGGACTGAGCCAAATCTCATTCTCCTCCAGGCATCTGGCCAGACCTCCCATCGCAAAGCCACACGTACAGAGCGGGATTCAAACCTGATATCCCAGACAGCGATCGAACGGTCCAATCGTGACTGGATGATGGAAACATGTCAGCTTCGTTGCTCAGGGTACGAAAATAAAATTTAAAACGAAATGGTATAAATAGTACAGATGTTAAAAAGAACCTTGAAAAAACTCAAGAGGACGGCAGTGACGTGTTCTTTCATTTCATACGGACGAGGCGTATGAAGGATGACACAAAACAGCAGAATAAGGGGGACTGTCCCTGAAATGCGAATACTCAGAATCGGCTTACCGTCGCTGAACCGGGACACCGAGGACAGAAGGCTGAACCGACCTGGTCACAGTACTGGCGAAGAGAAAAATTTCAGTCTTCGCAACCCAAAGCTACGAATGGGGTAACAAGAGATGCATAAAGAATTCGGGTTGCGAAACCTTGGGATGCGGCTACTTGGAAAACTAAAGAGACATAAAAGTAATCTCACGTAAAACAGAGTGGGAAACATCTCAAGATCGTGCCCTGGTGATTCGGTATTAGCATGGCGGTGAGACGGTTGGTTCACTGAGTGAGCCGAAAGACCGAACTCACAGTTCACACAACACGATGCGAGATGTGGGCCATGCAGTCATTACCTTCCGTCAGATCAATGGGATCGATGCACAGTGGCGAATAATTTATGTCACAGCGCATTGTCAATCGTAACACGCTCCTGCAGACTGAGATCGTCTTTACAAGGTTCCTCAGAGTGCTCCAGGATCGTCACGAGCGAAATGTTACTACGGAATGATGGCCAGCAGAAGAAACTGCGACCAGATAAGGGACAGCGGGAAAGAAAAAGAATCCTCCCATGCGTTCCTGAGCGATACACAAAATCAGCAGTAACCAGATTTAAGATGCAAGCAAATCGCGGGATTTCTTTCTTTGGACATACTACGAATACTCGCAGCAGGGTATCCAAATGTTTGTTCCACGCTCAAATACCAACTCTTCATAAATTTGTAACTTAGACATTAAAACAAACTGTGGACTGAACGACTGATCTCTATTCAACAACACCTGAAATACGCAGTTCTACTTACTTCAAGATATACCTTGTGTAGTAGGGCCCACTTCAAGTTTCACTTTAACGCGTCTTAAAACACTAATAACACCGGTTACAGTTTACGATATCGCGTCCGAATTAACTATTAATTGCGCCATTTCGGCATACCTTTAAATAATGTAGTCATTGCGAATAACCGATTAACAGCTTCTCAAGTAAATAAAGGATGTTTGTTCGGCTGGAGAAGATAGGAACATTATTCAACCCTTGCACGACGTCTATCGAGCTGAGGAACACGGACACCCGTCGCAAGCACTGTAACGGCTTGCGATAAGACAAAATGAATACGTCAGCGTTGAAGTGGCAAGTTTTCCCCGAAGTTCTGAGTTTGGCACTCTTCCCGAGGAAATGCACATGGTCCAGAGCGCTCTCACTCCCCACAAAGCCTGAAGCCGCCACTCACTTGTAGTACAAACCTGCGCGAAATGGGCTGATAGGATAACATGCCCATCCGACCTAACCTAAATCGGTACGAAAAAATGCCACCATACTTCTCGCCACGGAGGCATTTAAAAGAAAACAGTCAAACCTCCACACAATATTAGCCCCGGCACTAGATGGAGGCGACCGGTCAAATTCACGACTCAGCTAGATTTACCCCCAGCGCGCACTGCAAAGGTACGACAGAATCTAGGGAAGTTTGGGTGTGTTAATGAAAAGACACATACCTTAACCTGGAGGAAACCAATCCTTGGTCACCCAAAAAGAGTGAATTAACTTTCCCTCGGTTTCCCGAAATCGACCGGTCAAAGTGTCTGTGTCACCCTGCACTTCGTAGAACCTTCCGTATCGATCGAGATGCCATGCTAGTTCAGGTAGGCAATGCTGTGGGTTTCCTCAGTCCCTCTGCCTCTACAATACAGGGCAGGATGTTGCCGCGGCAACGCTCTACACTTATATCAGGTGGGTAACTGGTCAGAATACCGGTGCCCGGGCTACCAGCTATTCTGACCGAAGGCCAACTACCATTTAGGATGCCGAAACGTAAATGGGGAGAAAATATTACTATGATAAAGTATACAAGGCATGAAACCTCAATTCATCTAGCTTAGGATAGGGTCCAGTAATGGGTTCTTGTGAAAACTGCGGTCATCCTTCGAATTATATAAAAGGCAGGGAACGTCTTGAGTAGCGGGAAGACCATCAGCTTCCCAAAGACTCGGTTCCTTGGAGCTAACGTCTTCACTTCCTCCGCGTAAATTTAGTTCCTTCAAAGAGGCAAAAACCGACCCCTACCAAACCCGTACAACCTCACCGCTGCCATTTTACATCTCATGAGGCGCTATATAGATTCACCGAATAACCTACTCCAAACTTTTCAGCAGATTCTTACCGGCTCAGAATCTGAGGCAATTCAGAGCCTGTAAGAACTAGTCGGGCCTCTTTAACGACGGCGTACTAACTACTTCAGTCGAATAGCTCGACAGACGTTGATCGAGAAAACTGTGGCTGATTTTCTCATCATACCAGAGAAAAACCACGAAGTCGACAGACACCGTACATAATAAGTGGCGAAATTACATCCTTCAGTAACTGACAGTTTCCAACCAAAATTGTCCCACAAACGAAATTCCAGCGGCCGAATCAAGGCGGTATAACCATTGCACCCGGTGTGAGGAAACGTCATGACAGAGTCCACTCCGATATCACACTTACGTCAGGATTAGTCTGTTTCTTAGTGTCCCTGGGATAGAGCGGCCAGCATGAAGGCGACCTCACCTCCACCCAGTGCCAGAACAATGCGTGGAGCTTTACATCCAAACCTTGTGCTCAGGAACAGAAACTGCTCTATTATCACGTAACCCTTTCCATATCACACGACACATCGCATTTAAAGGCACGGGGCCTTTTGAACGTATTTATCTGGCATTTAAGTTCAGTGAAAGACTCTCCCCACCTCCAGCAGTTTGCGGCTTTCCCGTAAGGGGAACTGCACGCTACCCTGGAAATGCCGAAACGTAAGCAAACCAGGCCGCAGAGGGTTACATTTACCGTCCAAGGAAATCTCATTACACATCAAATTTTGTGGTACGGCGTCAACAACACTTTGATCGATCAAATGCCATCATATTCAAAGAAACTATTAATTATTCATGCACTCGCGAGTATCTCAATCTTGACGCATACATTTACATTAATTAGGTGGCGCTTACATTGTGTTACCTCGTCACAGGGTGGCTGGATCTCACAAGGAACCCACCGAACTCTACAACTTTATTCGAAATGTTTTTAAATACCATGCATATTTAAGTGAATACAATGATAGCTCATTCCTAATCTCCGACAGTAGCGTGAATAGATCTGCATCTACAAAGCAGAGGAAATGTCTCTTTTCCAGTTGCTGAAAACTAAAATAAATATTTATAACTTCATCAGTTAACCGTTCGTTTTTCTGACAATCACAACAAACCCATAAATACACCGCGGGCAACGTGCTGAGTTAGTCATTGTTAAACCAGGTTGTACATACGGATAATCGGGCTCTAAATGGTTAGGTTTACTCAAATCTAGAAAAACGTATCGCGATTCGGTATCTTACAGCAATCATCCACAATTTGAATATCACGTTGTACGAACAGTAACCAGAAGTTAAACAAAGACGTCTTGAAGTTCAACCTACTTCAAGCAGACTGACGTCAGCAAGATACCAACAAGAAATGGGCCGAAGTTTCAAATGTTCAGCTGCAGAACTAAATGAGCACCAACATCGTAAAGGACGCTCTTAGAAGACGCTGATGGACTACTTACAGCGACAACGTTCGAGTCCCAAGCACTTCAGATCTCAAGAAGCAGCGCCAGCAGTTTCAAAGAACGCCTCTTTTGTTTCAGAAGCAACGAAAGTAGGAGGGTACAGACGCAGACAGGAAGGTCATTTAACGACATTGTTTCATCTACTGGTATCGAACTACAAATGCTGCGGGAAGCTAACAAGAGGCAACAGCTTTAGTCCAACCGTTTGACGAGATGTGAAGTACGCCTATATGAACGTAAACGCCTTTCGCTGTAACCTAACGTCGTCTAGCAGCCTGACTGCAAATGTGAAATCAATTCTGGAGAAAAGTAACTCCATTCAATTTGGTATTCAGATCCACAATACATCCAACAAGTTCAATTTTTGTCGAAAATGGATAATGCGGACTACTTTACACACAGGTCTTTACTGATTCACAGGTATTACAGGATGCAGCAAGTAATGAGACAAACAGTTTATGTGAAATGCATTTCCTTAGCACAGAGTGCGCCATAAGTAGTCTATGCGTACATACAAACTGACTATCAGCGCTTTTAACAAATTACACGGAACAAAACCTTGAATATGCCCATTCTGCAATTCAAGACTCACAACTAACGCCATGGAGCAGGGTCCTTCCTGATAAACTAAGAGTACACTCAGCTATCCAAGAAATTCTCAGCCTTTTATAAAACCAGAAGGTTCACTATCGTAGTCACAAAATCCCGCTGAGCCTGGCGAATCCAATCTTCTCTTCGTTTGAATAACTTCAAACAAAATGCTGAATCCGTTTCTTCCCCCACGCGCGTCTCCATAACAACTCTTCACTTGGCAAGTGTCTCTACATACAGCTACGAATATAAACACCAAATTAAACGACACTACTTTACAGCGTTATTACGGCCCACTGGACTCTGCCACAAGCCTTTTTAATTAACTTCATGTCTTTATAACAGATTTTCCTAACATTAATTCTCATCTATGCTTAGATCTCCAAGTGCCATCACATCAGGCTCTCCAACCAAAATACTAAATACAGATCGGCATTTCCTCGTGCACTTGGCATGTCCCTCCACCTTGCCTACCTACATATAAGGATTAACCAATATTATAAGGGTGGCCAAACCGACTAGGCATGTAGCGCGGATAGATGAGAAATATATACAATTTTTTTGTACAAAACGTGAATGCAAGGGACCGCTTGGGGATCGAGGCGCAGTTAGGAGAAAAAGCGTGAAGACAACGCTTGGATTCAAGTGACTCGGGGCAGGGACCCATGCGGGCATCTGTGCCGCTCCGACTTCATTAAGAGCAGGAAATACCCGGCTTTTGGAAGAAGACCCTGTACCACGAAGTTCCGTTCCTTCGGACGATGAGCCCAGCTCACGCAATGATCAACACACGACTGCTCCATCGAGCGGGTCTAGTCTCTTAGGCTTTCCTCAGCCCCTCCAAGCGACTGCTCTACCAACCACGACCATCACTCCTAATCTGCGCAGTCGATACAGTGTCGTAAAATAACCGAAGAACTACCGTTCACGTGGCAGTATCTCTGAAATGAAGCTGATATTAGAGGTTTTCGCGAAAACTGCCCGTTCTACGGCGCTCTGTGTTTCTTCGCTTATTTCACGACACCTGGCTTCGAAGGCCCACCTTTAGTCGGGGTCGAGGCGGTTGCTCGGGGCCCTGATGCACCTGCTCCTGCATGCTGTCCGCTCCGGCGTTAGACCCGCACTGAGGGGCGACTGGTCCCGACAGAGCGTGCGCGGCAAGACGAGGCGAGGCGCGTTGCAACTGTTGCGTCAAGCCTAAATCAATCCTCGGGCTTCGTAGGCGATATTAGTCGATGACAGAGCCCAAAACGAACGGCCGAGTACTCTAAATCGCCCAATACGATGCTCGAAATGCGAGACATCAGCGTTCGCAAATACATAAATTTGCTGAGTGACCACGCATATGCATTTCGGCGAAACACCGGAATTCAGGCACAAGGCAAGTCTGTACGTGTACTCAACGAGGACGAAAGTAAAACTGCACCGGCGAAAACATCCGAGGCCCGCAACACGACCGTTGATACTAATGTTTTATTTTCTTCTTCATTCAGTTAGCACACGCTCTTTCACAAAGCGAACATTTTTGTAGAAGTTCATGTATGGTAGTCCATTATTATTAAATGGAATTCAATAACATTTAATACTGGGGATGTCTACATGAAAGGGTACCTGAATATAAATTTTGTTCCACATTGCTTTAATATAATCACTAACTTACGTAATGCTGATCTCTTCTTGCTAGTCACCGGAAGAATGTAAAAAATACATGATGTTTACACTGAAGTATTAGTATTCTGGGAGCACAATTGTCTGTGCAAGAGGTTACCATTCAATCACCATGAAAACACACCCAGGGTCCTATACTATTCAGTGATTTATTAGGGAAGAGAAAACAGATCCTCCTGTCCCAGCTGCGCCCGAATTTTAACGACACTACACTGCCTCACTCTTCATCTATATTTAAATAATCACAGAATCAAGCCTATTATTAGCCTTAGGCTGCAGAACCCAAAGGTTCAAACTGTTAATACCAAAATATGCCATTCAACACAATAATGGGTCAGTTCCATCTACCTCCTACACTCTGAGATCCAATTTAATGTTATCTGTCCACCTTCTCCTTCCAAGAACACACAAAGTTACAGTGTTGTTCTTCTGGGTCATAACACCATATAGACTTAAGGGTAGATATCAACGTTATTACATTCTTAATATATAGATCATTCTCAAATCCAATTAAGACACATGGCATGACAAAGCAAATGAAGATGACTCTAACCAGCTCGTTTTCCCCACTTCTCCTCCTGAACATAATTATATGAATCCACTGCTTACTCCATCATGTATCATCAAGGAATCAAAGCATCATACTTAGTCCTGTTGCTGTGTCAGAAACTTTCACAATTACAGACAATTCATTTCTTATTATAAACCTTATTGCACAAAGGAAAAAAGAGGCAATTTCCTTCACCATTCTAATCCAGAGTTTGGCTTTTTTGCTATGAAAGTCCAGTAAATGAAATTACAGCAGCAACTTTGAAGGTAATAAACAAAATAAAACTATAATAAAAAGATAGCTATCTGGTGTCAGAAAATGATAAAAGCAAAAGCTATAACTTATAACTGAGTACCGTAAATATGTCCGAGTTCATTTGTGCTTACGCCAAACATAATGCTGCCAAATGATTAACACTATGTATTCAAAATAAAACAAAAACCGTGAAAACAAGATGTTTTAAATCTGAACATGCATACTGTAGCAAGAAATTAACAACACTCCATTCAGATCACCAAGGTCACCTTCAAAGTACTTTCCTTCTGACTTCAGACACACATCATCTTAAAAATTAGATTATCCCAATTAAACAACCTCTGTGTGAAGGTGCATGACCTTAACTTCAAATGTCAGGCCAAAGAATCATGACCAGGCTTGTAACTGAGCTGCCATAAATGTTTCAGAACTTGAACGTAGGATGTCTGAGCGTTAATTTAACAGATAAACTCTCAAATAGACAAAATGCTTGACACATAAAAGGATTAGTGCAATCCTGTCCTCCAATTCTCACATGAGCATCTTACCTGGACAAATCTACACAGAGTGTGGGTCATACAGGAAGGCCCAGATCTCAAAATGGTTACATTTTCATGCAAATTCCTTCTGTTCTCAGCTTTTGGCAAAGAAGCAAAACACTCCTTAAATAAAATGATACTAATGTAAAGAATCAAGGGATCATTTTACAGAGATATTTTGTATTAAAAGTTGCACTGAGGAAAACTTACCACAAAAAAATGTTCACCTGGCACTGACCCACAGTGAAATGTGTCACATAGTTCTTGCCTGTATGACATTGGTACATTTGACACAAAGCTTAAAAACAGCATCAGCTGGAAATGAAAGGGGCCATTTCTCTTTTTCTCTTACATAAACAACGTTAAAATACCCAAATGCCATGTCTACAGAAACAAAAAAAGATTATTCACTCACCGCCCCGCTATGCCAGCATTCTGGACCTCCTGCACAAAGATCCCAAGCTCTCCTTTCTCTTCACTGCGCAGGCCAACTACACTGAAACCCAGACTGCTTCCTTCCGGCTTGAACAGCTGAAACATGACAACCCCACACACTCAATGTGAAATCAAATCACCTCTACCTCCAAAACAGCCATTTTGTCAAAGTACATGTATCTTCATTGTATGGAACAAAAATTAGGACAAATGTAACAAACCAACAATACATGACACTGAAATTTAACAATATCTACCTAACTTCCTACTGGAAGGTTACAAGGGGTTGTTTATCATGCTCAAGTATGTCTAGAGTTACATGTCAACAGCTACCTGTGTCTTCATGGTGTGATGCTCAGGAAAAATTCAATTTCAATTTTTCCTTTGCCATGTTCTCTGTTGTAATACAACTGGCTGTCAGATTCAAAACGTTCCCCATAACGTTTTTATGATACATCCCCAACAACTATAACAATAAATCCCAAATTGTTTAGGCTACTTTTGAACTATCAGTTAAAAGTTTTCTGTAAAATGCTATCTGTTTATCTAATTGTAATGCACAACACATACAGAATATGCTGAGATGAAAAGCTACAATGTGAACAGTATGAACATATTCAGCCGGATACTGAAAAGATTAAAATTCACTTGCCCAGTCATCTGAAAGGTCTGCACAAACTCTCATGCAAAACTACATGCCCAGCCCATCATCACGGCAACAGCACATCTCAGTTACTCACAACATGCATAAGAATGTAGTCCCATTACACTGTGAAACTGAAATCCCTAGTTTGCTGTGTTGCAGCTTGCTTATTCAAAGTAAACCACTGAATTTACGCACAAAGAGTAAAAATAAAAATGTGACCGAGAATGGAAAAAACTGTTAAGTTAGAGATAAAATGTGGCATTGAAGAGACCCCAACATCATCAAACTTTACAGCTGAAAACACCAAACAATATATTCATGTTCTAATTATGCACATATTATTAATATAATCAAAGCTGGTCTGTTGAGATGGAGTGAGCACATTAGATTAGTATTTAGTAAGCAGCAGGACAAAACTGAAATTCTGGGGAGGAAATCAGCAAATGGCACATTCGAAGGTACTACTGTACAGGGACAAGGAATAATATATGGACACAACTCAGGGTAACCAATCTCTGTGGCAAGGTTCATAATCACACACGTTCAAACACTATACGATAGGAATGCTAAGCTTCTGCTGGACAGTGATACAAGACTAGGAAATTTAATGCTTCAGTTCTTGTAGTTATGTGACTGTTCTTGAACTCTAAGGAACCTCAGCAGTGTTTGATATATCAACCACTGATGATAAAACATGTATGTATATTGACTACAGAACCTTTATGTTATTACTATTAAAGCTTATTTTTATGTCAGAAGAAAGTTGGCTTCAAAGTTTTCATGGCAATTGGTGCAATGAAATATTCTCAAGAAATAAGGCATTTAGTATGAATAAGAGTTTACCACCACCACCACTAAAAAAGCCTGTCCTGGGTCGCCTACTTGTAAAATATTCAGCCAGATATTCCCTCTGGCTATGCAAGAATACAAATACACTGCAATGATGTCACCTCAGTGTGCAGGAAGAACATGCAACCTCAAGTACATGCCTCATAGCAGCGGGGCATTCAGAAAGTAATGAGACACAAGCACTGCACTGTAGTAACACTTAAAAGTAGAAAATTCTTTTTGCCTTTGTGCAGTAGGCAACTGACCACAAAGCCCTCCTCTTGCTCTTCGTATTGCAGGTTCGTAATTCCATGCTGTTTGAGATCGCTCATTTTCACTCATTCCATCAACATGGACATTCCCACAAATATTTTCATTTGGTAACAAGTTTTTTATGCTCTCGCTGTTAATTTAAGTAAATAAAAATTTTACTGTAAGTTACCTGTTGTTTCTGAATGATACCTTGCCCAACAACATAAAATAAATGTGTTACAATGATTCCTTTTCATTTATGTTCCATGCACTTCCTTTCTCATTACTTCTATAAACAAATATTTCTTGACACATACAAGAAAACAGAGAAGAGTCATGCGAATGTTAATAGCTGATTCAACATCATGATAAAAGCACCCAACACTTAGCAATGTTGACAGGTTTGACAGACCACACCTGTTAATGAAATATATCAAGATTGGTATAGAAATTATCTTGTGTCACAGTACATGTCCCAACTGCAAGTTGAAAGCACAGATCAACCACGTTCAAGGTCCTATGACCGATCCACCACATCAGGCTTTGTGGGTCTTCTCTTTACACCTTGAGAAGAAGTAAAAGTAATATGGTTGTCATTTTGCTGACCAAATAACACTGTGCTGGTGTTTTCTTATTTCTATCACAGCAGTAACTCTGTGACTGATGTGTTCAGGAAATGACTCTTCAACAAAGCATGAAAAGACATACAATGAACAGCTTAAGAGTAACATTTTCCAAGGATAGTGTGTACTCA